>JAWNNQ010000606.1:0-514343 GCA_035044765.1 Leucophenga montana | reverse complement strand
TATGTATTGCTCCCTTATAGTGGAGTTGGTAGGTTTATTTGTATGAAGTGGAAATAAAAGAGTCTAAATATTCAAAATTGAAGGCTGTATCGCTTATACTCCAATATCTTGTTGTTCAAACAGACGATCAGTCTAGCAAACGGACGGAACGACCGACTCAATCTTTGATGCTGATCAAAAAATATATAACCTATATTGGAGTGCCCCGCCTCCTTCTGGCTGCTACATACATTTGCACAAACTCTTTTACTCCATGGGTACAGGGTAAAAAATGACACATATAGTTTTCACAACAAATCGATTTTGAAGATGATCGCATGAAAAAGAAGTGCTTAACTCTTAAAACAGGGGGGTTCATACCCACCACCAATCAAACTTTAAGTTGTTATTGACTACAATAAAAAGTTCTTAATACACAATTCCAAAAGTGGATGGTGTGTCTGTATGCAGGCTGCCTCTAAAAGTGGGCGTGGCATCTTGACACGTATACTCTACAACAACACACAGATGGACAGACAGTGACATGTCCTAACCGACTCGTCTTAATCGAGCTTATCAATAATTTATATGCTAAGTATACTTTACAATCTCTGCTTCAATGCGTTACAAACTTTCTGACAAACTGATAATACCATTTCACACTATGTGTGAATGGCATAAATAAAAACAAACAGCTGCTACTTCAGCTTTATAGCAACTATTTTCACATTACAATTTATAAAAGCCAAGTCAAATAGAATATAGAAAATCTAAGCGTTCCAAACAAACACGTTCCATAAACAGACGGACAAAGTTTTATGCCAAAGTGCTTATATGCAAATATGCACGTAGCTACCTACCTACCTACATAGCATATGCAATTTGACTGCTTTCCTTAGAAATACTTGTTTTTCTACTCGGTGCAACACGTAACTTGTATGCAAACAATTTATCAGCAACATTTCTGAGACGTGAAATCTAAAATCTGTTGCTGCAAGTTATACTTCAAATATGGAGTCGAGTCATGCGCCAGCAGTTCAATAATGCATGCCGGCAATTGTGCGATTTGTCTGCGATACTTGTATGAGTAGCAGAATGAAGTGCTACAAAAGGATTTAAAATAAATATTTATATTATATGAAAACTCAAAAAAGTAAAATATAAAATTGACAGCTGCATTTAATTGAAAAGCATATGCGCGCATAACTTTTCACTGATTGATTTCAGCATTTTTCTGCATGGCATATTTTGCGATTTTCTTTTTTTATTTGAAATTTAAACGATAACTATTGGAGATATGTATGTAGTACATATGTGTATGTATCTATATGTATATATGCATATATATGCCAAACAATTTATATGAGTATTCATGCTGTGCAAAATCCAATAAAAATTGTTTATACGCAATGAATTTGGCATATATATATATATATATATATATGCAGTTTCGACTGCGACGAAATAAATTTAAATTCATGTGACGATGTATCGTTTTTATTTCCAAAAAAAAAATGTTGTTCAACAATTTCAAATTGGAAAGAAAAAATGTTATGCTAGCTTTATAAATCTATATCCGGTCTGTTCCGGTTTTCAGTTTCGGTTAAAATTTTGCGAAAGTGAATTCGATAAAATGGTCAATTTGTACACCTACGTGAAGTTAGCAAGGAATCCTCAGTAATACAGGGTGTTTCATGCGCATGTGTATTGGACAGAGTGGTGTGTTTTTTTAAACCTTAAGCTATGCGAATTTAACCAGAAATCGATTTATATAATTTAAAAAAATAGTATTAAATAATAAAAACTTTAGTGTTTCTTTACTTTTGTATTAATTGGCATTTAAATTGTGCTAATAATTAAAAACAATAAGTAAGCGTCCGTCTGTCCGACTCGATTTTTTTAATCGAAATTAAATCTTGCAGAACTCCAATAAGCACCTATGTTTAGATGAGATTAGGACCTTTCAAATGATATATAACACTATTTCAATTTCCATTCAAATTCTATACCAAAATGTGCAAAATATGAGAAAATTATAATTATTTCCAATTATTTGTATTAAAGTCATTATTCGTTGTGAGTGACACACGATGGTTATGTGTACCACATCACTGGTACGGATTGTGTAGCCTCTGACAACGGTGACACTGACTACTAAAACGAGGATTGTGCTGAAGAAAATAATTTATCACACAAACATAATAAATCGGACATTGCTCTTCTCATCAAGCTTACTAAGAATATTCATTGTCTTATATTATCTTCTAATGCTGTACTAATAAAAACTTCATCTCAAACCTACTGCTAACAGACGGACTTTTTTTTCGCATTCTGCTGCATAAGCCCACTGTAGATTTTGACTTGTGCAGCGAAGTATAGGCAATAAATGTATAAAGTTTGAACGCAAATTGAAATCTTGCTATGTATAATTTGAAAGGAGTGTATCTCACCTATATGAGATAAGGGGTCATTTGGCATCCCAATATTTAGTATTTAATTGGATAAATTCTGTCGGACAATTTATAAACAATTACAATTTTTTCATATTTTATACCTTTTTGTATAAAATTTGAAGGGAAATTGAAACCGTGCTGCATATCATTTGAAACGCTATGATCTCAAATATATACACTTACTTATTGCAGTGCTCCAAAAGTTTATTTCGATTGAAAAAAATCGAGCAGGACAGACGGACACTTTGTCCAGTACACATGCGTATGAAACACCCTGTGTTGCATGGCATTCTTTGCTAACTTTACTCATACCTGAAATATTTACAAATTTTATCGAATTCACTTCACGAAATCTTCACGAAAGTGAGAACCAGAACATTCCTGTATAGTCGTATATTTAAATTTCCAATTAAAATTAAACATAGACGAGCAAATGCACTTGTAAACATTTTAAATATCTTCTTTTTAATTTGTTGCAATGTGAAAATGTTCCCAGAAAAAAGAATCGATTTATAAGTGCGATTGAGGTGCTTTTTACCTTGAAGGCTTTAAGCCTTTAGTACCATTTTTTTTCTTCTGCCAGACACCCATATGTAGTTCGTTTCGTGGCAGAAAATTACAAACAACTTTTTCATTTATTTCGATTTGTTTTGGTTGATTTTTTTTTTACACCAAAAAGTTTGCAACAGGCGCGTATTAAACTGCTGCATAACAGCTTCGGGTGCACTGAAGTGTCACGGAATTTAACTGATTGATTGACTGACTGCATGTCTGACAGTTCTTTTCCATCCGTAGGCCAAGTTTTTTGTTATGCCATGAAATCCAACGGGCTCAGTGTACGATACGAGTATGTTGTTTTGAAAAGTGGCAATAAAATTATTATCGCGTTTTGGGCATGTTTTGGTATTTGATTTTTTGAAGATTTATTTTTATCGTACTTGTTACATACATACGCGCACAAATCCGCGCAGTGTGTATCTTTTGAGTTATTGCTGGATATGATTTTGGACTGTAACAAAATATGTAGCTGCAAGTTGTTAAAATGAATTTTGTTATTGATGATAGGGTCATTTTGTAATGAAGATTCGAAGCAACTATATACCAAGTTTGGTATCCTATTAGTACCCTTAAAAGTATTTTAGTCTTATGTGAATATTTATTGCTCATTTTTTCGTTCTATAAATGAATTGTCGTTCTCACAACTGTCTATTAAGTTTATTTCTAAGAAATAATTGTAGAGCTGCCAACTTGGTTTCATCATAAGTTTATTGTACGCAATATCATGTCCATGCAATACAGTGTTGAAATTCAGTTGCAAAAAATAATAATAACTATTGCTGAGCTAGAAAAATGAATTGTTGTTATTGACTTTTTGTTAGAACGCTACAACTAAGTAATGTTTGGAAAAGAACATACAGTTATGCTTTGATACAATACATAAAAATACTTATGATACACAAGTCAGTATTCCTCATAGGCACAATGTAATTAACAGGCTTGTAAAGTTACAATCAGCGGACTGATGTGGTGTTCGTAACTGCACCCGAAACAATTGTCTCCATAGCTATTTCAACTTCAGTCTTTGTAAATTGAATTGTGGTAATTGTTCGTTCTATACTTTGAAAAATTGTGTTTCATATTTTGGAATGCATTAAAAAACTTCGAGCCTGCTAAAATCTAAATGTAATCGTAACTTAAGTATACTCAACTTTTTTTTTTTTAAACTTGTTCCACGCTTTTTCCATAGAACTTTATTCAATGCCAAATTTTAATTGACCCATAGCAATTTACTAACGCTCTTTAACATGCAATAAAACAATGCAAACTCAAAATTTGTACTAAAATAAAAATCGCCTTTGGCATACATTCAAGGCTATATCAAGTGTATCCTTTATTTCATTTTCCGCGCGTTTTTCTCGCCTAAATTAATCAAACTTTATTGCGCAAATTGGCTGCGTTTTAGAAAATTTATTGCATTCAAATGTCAAATTGAATTCATTCTTTTATTTTTTGTATTTGCTTTTTTTTTCCACAATGTTTTTCATGCATTTTGGTTTGAATCGATATGCTTTGCAGTTTATATAGACTCGTATTTGAATTTGTTTAGCTTCAGTTTCATTTTCAGTATTTGTCGGGCGCATTTTCATTCAATGACTGCATTGAATTAGTACGCTTCTGTTTTTCTGGATACTTTTGTTATAGATTTTTACTTTTTTTCTTGTTTTTTTTTTTTTTTTGTTCATGTATAAAATTTTGCAGAAAATATGCATAAACTGTTGCCAGTTTTTCGCTTTTCGACTGCTTGGCTTGCTGCCAGTTAAGGCTTTTGGATTATTGAATATAATCGAGTGCTGATTTTAAGTATTTCAGATTATGCATTAAATTTGTATGATGAAGTTGTTGTGTATGTAGTGGAATTATTTTCATCTTCAACTTAAAAGATTAATTATGCTAATACTTAGTTTTAAAGACTTATGCCGAGTTTAGACGTTTGAGGGATAGCGTCAATTGACACCATTCGTATAAACGTCCAACATTTTGATGTCAATTTGGTTGATCTTTCCGTTGACGTAGATTTGTATCAACCTAATATCAAGCTTTCATGTACATTTTTTTATTTGAACTGATGTCAACAGGCAACGTCAACCAAAGTTTCAATTGCGTAAACCAATGAATTGGAAGGCATTCGTTGCATACCTTCAAGCGATTTGTGCAAGGCTCTATTAGATACTTATTTAAAATTAAAAATAGTTTCATTAAATTTTTTAAAAGAATTGACAATAAGGAGGACATAAATTGTTAACATACCTAGTCAGCACAATAAGCGTCAATCAATTTAGTCAACTGGATTATCGTGAGATTATGCCAATCATGTAAACGGGCAGCGTCAATTGTTGATAGCTGACGCTTCTCACTTTGAGTTTCTTGTTGTAATTTTTTTTTTCAATTGAGAGAGCTGAGAGAGGTAGAAAGCTCATATCTTTGTTATTGTCCGAGAGCGTTACCTAGTTTTTACCTAACTTACACGCAATACTTTACAAAAAAAAAAATTACATTCGTACCTCCCAACCTCTCCATCAAATCAAAAAATGAAGTGAATGTGAATGTGTTTAAGGGAGTTTTAAAAGGTGTGAACGTTTTGCACTTGCCTATTTATATATAGATAGTTACATATATATGGGACTTTTCCGGTAGATGGTATTGAATGACGTTTTAGTGTCGTCGAAATCGGTTGAAAATGGCAGAGCTATTCAATGTTCACATACCAAAGTTCTAGATAGCGCATCCTGTATGCATGTGTGTTTATACATACTCTGATCTGGATTTGTTTCTGGATTTGATTTAAATTTGAATGCGGTTCTGGATTCAAGTTTAGATGCGGCTCCGTCTATTCGTAGATTCAGATTCGAGTTTGTGGATTCGGATTTGCAGTTTATGATGAGTGAATTTGGACTCGTTTGCTTACTTTGAATCCCTCATTAACGTATCTTTGAAGGATCCGTATCCATGAATTTCTGCATCGCGAAATCCCTACAATTTCGGGTATAACTGGCAGTGAATATAAGTATCAAAAAATAAAGCAATAATATAAGTACTAATATAATGGTTATATTTTAATATCCATTATGTACCTCATTTTTTACGCTTTTTACCAAATGTTACAACCCATCATTAAACTCAACTCTCGTATACACTTTGTATCTTTAGCACTCAACCAAAAAATATTTCGCATATGTCACGTTTGCTGTTTTAATATGTGAAATACTTCAAATAATTGAATTACATTCAGAGGAGTAGGAGAGGCAGTAAAGTAGGCTATAAAGTAGGCTATCTGATAAATACGAACATAATACAAATGCATATACGCGTATGTATATAGAGTACGAGTACATAATATATTTACTGGCATGCAGCACATTTTATTATTATTAATGTGTTAATATGCCAGCTGCCTGCCTCACTCACAGAACAAACTGTTGTCTCATTGTGGAATTTATGCAAATTATAATTTGAAATTGTATGCGGAAATATGCAAAAGCAACAACAAAGATACAGATACAGATACAGACAGATACAGACAGCCAATCACATATACAGCATACAGAGCACAAAGGATACAAGAACGACAAGTGAATGTATCTACATACAAAGCAGAAGAAAGCGTTCAAGGATGCAAACTGCATCTGTCAGGCAATAACAAGCAACCGAGTGAGGGAATATTTATAAATGAGTGTTGCATTTCTTATGTGAGAAATGCCACAAGATACGTACTACAAGATACGTACTTCATCTCAGTGCTTGTTGCACGTAGACAAAGGCAACAAATGTTTTGGTGAATTTTGGATTTTTGCTTTTTTTTTTTTTGTTAATTTGTACGATAATTATGAGAATTCAACTACAACATATGCAAAAGGCTGTCAGAAGATGCTTAAACCATATATAAAGCAGTTGAACGAATGCAGACAATTTTGTTTAATTTTTGCAAAAATAATAAATAAATTGGAGATTACTTTAGGTTTAAGCTTGAAGTTTCTATATTATAGCTATGTAGTATTTAGTGGTCCAATGTGAACCAAACTTAAAATACTAATAGTTAGACAGACGGGCCGTTTATGTAGGCCTAGACAAGATTCGTTCCAAAGTAAACAATACTATTGAAATAGGGCATATTCTGTGTAATATAGTGTTTTGAAAAAGCACGCTTTACCAACTTCCAGTCAAAAATTTTGCTTAGCATGACAGGTATATGTGATTTGAAAGCGCTCGTCCAACCGAAAGCCGTGTTCAACACAGCTACCATCAAATATTAGCCTAAATCTCAATTGAAGTACATGGAACTGGAATTGTGCATTTCCACAATATCAGTTTATCAAATTTTGATCAAACATTTTTAGTACCGAACATTTTGACTACCGAATGTTGACGTTTGTTGCTCGTTACTCGCATCTATCGATACTTGTGAACGATATTTTCACCAAAAGTCTTTTTTTTACTAACAACCGCTTCACGTACTCGTGTAATTTTACACCATACGACTTTTACCTTTTACCTTTTTTACCAAAAAAATACATTACCGATGAAGTTAAAGTGTTTTCTGAACAAGAAGATTGTATCTACAATTTGAGGGACATCCCGGCCGACGGCAATAACTTTGCTTCCAATAGATAAATTGTCATAGAATTGCAGTCTAGATGTTGGGAACGCATGTAACTTTCAAACGCACTAAATCACATATTCCAATAATCCTGTTTATTTTTGAACGTAGCTCATCTTTTACAACAAATCTGGTTAACGTCGCACAGTGGTTCAAAATGCAAAAATGCTGACCATAATTCCAGACTGTCATGGATCATACGTTATTGAGCTATTTACGAATCTGATGTCAAAACTTCCAAAAACAAAAATAGCGCACTTATTACTTAAAAGTTACTGACTCGAAACAAAATTTAGTATACACAAGGATTTGAGGTCATTTATTACTAATCTGATTTCAAAATTTTGAATACAAATTTATACAAAAGTATTTCTCGGTATTTATGTTTAGGGTTGCTCTTTAGGTTACTGAATTCAGACTTCTTAGTATTCAAAAAAACGCATCTAATATGGAGGATGAATTGTAAGAAACGTAATTCTATCTTTTCTAAACGACAAATGTATATGATAATATTCGGACTAACTAATAACTTATTATACCTTTCTAACAAGACCAAGGTCTAACAGTAAAGAAATATCGGCACCCAAACTTCAAAACAAATTAAGAATTGTGACATTTTAACCATTTATAACTTAGTTTGACCTATAACTTGCACGAAATTGGTCTAAAAGTATATTAAAAAAATTTCTATTCAACACCTTTTATTCTTGAATTTTTGTCAGTTTTTTTTTTAGATTTTTTGGAACCACTGTGCGACGGGTCAATTGCAACTACAGCTGATTAGCACTAAACTTTGGAGCTGCAACGGAAGCAGTCATTAATCTATGTACCACGATGTAGATTTCTGGGCTCGACATTTACTGGACAAAGAACTAAATTGGTTGCTTAGTTTGTTAAACTGAGGTCAATTGAACATCATGCTTATAAATTATGCCTCGTTAGTATAGTCAAGTAGAGAGCAACATAATTTAACAATTCTCTTACAGCATATTCAAGACTTTTCACAATACCTGCACACAGAACAGCTAATTTTGCATTCTTCTATCAAATTTAATAACATTTCAAAGCTAAAAATGCTTCGTTTATCGTAACTTTTTGTTTCAGCATCAACTCATTGTTTCGCACTCCCTCTCATTCCCTTTCTCGCTTACACTCTTTCTGGCTTTCTTTCATTATTATCATCATCATCGATAAATGAAACTTTTACAATGCAGCATCTTCCCTGCTCGACTCAACTAAACTCAACTACTATCAAGCCAAAGTTTAATGAAGTGTAAACCATTCATAAATTCCCAATGAAGTTATAACTTTCACTTAACAGAAATTGGCAAGCACACTCCATTCCCTTTTCTACTTGTCTGTCTGTCTGTCTGTCTGTCTGTCTGTCTGTTGTTTCTGTTATCTCCCGCAACTTCAACGCAAAAATTTTCGTAAATTTTATATTAAAACAATTGAAAAGTGTACTTTCAATTCTTTTGTTATTTAATGCAAAACAATGGACATCATTTTGGAGAGGTTTAATAAGCGGCTTAAGAATTTCAGACTTTGCAAAGCGCAGCTGCTTAATTAATATTTGTATAGGTACGTGGAAAACTTTAATTGTGCGTTTATTGATAAGGGTAATTATGTGTTCTAAGGTGACAGAGAAAAGGCGGTGCACAGTGGGCTCAAATCGCAAAAAACGTGGACTTAATTCAAAACCGCTTTGTATCTTTATAAAAATTTGTATATGGGCAGTTTTGGGGTCGTTGATTTCTTAACTAATAAAAAAACTTATAAACTTAATATTGCACGACGGCATAATTTCCAGAATCGTATTCACTATTTTCTGGTGATGAAATGCATAAATTTGAGTTGCTAAAAGTAGGTGGTTTTAGCAATTCAAGTACCTCAGTCTTTAAGATTTCCATTGGTTTTGTACACAATTTTCGTACACTTGATTTTAGTGGATCTGATGAAACAACGACAAAAGCCTAGAAAAAAGTCTTTCAATATTTTTAATACGGCTAGTTTTCCTCGTAAAATCTGAATAATACTTTCTAAAAACTTAATTCTTAGGCTTTCTCGAACATTTATCCATTTAACAAAATCGTCATCCATGGATAAAACCAGAAAACCATGTATCCAAATCAACAAATAGACGTGCAGTCTCTAGACAGTATTTTTCATGCTTAGAATTCAAAAAAATTCCAACAAATAATGTATAAAATAAGGTAATATCTTCTAATTACTAATTTGTCTATTTCCGTCACCAATGAAGATATCATTAAATATTAGAAAAAAAAAAAAAAAACAGGAGCTGTTCGGTTAATCAACCAGTAGTCAAGAAAACATTTCTGGATGGTTTTAAAATACTTTTTAAATAAAACATTTTCTCCAAGAATCGAACCCGCGCATGTAAATTTGAAAGACCAAACGCTAAATTAACTTGTTTGAATTTTATTTTCCTTTAAATTTCGTCCGCAATCACCATGGGTGTAATGTTATGGTGCTCAAAATTCTTATTAGAACGCATGGATTTCGGAAAAATAAATTCTATAAAAAAAAAAAAAAATGGCAGCTTACTTTTTTTTCTATATTGTAGAAGAGGGTTTCCAAATTACGGGTCCATAGATTTCAAAGTGGTAGGTGGTGGGCGTTTTAACTCTTGTTTATTTTAAATTTTTCAATTCGAGTTAAAATCCAAAGAAGAACGACACTCAAAGTGCTTTCATAAGACAATTAATTTTGCACAAGTTTTTGGTATTCGGAACCATTGTGCGGTGTTTTTATTTTATATTTTCTACAAGTAAAATAACAAACGTTTTCACTTAAGTCCTTTTTTTTAAAGCTTTTGTTAATGAAGTCATTGTTCCAGTGTGTGTGTGTGTGGTCAGCTGTTGGTGGATCACACCTGTAGCATATTATAATTAATGTTGATAATTTTTAAATTAATTATGCCATATTATTGGACCGTGTGCATACTATTTTCTTCTTTTTGTGTTTTTTTTTTCAAGATTTATGTACATTTGTCAGAAATGATTTTTTTTTTCTCAAAGCATTCTGCCAAAACGAATGCTTTTGCTACGCTTAATTTATTAGATTTATTTTGGCTAACACGCGAATTCTCGAAGGATAATGCGCCCTTTGGCCCTTAGTGGGGTAGAGAAGTTTATCGAGAGTGTCTTTGGCTCGTCGTTTATTAATTGTGCTCGTGTTGCTGCTAATCTCTTCATTATACGATTTCCTAATGAATTGCTGCGTACAAATATAATCAGCAGCAGGACGAACGCATATCCTTATGGCGCATTCGTGTGTAGCATAATACTAGGCGAAAAGAAGTTTTGCTATACGACGAAATGAAATGAAAATGGTTGCTCCCATTATGCAATTTCATTAATTTATCTAATTTTACTAATGATGCGAAATTTGTGCTACGATTTTCTTTTATTTTCTTATGTATTCCCACACCCTTTTCTTTTATTGGGTGGGGTGGTTTTTAGGTTATTATTGTTAATGTTTGTTAATTTGTGTGTTAATTTGCGTTTGCGTAATTAAATTGCATGAAATATTTGAAGCAAGCATCTATAGGTAGAACAGATGTTGCAGTTGGTAACAAGTGCTGCAAAGAAATATCTATTTAAAATTTTGCTAAAATTTAAACAGAATTGTATTTATAGCGTAAAAGCTAACTTAATAAATGTTGTGGAAGTTGCAAGTTAGAAATTGAGAAGTTCAAAAACTTTAATTCAAAACTTAAGTGAAACAGAATCTTCAATCCACACCCATGCTAAAATCGTAATCAAATGCAAGAAAATACATAATATTGAATAAGAATAATGGTATTCTTCTTATCAAACAGCACAAATTAATTATGGAAATGCAAGAGTGTGTGAATGAGCGAACGCTGGCTTTACCTCAGCATGGCATGCGTGTTGTCATTTAATCAAAATATAGTGTTCCAAACTACCATATCCCCCAAAGTTTCGAATGCTACCAAGCTATTTTATTAGTTCCCTTTTGGTTCTCTGCAAGTAAATCGCCTATTACTTACATTTGCACTAACTTAATTTACGATTTTGTTATACGGGCTTTTGGCATTGAATTCTAGTGTGAATTTGATTTTCGTAACACGCTTGCGTTCACGTTTTGCAATTTACCGATCTGGCAGCACTCTCCAAGCACAGCTCTCTCGCTCTCATTCGCCATTAAATTTTTGCAAAGCAAATTGGAAGAAATGCGCACTTTTAATAAAATTTAAATTTAAAACAACGTTAAATAATTGAAGTGAGATTTAAATAAAGCAAATTAAATGCATTTAAAAAGTATTATCAAAATGTAGTACATACATATGTATATATACAAATGATCGCACAGTGAAATTTAAGTTCGCACAGCGCCTGCTGCGACACATTTTTTTCGGCCGGAGACATCTGCTATATATACATATGTACATATATATATATATATATTTACATATATACATGCATACTTACATATATGTATGTATATTTACTTATTTGCAAGCACATACAGCGCCGGCGTGCGCAAATTAAAAACAGATGTTTTAGTACATTTAAAAGGATTATATAAAATATTGTGTAGTGCGAAATGTTTATATTAAAAAGCTTTTCTTTTATTTCAAAGTGTTTGCTGTCTTTGCAAAAGCAATTTTTTTTCATGCGGTCATTCGTATATGTAGTTGTATATGTATATATATATGATATGTATCTGCATAACATATGTATATTGCGGAAGGTCAGTAACTGCGTTTATATACTATCGAGCGATCTGCACAGCTTCCAGTATATAGTTGCCGTTTTTATATAAACGTGTATATACATGCGTTATATATGTATGTACATATGTATATAGAGTTCTGTATTGACGCATAAAGTGAAGACAACATTAACGTGGGTCACGAGAAAAGTTTGCGGTCGTACAAAAGATATGACAAACTTATCTACAAAAAATACTTATAATCAGTGTATATTGGTTTAATTGAACTGTCAAAATGTATCTAACATAGCGAAGGAAGCATCGGAGACCCCAGCAAGTGTATTCGTATATATTCGGCAGCAGCATAACAAGACGAGTTGATCTAGTATTGTCCGTCCGTATGTCTTTTGGAGTGAAATGTTTTTTAGCTAGAAACTAAATTCGCGGCATAGATTCTCTATGTACCGCACTTCCATAAGTGTGAGTGAGGAAATTAATAACTTGCACTCGCATCGCTTTATCGTAATGTTAAAGAAAACGCATTTAGTTGACAATTTTTAGAACCTGTACCCAAAGGGACAAAAGTATAATAAGCTGTCCAAATGTATATTATATATGATATTATATATTCTCGATCAGCATCACAAGTTGAGTCGATGTAGCCATGTTCGTCCGTTCGTTCAGATCTCCGAGACTGTAAGAGCTACAGCCACCAAACTTTGATTTTAGAATCAATTTATTTATACGCAGATTAGTTTTATGAAATTGATATGGCACGCCCACTTTTTGGGTTAGCTCTCATACAAAGCAAATGCCAACTTTTGTGTTTTTGTATGATAAACTATTTTATTACTATGTAATTAACTTGAAAATTGTTTCTTTGTAAAAGATCACCGCAGACTTGTTTTTTTTTTTTGGCTAAAGAACTTTTTATCTACTTTAAATTGGAAGCTTCTTTTGGGCAGACGCTTCCATTGGCGGATTCAGGTGGCGAGAAGTCGGGAACGTTACCGAATGAATCTTAGCGTGTTTTAGTATCGGTTTCGGAACATTGCTACGCGTATGTGAGGTGATGCTCCCATATTCAATATAGCCTATAATCGATCTCTATTCTATGTACATTTTCAATTATTTCATACTGTTTTAAACGCATAGTAATTAAGTGAAAAAAGGTGTATTACGTTGCATTTGAATCTTACTTCAAAACTAAACTAACCCCCACTGGAAGTGACAACAAACTCAATGAAATTTAAAAAAATATTATTGAAATTTTACTGAATTCGCAAAAGTAAGTGAAAATGAAAGCACGGCTGATAGTAAGCTTATATAGCTTGCTTTGCCTTTCTGTTCTAGTATAATACTGCAAATCCCTGTAGTCACTATCATTTCGTACAAATCTTTGGCTGTTTACAATTTACTAGCAGGGTAGGATCGCCTTTTTTTCGCACGATATTACGCATTACTGTTTTTGTCATTGTGCGTTGCTGCGACTCCATTGAACTCTGTCTCTTGTAGTCAAAGTAAAACTCTTAATTTCAGTCTCATAAACGGTACTTAATAAGTTAGGAACGTTTAGTTCCGCAAGAGTCCCAATATTTTTTCTTTGAGGTTTCTGGTTTTTTAACACCATGTACAATAATTCAAACTGTGTGGCTCCAATTGCTTATATGCTAATATTTCGATAATTTTTATTTGTGTAACAAATCTCCATTAAAATCAACGCCAATCCACCTGCTGCTAACCAACAAATTTCATGTATAAATACAAGCTTTAGATATAGTTTGCAATGAACATGCTCAAAATTTCAATAATTAAAACACAATTGGCTAACACAAGCAAATCGTAGTAGGAGTAGTGGGAGTGGCTGAAGTATTAGGGGTTGTCTCTGCTACAAGCCATTGTCGTTAACAAATTCTTACAGCTGACACTTTGCAGGTAATTAAAAAGCAAATATTTGCGCTTTAAGAAAAGTGAAAGGAGCAAGCAGGACTAACAAGTTATAGCTTATATACGGATATATCTTAAGCAAGCCGAACCGACAGAGCTTTGTGGAAGGAATGAAGTGCACGATTTTGCAATTTAAATTTTCGTGTAGCAAGTCGTTACATTTCAGAACAATTTTCAATTTGTTCAAGTTGTAAGAAATCGCGCACAGTTGGTCATGACAACAAGCTCCGGGTGAGAGGAGTGAAGTTTGCAAGAAATAAAATTATTTCTGCAACATTTTTACGACTTTTTAAATGGTTTTTTTTTTTTAACAAACCCCCTGAACACAAAACTCCCAGGTTGACAATGAAGACCTTTAAGCTTTTTTTTTCTTTTTTTCTGGCTAACTTATAGTTTTAGTCGATTAAATTGTAGACAAGTCGTATAGACTTCATGCCATTTTCAATGCTATTTTTATGGCCTATGTCGAAAATTTAGGGCGTACATTGGTTACGATGTTATTTATTAGTTCCCTAAGGTAAAATTTTCAATGAAATGATGTGCCGACAACGATTTAAGCGCTGTCTATATATTTGCCAAATGGTGTGCAAAACTTAAAGTAATTTTAGGTTGTTTTTTTTTTTCTAGTAAGCATAAATTGTGTAAGTGTTTTTCTATCCGGCAGCCATAGAGTAAAAGGGTATATTACATTTGTATAAATGTATGTAACAGGTAGGCGGTGTGGCAGATACTATAAAGTAGATAGATACTTGGTCAGCAACGGAAGATGAGTTGATATAGACGTGTCCATCCGTCCGACCGTGTTTTTCAACGAACAGATCTTGGAGACTATAAGTGATAGGGCTTAAAGTGTGGATATTTAAACTCTCATTTTTCATTTTCAAATAACTAGTATTAAATGAACCCGAAATATCATAGCCCCCAAAAACAAAAATGACCCATATTTAAGGTTTTTGTATGAAAATCTTGGTTTTGTGTTTTAAAATATTCCGCATTTGTCCAGATCGGACCACTAAGGAAAATGGTTCATAAAAGGAGCATTTAGCAAGCTACAGTATATCTCGAAGTCGAGTACTCACCACTGCAGCGTTCTTTCTCGTTGTATTAAAAACTTTGCTAAGTAATATTGTAAAATAAATAGCCAGACAACAATAACTACCAACTCAATCGATAATGAACTTCAACTAAACAAGCTGAAAAAAAGTTACACTCAAACCTTTATTCTGAATTCTAAAGCCATCCTATAAATAAGTTATAAATAAGCTACATTTTGTTCTTATTGGAAGCTGTGTTAAGTGTGGCAAGTGTTAACGATTTGTTTAACAAACAAAAAAGGTATTAAAAACTTTTTTGGTGCGACATTTCAGTTTTTCGTATATATACATATATAATATCGTATATACAATATAAATCCTCTTGCTTGATAGTCTACGGCTCCTTTCCGTCTTTCTAAGTGCTTGCGCGCCTAAGAGTATGCTAAACTTTTTTAATGCAATAATTTATGCATGACACGGCTTACAAAACGTAAACAAATCTCTTAAAATTTTCTACCTCTGTCGCATTCTAACACACTGGAAAAGTTTCGTTTTTATTGTGTTTTGTATAAGACTATCTCGTTTGTTTTGTTTTATTTTCATATTTTTTTTTTTTTTTTTTTTTTTGAGATTCTAGACTCTTGTTCGTTTTTCTTATGTCGCTAAAAGTTTTGATAACAAGTTTTGATAACTTGTTGACAAGAAAATTATTTTATGATTTTTTATGGCGCAAGGCGGAAGGGAGTAGGTGTTGCGTTGTGTTGTGTAGTGTAATATTCTGTTGTAATTTGTTTTAAAGTCAAGTGATGTTGTATGCAAAAGTCAAACCGTCAAAAGTTTTAAATAATAATATAATAGAAATATGACTGAGGCGAAAAATATTGGGAAATTTTATAAATAACTGAAATAGTTGCTAAAATATTTGCATTCTATGAAAGTTCAACTATTTTCCAATTTAAAATATCAAAGTTCATCTATGTCTAATTGTTTTAAAATATTGTAAGCAGTGAAATAGTTTTACAAGCTTTGCATGTAGTAATGCATTCTCGTATGATAGCCTAGAAAGTACGTTTAGAAACATATAGAATTTTAATATACTTGTATATTTATTTTAAAATATTGGGAAATGTTGTTCAAACTATTTGCATTTTCATACAAAATTTCATATGGCTTGATGACGATTTATGTATCAGTTTTGTGTGTTGTAAACAAATGTATTGCTTATCCTTTTCAATGCAAAATAATTGACTAACAAATTTTCCCAATATTATTTAAGTAAATTGTAAAAATGTTTGATTAGTTAAAAAATTGACATTTCAAAAGTATTAAATCCATAATTATTCGAAGTTGTGTTATATTTGTTACTCTTATTTTTAAATACTGGGAAATTTGAAAAATATATATGAAGCATTCATGTTCTGCTTTATTAATTACTTTTATTTCTCCTAAGTCACACTATCTCACTTCCTACGCTGTCAGCGCTCATACAACAATGGCGCTCGCAACGTCAGTATATCCTTATTCTACTTACTTATCTACGTCTTATTAAATACCATTCTTATAACTACATTAGAGCATAATACTTATTTCTACTACATTTGAAATAATTAATAAATATATTTTTTTAAATTTTGCATTTTGCTTAAGTAATTTTTATATATTGTTATTCCCCAGCAACATTCTATATGCACATTCGATAATCTGATTGTGGTGTACATCTTAAGTTACTTAAAGAAAACTGCGTTGTTCTTTTCATTTAAAGTGAATTTGTTCTCCAAAAAATTTCCCAATATTAAGAGAAGCTTTAGTTTTAAATAGTTTACACTTCAAATGTGTCTAAGCAGCCAAGTACTACGTATCCTATATACTATAATGTATTATGTACCTGCCAAAAATACATTTGTATTAGAAATACGAAAGACAAGTTGTCTTAAGTATCATATCTAAATTATTTGAACTTAAAAAAGCAACATTTATAGAAGTGAGAACCAAAAATCAGGTCACCACTACTAAGTTTTATATAAGAACAAACGCATAATCCGAACCACAATTCGTCGTCAATATAATATTCAAATTAAATTCAAACGAAATCCAACCAACTTTTCATTCGTCACATATGCCGAGAGACATGCGTTCCTCCGGTTCTTACTACCAATGCACAAATTATGATTAAATAAAGCTGCATGAAACCATAAAACAAGAAGTGCGCACATTAAGTGATTTCATAAGGCAGCTGCTTAAATTTATCCTTTTTTATTTTTTTTTTATTTATTTGGCGAACATTTGCTGACTATGATTTCCTACTTTACTGCTTAAAGCAATAAAATGTTTCAACTGCTCCTTTTATTTATGCTGCAAATTGAGCTTATTTCTGTGCCATATTGTTATTATCCTTCGAATATCCTTTTGTCTGCTACCATTGAATGAATGTGGCTATTGAGCAAATAGACAAACGAACATTTCAATACAAATTGATTACTTTGACTATTCGATGTTGGTAACAATCGAAGATTACCTTTGAGCATTTTCTTTCATTAAATGTGATTTAAAAATTGATACATCATGAGAAGATACTGAAGAGCTTAGTAGTTCGTTGAAGCATTGAAAGTGAAAGCTTTGATTGATTTCTTATGCCGCGCATACACAAGATTGCAATGCTACTTAACCCACTCGCTAAGCATAGAGTTTGCAACGAAATTTGTAACTTTAAAGCTCTTCCTTTTTTTTTTTTTTTTTTGGTAACACACTTTACGGCTTAGTTAAAGTTGTTCACGTGTTGCACAAAAGTATCTTCTTTTTGTTTTGTATTGTTGCCGTTGTTGGCAGCTATTAGGCGTGCAGTCAAGCTTAAAAATGAGCCACAACAATAATGTTTACACATGCGTTTTTTGGCAACCAGCATTACTGACCCAAACAATTTTTGCCCTTCGAGCGAGCGGTGCGCTCATACCAATTGCTTACCTTTCCAACACTGTCGCGGCACTGCTTAGCACGACCGCACATACCCCATACGTATGTATACAGCTGGTTGCACATTTTGATTAGCCAGTCATTCAACCGCCGTAGGCTGTGTACGAACTGTCGAAGCGCGTTTCGTTTTGTGTATACCCTTCACATATGTATAGTGGAGATTCTAGTGGTATATAAATTTTGGCACTTAGTTTGTAAGACGCAGAATGAGACGTCGCGGAATCCATATAATACTTAGGCTTAGTGACTATTTATAACATAATTCGGGCTTAGACTTTTTAGTCGTCTACAATAGGTGTTAACAGCCGGGTTAGCTGGACGGGACGGACAGGTCAAAAGGTGGGTCGTGTTATGTCGCAATCGACAACACACAGGACAACAATCATTTTTGCTGATACCGATTCGTTCCCTGTAACAAACGAGCATGTTGCTCCATCCGGATCTTAATTGTGTTAATTTAGTCCTAGTGTTGCATTTTTTACTCTCATCAATAGATGGCGGCTTGCCACCATATATGCCTGCACAATATTGTTCCTGAGAGTTTATTAAGGTACGAATGGAGATATACTCGTTTTGTGGCTTCTGATATCATCTCGAATACGAGTTGGAAAAGTTCTTGTTAGGGTCTGATGATTGAGATTTTTGCTCCTATATGCACCTAATAAGAACTGTTTCGAAAGCAACTCATTATGTTGGTGAAGTAGCATCCCTCAGAGCACTGTTCTGACCTTTTTCTGAGGTAAGAAGTCCAGACAGGAGCAGCATAATGTAGGATAGATCGTCCAAGAGCTTTATAGGTGGTAATGATTGTATCTTTGTTCTTACACCAAGAAGGCCGTGCAAGCGCCTTCAGCAATATGTTTCTTTACTATAGTCGAATAATTGGTGGAGTGAGCCGAGAATCTAAGCAGTGTATCGAAAGTGGTACCAAGTATGGTAGGGTTCTGAATTGTCGGAATGCCAAGCCCGACGATAAAATGGTACAATCATCCGCATAGGTCACCAATTTTATATACAGAGATGACAACAAAAGCCAAGCCAGCCAAATCTGTCTGTTGCTATGCGTTTTATTATTGCGACACGACTACTAATAAACACAATTTCTATTAAAAATCCGACGCAGATGTTTTTGTTGGGAGTAATTTTTCATTTGCAATGGTGGATTTGGAAAGTTGTTCTTATAAAATAGAGGAAAAATTATGAATAGAGATAAAATTGAGACTCATAGAAAGTGTTTTCAGATTTTTGATTCATTTAAGAGCGCTTCGAAAATGGAAATATCATACAAGTATATTGCCATAGACACCTAAAAACACATATAAGAACCATCTTTATTTTAGAAGCTAGATATATTAGATTTTCTATCGATATAACTATCATCTCCAGAAGTTTATCTAGTTTGAGTACTTGCAGCATGTGAACGCTACAGTTACAGGGTATTTATAACAGCTGTATATAAGTTTAATTTTATGATAAATTGTAAATTTCTAACGCCTATTAATGCGATATGAAGCGTATTAAATGTTCAGCTTCGACTTACCCTCTTATTTATATATCCGTGTTAGTCCAGCTCAAATTATGCTTGTGTATCTGCTACCTTCCTCTACTTTACGCCGTTGACAGTCCAGCAGGCATTTCGATTTTAGTAAAGGGTGCGCGCGCTCATGTTCACACACACTCATGAGCCGGAAGCGGGTTTTTTTGCTGCTGTTGTTGTTGTCCAAAACCTAAACACCGAAAAAGAGGCATTTCCGGTTGTGTAGTCCTTGGTGTGTGCGTGTGTCAGTGTGTTTTGTTATATGCGGTTTTTCTGGTTTATGTAAAGTGGAAATTGTTATTGTGGCGGTTTAGTGATTTAATCGTATCGCTTTACTTTTTGAGTATATCGTATTTAAATATTTATTATCGCTGGTTTTCTCATACATATAAAATTTCAAACAAAATTACAACTAAAACGCTTAAAATAGATTTGGCGTAATATATTTTCAATAAATATTGAAGTTCATGCTGTTTGAAATGATATGGAGTTTTAGCGCTTCTATAGAAATATATTTTTTTACCATGTACCCGAAGGGTCAAGGGTATTATAAGTTTGTGCGAATGTATGTAATAGGTAGAAGAAGGCGTGGTAGACACTATGATGTATATAGTACTTGTACATTATTGATCAGCAACGGAAACTGCGTCAATTTAATCATGCCCATCTGTCCGTCTGCATGTATGAGACAACTAATCTCAGGAACTATAGGAACTAGAGAAATTTGTAATTGATCATATGCAGAAATGTTTTGTATTACATTTTGTCCATATTACGGTCATTTGACCCGTATATTCACGCTTTTCAAGACCGCATAATCGTAAAAAATAAGTTGTTTTTTGTTTTTCTTTTTAGTTAAATAATTTATTTAGTTTGCTTTTTTTTTTTTTTTTTTTTTTTGATTAAAATTTCAAAGTCTGCGAACTTGCATCTATATACATAAGATTGCTTGTCCTGACTGATTGTTTAATTTATTCATAGCCAAAGCCATTAAGGCTAGAGATTTGATTTCAGGATATTTGATTTCCTTTTGCAGAAAATGCTCACCACGTTGTATTCTATCCCTAAGAGTGGAAAAAAGAGGGAAAAAATGGTCAAAGGCTATGTGGACATATTGCTTTTTTAACCAATCGTCTACAAACACGAATTTGACACGAAATTTTAAACACTCAGAATGGGACACCAGTGACCTGTATGTAACTGTTTATGTATGTACCTCAGTACCTCATCGAATTTTTCTCAAAGACGGTATGCAGCATCTCGAGTAATTTCCATACAAACACATATCTCCCTTGTGGGCTTTTGTACTAAAGAAGTTTTTATTACAGTCCAATAGAAATTTTATGCAGGCTTGTGTAGACACGGAATGAAATATTTTATCTGTTTAGTGAAATACTTCAATCCCGAGCAACACCGGTTACAACTGCTAGTTCATAAAAAAATTTAAGACGCATATTCTCTAACCTGAATTTCAAATTTGAAACAAAGTTGGCATTGTAGTGTTTACAGTTTTACCAAAACTTATTTGAACCAAAGTAGGCCTATCCAAAAAAAGTACTTCAACAATTTCAGTTTTTCATTCATTCGCTCGACGGAGTTGTGTGAGAAACATTCTTCCTGAAAATATAAATTTTCAATCCGCTCGAAATATTATTAAAAAAAAATTTTTCCAATAAAAAGTGAAATATTTTTTTCTTCGGTAATTTTGCGCGCTAAACGAACCGCTTCTTTTTTTTGTTCCTTTTTTTCTAATACAAATTTTTTTTTCATCTATTTTTTTTTTCATACAGTTTTTGAGTCGCGGAATAAAAACCGGCCGCGCTACTATGTGGCGTAAATCGTTGGTTGTGGCCGCACGTCAGTCTTTACTGCATCGCTGCTATGCCAAGGATGTCAGATTTGGACCGGAGGTGCGGGCCATGATGCTAGCTGGCGTTGATATCCTTGCCGATGCGGTGGCTGTGACCATGGGACCGAAGGGACGCAACGTCATAATTGAGCAGGGTTGGGGTTCGCCGAAGATAACCAAGGACGGCGTGACTGTGGCCAAATCCATAACGCTCAAGGATAAGTTCCAGAATATCGGTTCGAAGCTGGTGCAGGATGTGGCCAACAATACGAATGAGGAGGCAGGCGATGGCACCACTACGGCAACCGTGCTGGCACGCGCCATTGCCAAGGAGGGCTTCGAGAAGATCTCAAAGGGCGCCAATCCGGTGGAGATACGTCGCGGCGTCATGTTGGCCATTGAATCGGTGAAGGAACACTTGAAAAAAATGTCACGCCCGGTGAGTACGCCAGAGGAGATAGCACAGGTTGCTACGATTTCGGCGAACGGCGACAAGTCGGTGGGTAATCTCATCAGCGAGGCTATCAAGAAGGTGGGACGTGATGGCGTTATCACTGTTAAGGATGGTAAGACATTGATCGATGAACTGGAGATTATCGAAGGCATGAAGTTCGATCGCGGCTACATTTCGCCGTACTTCATCAATTCGTCCAAGGGCGCTAAGGTCGAGTTCCAGGATGCGTTGCTGCTCTTCTCGGAGAAGAAAATCTCCTCGGTGCAGAGCATTGTGCCGGCACTGGAGCTGGCCAATGCACAGCGCAAGCCGTTGGTCATCATTGCTGAGGATATCGAAGGTGAAGCCCTCAGCACCATGGTGGTCAATCGTCTGAAGGTGGGCCTACAGGTGGCAGCGGTAAAGGCACCCGGTTTTGGTGACAATCGCAAGGCAACACTCTCCGATATGGCTACCGCCACGGGTGGCATTGTCTTTGGCGACGATGCAAATCTGGTGAAGCTGGAAGATGTGCAGCTCAGCGATTTCGGTAAGGTGGGCGAGATTGTCATCACAAAAGATGATACAATGCTATTGAAGGGCAAAGGACCAAAGGATCGTATTGAGAAGCGAGTCGAATTACTGCGTGATCAAATAAAAGACTCCACTTCGGACTATGAGAAGGAAAAGCTGCAGGAGCGTCTGGCACGTTTGTCGTCCGGTGTCGCTGTGCTGCGTATTGGCGGCTCCAGTGATGTCGAGGTTAACGAGAAGAAGGATCGCGTCAATGACGCACTCAACGCAACACGCGCTGCCGTCGAGGAGGGCATTGTGCCCGGCGGTGGCACTGCGCTGCTACGTTGCATTGCCAAATTGGATGATGTGCGTGGACAGAATGAAGATCAGAACATGGGCATTGAGATAATACGCCGCGCTTTGCGTATGCCCTGTCTGACTATTGCCAAGAATGCGGGCGTTGATGGTGCCATGGTTGTGGCCAAGGTCGAGATACTCGATGGAGATTATGGCTACGATGCACTCAAGGGTGAATATGGCAATATGATCGAACGTGGCATCATCGATCCCACAAAGGTTGTGCGCACTGCCATCACTGATGCAGCTGGTGTCGCCTCCTTGCTGACCACTGCCGAGGCAGTTGTGACAGATGTGCAAGCTGAGGATTCAAGCCCGCTCGGTGGTGGCATGGGTGGCATGGGAGGCATGGGTGGCATGATGTAATGCAGAAGTATGTTGTTTCACACTTACACTTACACACAAAACACTTTTTTTTTTTTTTTTTTTCGTTTACAAACTCGGCGTGCTTATTTAAATCCAGCATTTCAAAACCAATGTTCGCCTTTCTCTTCTGCTCAATGAAAAGGTTCACTCATATACTTACCAACATATATACACAGGAAATGATGTTGCAAAGCTCGAGTTCAGTGCTTTGCAACATATCTCCAATATCATCTATAAAACACGATTTTCATTAAAACTGCTGCGCAATGGGCTATATGCCTACACAAGAAAATCGTATTTGGAAAAAAATAATTTTATGATAAACTATTTGAATAGTTTTAGTTACGAAAGAAAAAAAAAAAATAAGAATATACGTATATGATATATGATTGAGGAGTGTAGTGAAACATATCGATATATACAAACACAAAACACAGATTAACTTTGCAATATACCAACTAATGTTTCTTGTCTTCCATAAATATATATGAACAAGTTTGAAATAAAATGTGTTGTTTAATGAACATTAACCAAAACGTGTCGCTTATTTTAAACAAGTTATAAAAGTAATTCGTTGCAGATGTTTTTGCTATTTGGTTTTTGAAGTTCTCAGCTTCAAAACGCATAAGGAGCCAGTCGCCTGCAAGCTGCTGTGCAGTTTGCATCTTGGATTTTGTGCACCTTTGTTGAGACTCGGTGCAGTCATACAAAATTATGGTACTGTACTTGGAAAAATCACATACGAAGTCGTCTTTGGGCATGGTCGACCAGGCGTTATAACCTATTGTTTCGTTTGTCAGCGACAGAGCTAAATTAGCCGGTGTTAATGACTCGTGTACAGAATGTTTACATATGTGTTGTCTAGGAAAACATGTTTATTATAGCGGTATTTGTGGAAAAATAATTGAGTGTTTACAAATTTAGCATTTCAAAAGAAAAATGCAAACGGCTTCGACTGGATTCCGAACTAGGCTGTACCTGGTGCAACACTCAACGAAAGCTTGACGGAAAGGAACAAATACAACAGACCGCTGAGGTAGTTGCAGTTAGACACTCAACTGTGCCGGGGAATCCTCTCCAGCTCTCCTTCTGAAGATATGTATATGTGAACAGCGGAGACTTATTTTTAGTCGAGTATAATCATTCTTTCCATATGCACAAATACTAACATTTTATTTATTCCAGTGCGCGACTCACCTATTTCAACAAGAGATATGATTTTGATACCATCGTCGGAACACTAACGCTGGACTTACGCCTGAAGTGCTGATAACCGAAACAACTGCCATACCTTGATCAGGAAGCTTAACTCTGAAGCAGTATAGTTGGCCGAGGTGGACAACGGAGCTGTGTCTACAGTTTAGACTATCTCTGCTGAGGCTGCCAAGTGTCCAGTGGCTGCCTTTAATGTCTATATGCACCATATTGCTGAAAATCGACGTATTGTAAGTAATCTTCGTGACAAAGATCAACTAATTGGCTTGAGTGATTTCAACTTGTGCCTTATACCTTGGTCTTCTTGTGGTGATTCAAATGAATTAGTTTCTTCTAGTCAAAATGATTTTATTGATGTCCTAAATGAAGTCTCGTTTAGTCGGATAAATTTTATAAAAAATTGTAGTGCTAGGCTTTTAGACCTTGTATTTGTTTCTGACAGTTGTTCCAGCTTTTTAGTTAATAATATTGCACCGCAATTCTTCGACTAACTTTGCAAAACTAAACTACAAAGTATTGTCAAAGTAGTAAAGACTCTCTCGGGGCCCTTGAACACTAAGAGAGGTTTGAGACAAGATGATACAGTGATGCTACATTGCCGCATGCTGGTGACATTATCATCGGCATTATCGAACGGCGTGTTAGCAAGACTGAGAAACATATCCGACTCATGGGGCTAGCGATGAACGAGTATAAGACGTTGTACCGATGCATTTGGTGTCCACTCGCAATGAATAATTTCAACTTCAGTGTTGACGAAACATATGTCTACCCGAGAAGCAACAAAGTTATTCTAGAGATGAGACAAAGAATTCCATTGGCTAGTCGATGCTACTTTGGGCTCAGCAAGCCTATTAGAAGTAGAGCACTCTTTCGAAGTACGAAAGAAAAAAATCAATGACGATATTAACCCCATGGAATAGTGCGTCTTTGGGAGTATTTGGGAGATAGATATTTTTGAACAAAACGCGAAATCGTCACATACTTAAAAAATTTACTATTTTATACAATTCACTTTTGCAAAATCTTCTTGAAGATGAAAAACCAAAGCAGTCCTGTCTATCTTTCTAGTTCTGAGATTCTGATTCGTACGTGAGAAATGAAAGCTACAGTTACAGTGTTCGACTGTGGTAGCATTCACTGCAGGATGTACCTACTCCTTCTGCGTTCACATTTTTATGGTGGATTATTATGTTGGACCATATCGGAGCCAATGGGTATTAATATTCTTATAGCATTTAATTGCTTCAGCGATACTTCCCAGATCAGTTCTTGTGCTAATTGGTTTTCTCGTATGCTGTCTGGTACCCGAGGACTATTTTATTAAGAAGATTATCTACTTTTAAATGTGTTTGCAGTGTATAAAACCTACAACTACACTAAAACTTATGTTGCTATTTTTGTTTTCACATCAAATTCAATTCGCTGCTAATAAATTAAAAAGCAAAAATAATGATTTCCATTACATATATTTTAATCAAACTTCGCGCCAGTCAGAGTAACCACAAAAAGTCAATCAGTTAATGTTAATAAAATGGCAATGTGCAACATTATGTTGACAGTGAAATCGTGCAAAAATTCATACACCGCAGCGTCATTTAATTTAAAACTTAATTATTTGGTAACCTTAACCGCCAACAGACCGAAATACGCTCAAACAAATAGCGCCGCAAGCAACCTACCAAAGGACTTAACAAACAAAAAAAAAAGAAACGACCCACTGCACTGCACTGCAACCAACCCCACCGATAATGAAAATGATTGAGTGGTTTTACACTGTTAAAAACAAAAAATAAAAAAAGAACAACAATAAAAAACGGGGGCAGTTTAGTATGCTCGATTTCGGGATACACTATTCCTTGTTTAAGGCTGCTTATATGAATCATATATTATATTATTTAGTGGTCCGAGTTGGACATATTTTATTTGAATCGATGATAAATTTAATTTAATTAAAAATAATAACAAAAAAGGTGCATACAAAAACTAAAAAAGTCTATATAGAAATGTCCGCCCGTCCAACCGTCTGTTTGAACGAACAGATCTCCGAGTCTAAACGAAAGAGACTACAAATGTGGATATTTGGACTCTTTTTCCCTCTTCAGATAACTAGTATAAAACGAACATGCCAACACCACTATAAGGGGTAGCCCCCCATAGAAACCTGGCACCCATTATTAAGTTTATGTACGAAATTTTGTTTGTTGATAGTTAAGATAGAAACGCTAAATTTGGTGTGTAATAAACCGCATAGGTCTCAATTGGACCACTATAAGGGCTTGCCCTCCATACAAACTTAACCTCCATTTTAAAATTTTTGTTTGACATTTTTTCTTGTTCTTATTTAGGCTAGAAATGCCAAATCATACGTCAATCCTTACAAAATATTTCATATAGGCTCAGATCGGACTACTTTAAGGGGGAATGCTCTAAATATCCACATTTGAAGTATCTTTCGCCTATAGAGTCCGAGATCTGTTCGTTCAAACAGACGAACATATCTATATCGACTCGTCTTCCGATGCTGATCAGGAATATACACGTATATACTTTATATACGCATTTTTCTGCATGCTACATAAATTCGCACAAACTTAATATACCCTTTTGCCATATGTGTACAGTGTATTTAAATTTAAATAAACCGCAACGCATATGTTGCACTGTAGAACACCGGCAAGCATGCATCCTGACGCGTACTGAGTCCTGTCTGGCTTGCATTGGCTTTTTAATTGCTGCCACATTGTATGGTTGACATGCAACGAGTAACGCATATTTTTACGCGCATTGTGGCGTATCCTGTGTCTCCTTTAGTTACTGCCTACAGCTATAATAATCTCTTTGTATTGTACGAATAAGAGTATAGGTATATACATATGCATCCGTGCGTACGTATCCTGCGCTTTTCGGCTTTTGTATTTTACTTTCGCCGCCGCTGGTGTTGCCTTCGCATATTGATCAATAATTAAAATTAAAAGTGATGATAATGGATTTATTTCGAGCACAGGTAAATTTGCTGCTGCATGTATGCCATTAAAGTCGCGACATGTCCTGGAAATGTGTATCCTGCATGCCCACAGCAATAAAGGTTATAAGGTAAACAATATTAAACGTATTATTTGACCGGAGATTGAAATTTGCGCTACATGAAGTTAAGTCAATTGTTGAAATGTATCCTTAAGCTGTTGCTGCGCTGCTCAAATGTGTAAGCTTTTTTATTTATTTTTTAATTGATTGGCGGTAGTATTGGTTTGAAAGCTTAATGAATATTTCTCTTCTTTATTTTTTTTTGATTAATCGGGTATGAAAATATTAAGGTAGTTTACGTCAATTCCTTGATACTGCTTTACTAATCGAAATTAATCTGTTAATCAATTTAAAATTAATTGCTTATTTTGTTTAATATGTTTAAAATCAGCCGTTAGCCATCCTTGAACAGTTTGTGCGATTTAAAATCTGCTTAAAACTTGAACATTTTGATATCAGATTCGTTTCGCTTCAATATTTTTTTAAAAAAATTAGTTCCAAATTTTGAATCCGTTATACATTTTCAGATAAAATACTTCCAAACAATATACTAAATTCATCGCAGGACATTTTTCAAACGAATATCATTTAAAAATTCATAGTAAAAAAAAACTTCTCTTAAACGAATTTTTGCCAGACTTTTTATATTTTTGAACCACTGTGCTACACAGTCAGTATCTAAAGGGCAACTATATTAAGGCGCTTCTAAATTCAAGGCAATCAGTTTTGTTCATACGTGGGGGACACACGAATACTCGGGTTATATGGCGGCCGTTCCTTGAGAATTCGTCCCATGGGCGGTCGTGCCTAGGGTCAAAAAGGACACACGCGTGCTGAAATAAGAATCTAGTGAGACGAAAGACTCGGAGTGTCCTGCTGAAGAACCTTTTGTCCTGCCGAAAGACCTTTCACTGCAAAGAAAAGTTTTTATTGTATATTCTGTTTGCATGGACATTGGTGTGTCCTTGTGAGGTAACCTTGTACATACATTCGTCAATAAATTCTGGTTGTGTCCTTCCAATCCACAAGAATATTGCCAAAATAATAAAAAAAATTGCGGGAAATAATATTAATAACTTGAAAAAGAGTAAAGGGAACAGTCGGGAATATGCTAGATCAGGGTTTAAAACCCGAGTATACTAGTTCTACAAGGGCCATTAAATTACTTTTTTAGACTACAACGGTCGAACCGCACGTAGGAAGGCGCACCAGCTGCTATAGTCGTCTAGTATGTGCTGTTGCCATTTGTTAATATCAAGTTTACGGAAATCTTCACAGACTTGTTCTTTCCAACGCATGCTCGGTAGTAATATTCGACGTTATCCACTAATGAAGTTTAAGTTTCTCATGTAAACCTTCCGTGCTAGATCTCCGCTCTTCAGTGCAGTCCGTGGAATTTAATGTGCTGAACTATGTCAACCTGATGCGCATACAGCTTGTGGTTCATAAGAATCAGAAACTAGTCGTCAAAACCAAGAACCAAAAATCC
Organism: Leucophenga montana; assembly: GCA_035044765.1. Classification (NCBI taxonomy): domain Eukaryota; kingdom Metazoa; phylum Arthropoda; class Insecta; order Diptera; family Drosophilidae; genus Leucophenga; species Leucophenga montana. The sequence goes on along the minus strand of JAWNNQ010000606.1, from coordinate 485,318 downwards.
TACGAAGTCTCTTTCTAACACTCCCCAAAGACGCAAGCAATTCAATGCGAATACCCTTAATCGATTTATTTACAATATAATGCAGTTTATAAAGTTTGCAGCTAATAAGGTATTGCATAATTTAAAATAATTTGCGCATAATAGTAAAGAGTGTACTTCAAAACTCTGTGCTACCAAAGCCAAAGTGCAGCAAGCTTTGAAGCAACCAAACCTAATCTAATTACACACTCAAACATACCGAATTCTTACTCAACGTTTGCCATTTCAGTCTTGTCTATGACACATTTTAATTAAGGTTTTTTTTCCAACCCAACTATATAACTAATTATGGCTACTTAGTTCTAGCTCTTTGCATATACCGTTCTTTCAGATATAAAGTCTCGTTTTAGTGAAACTGAACTCAAATGCGAACACACAAAGTAAAGCGTGTCTATGAGTACAAAAGTCAAGTGTATAAAGGACATAGTGCATCTCTATATACAATACGAGTACAATGCATCCTGTTTGTGCTCGTGCACTCAGTTGGTAGACAATTAAAAGCGCTAAAGCATGTAGTAGCACTTAATGAGAGCACCAAGTGAAGTTGCGGCAAAAAAACCTACGGGTGGATAGTATACGAGTACATATATAGAAATTAGACCGAACTGACAGTGTATGAAATAACCCAAAGCGACATCTGTCGAGGGCGGCAGGCATAGTAGTATCCATAGTATACTAAAGGCAACAACAAGTGGTTAAGAACTAAACTCTATGTCGACAGATGGACAGACAATGCACTGAAATGCTATATACTCAGCTTGCTTTTATATACTACAACATAGAAGTATCTGTATACAAGTATCTGTCTGACATAGAAACACTCGGGAGGTATTTTATAAAAACGAAAAAAAAAAAGATAAAATAAAATAAAAGAGCGAAACTACTTACTTCCGTTTGTTATTATGATGTTTTTATGGAATTTCCTGTTTTGTCGCTTTTTATTTGCTGCGCATTCCAGTTTTCAGGCTCCACATCGTTCTTTGGGAACTACATATATCCTTTTTTTCTATTTGCAATCTTGCTGTGTGTGTGTGTGTGTATGAATTCAAGTTGCTTTTGTGCAGTAAAATGCATACATATTATTATTATTATTTTATTTATTGCTATTTATAAATATTTTCTTGGCATTCTGCATTTGTGTAGCATGGCTGGCGGCGTGCTATGAAAATTTCATACTATATCTTATGAATTCTAAACAAACTTATAAGATGTAAAACTTCTTGGTGCAAATAGAAATTCTTGTTCCTTAGCAGTATATGTAATTTATTGTGAAATAGAGTTGACACCAAAGAAAATTTATTTATTTATACATATACAATACGTAGCTATAAAATCATATGATGCTTTTGCTTTTAGAACTACATGCTTCTGAATATTTTAGTACAGAATTGTATATTTATAAAAACTAGAAAAAAAAACTTTGCCACTAAAAATTTGTAAGAATGGTTTTTTTTTTTGTAGCGACGTACTTCCTTTCAATCGAAGAGTTTCTCCACCAACTATGCTCCAGTATAAGTAGCTCACAAACATCGCAAAAAACAAGCTAAGTCCGAAACTCCTTAAACACATATAAACGAGTAACTTTCAACGCACTCAATTTTACTTTTTTGTAGGACAAGCTAAAAAAATATATACTTTTTGGCAAACCAATATTGAAATTTGCTCCTGCTCCACTGTGTGAGGTTTACACACCGCTCATTTTTTATTTAATTTATTTAATTAGCTATTATTTCTAATCATTTCATACACAACAAAATCAACACAAGTCTTCTGCAGCTACAGGCTTGTGTAATATTATGGATTAATATACAGGCTTGTAGGTACATATATCGAATAAAATATTATATTAAGTATTAACTGTATGGAAAGGTTTTTTTGTGTAGTTTCGCAGGCCTTGATGGTGATGATGATGCTACACAGCAGCGAGTCCATAAATTACCAATTCAATAATAGAATAAATAGTACTGAATTGTAAGTTTATGGGCTCACTAAGGTGCATTTTCAGTTGTATTCGTTGACATTTTCCGCAATTACCTGAAAATAATTGTAAAACAAATCATTTAAAAACACTCCCTTTTAAAAATATGAATATGGACGACGATGGATAATGAAAATCATAAAATATGGGAGTGGCACTAGTCACTCACCATACCGAAAAGACTAGCCAAGCACCATGCCCAATGACTCGTCCTTTCGGTAGTCCTTTTGCTCCAATGAAGTGGTCCGGTCTTCTGACTGATGTGCGTGTCCGGTGAAAGGCACTGTAATATTGCACCGCTCGATGAATATGCAGGGTGGCTGGTACTCGCCCTTGGTGGCCGGTGAATTCACTAGTCGCGCACTAGTGCCGCTGAACGATATCTTCTCTAGTTTTGTGAGTGTGTGTTATAAATACTTTTTCTTATTCACCTCGCTTTCACGATTAAATGTTTATGATGTTATTTATTAAAGATTTTATTCAAATATTTCAATATAAATGTTGGATATATATGTATATGTGTGTCTATTGGTATTAGTAAATAGAGTGCAGTAGTACTGTGTTTTAATATTTTATTAGTTTTGTTAGTAATAATAATAATACAGATTAATTTTTGCCTATGTTTCAGGACATCTTATAGTTTAAAACTGACTGAATTTTTACAATTAAAATTGGTTTTTTAAATGTGATTTTCGGAACATATTTTGAAGCGTTTGAAATGCTTAAAGTAACATTTTTCTTCTTCAGTTTGACGTCACAGCTTTAAAAACTTCTGGAACTATTTGATGACTGCATTAATTTTCTTTTACAGAAATAGTTAAGATCAATTGAAATTATCGATATTTTTTTTCTTCATGAAATTTTTCGTATGTCTTGGATACGTCGAAATTTTTTCTTTTTTTTTCTTCTTCAAATTTGCGCATGTTTTGGATTTTTTTTTTTTGTAGTGTTTAAATAAATTTTGATAAAATTAAGAATTTAGAAAGATCCTTGTGTAAACAATGCGCATTTAAGACATCATCAATGTAGTTTTATCGATACGCTGTTGTTTAATCATTGGATTTCCAGCCAACGCGATTATGATATTCGGTAATCGACTTGTAGCTGCGCTTAGCATTTTGCAAGGTGTACAAATTCTTAACCTGATCCATCATATCAAATGCAACACGCGCATCGCCATTGGTAAGTGTTGCAGCAATTTGTATTAGCAATGACTCCATAGAATAGGCCGAACTCCAACCAGATGGAGTCAATAGCTCAATACACATAGAACCACCGACCAGAACATAACCGCCTTTAATAAACGGATACACCACACGTATAAAGGGCGGTGCAAGTGGATAACTTTGCGGAAAGATAATATGCAATTTGACAAAGTCATCCTTGCCCTCGTTACTTAGGCGCTTCAAATCCCTGAACAACGCACTATTCTTATCGAAGCAATAGAGCTCCACATACCATTCGAACAAGGACTCTTCAGCCATTTCAACATCATAAAGTCCATTCTTGTAAGTATCCGAACTGTAGAAGTTATTTATCTCATGCATTAAACGTTTGACAGCAAAAGCATTTTCGGGATGCACTGTATTATTCGAAGTCGGTGGCGAAGTTGGTAGCGAAGTCTGCACCAATCGTGGTGCAGCGGCACCATTCTCTTCATTCGCCTCCAGAGTCAAATCAATTGCTGCATTTAACAATTGAAGTCCATCTTCGCCTGGTGGAGCAGCAACAGCAGCAGCATCCGGATCATCAGTGCTATCTACAAGTGGAAGAACCTCCACTGCCTCGGCAGCCTTTTTCAACGCAGCGATATGCTGCTCCATGGGCAAACCGTACGCCTTGCCCAACTCTTCAAGCAACATGGCTACTTGCGCGAGCAAGTTCTTCTTGTTATCATCTGCAGCACCTAACTTACCAATGATGACATCTAGAATTACATTTCTTTGCTTCTGGAACCAAATCGGTGGCACCTGTGGATAGCCGTCGGTTATGGTAGCGCCAATAGTGAAAATCATAGTTTCGGTAATATAAAACTTCGCAATTAGTTCATCCACATTGCCGTGCATTATTTGAAAACGTTCATGCGAGTTGTTGAAGATTTGCTTCAGTATTTGTAAATCAGTTTTAAGACGCGCCTCGCCTGCCATCTTAAGGGAAGAACTATAGCTTTCATTAGAATTATGTGGGAGATTAGGCAAACATAAACTGTATACTCACTTGAAGTACTTAGTTTTTGTAGACTCTGTCAGAGGCAAATGTGTGTGTGAGAGAAGGATCGACAGTCGTAGCGTTCAATAAAGTGATTTTTTGTGGTTTTATTGTTTATTTTTTTTTTTTTTTGTAGTTGGCAACTGTCCAAAAAATATTTCCGAATATTATAGAAACCTGCTAAGAATCTATGTATTATTTTATACTCACTTTTCTGCACGTTTTCCACGTAACTTCTGCAGTTTTGGAATATCAAAATTCAGTTCTGTTACTTAACAAATAGTAAAAAGCCAACTTTACCTGTTCGGATTTCATAAAAAAACAAAAAAGAAATACAAATTAAAAAAAAAAAATAATAATACGAAAACTTTGATAAAACCAAAGTTTAAATATGTTTTATACGGTTTCAAATATTTCATATGTTTAAATAAGAATGTTTTACTTACAAAACTACTTTTTGTATGGCACCATCCATTGTGAGTGAGATATTAATTTCTATAGAAACTATAAGAAACCACTTTATGGAATTGCATTGATTGTAATAAAAATATTTCTCTTATAAAGTACAATATGAGTACAATATGTTTATATACAGGGTGCGGCAGCGTAACTGTCTTTTAAGCAAAATGCGCGCCATTCAGACTGTAGGGGTCGTAACATGGCGGAGGTAATACCAAACGACAGACGTGGTTCTTAAGTTTTATATCGTTCCAAGGTAGTCGGCATCATGCGTTGGAACAGTAAGGAGCCTGCGTTTGCCGCCGAGGCCCACTTTTGTTGTTGTTTTTTTTTTAAAGCATTTTCACTTGAATGGACAGAACATGCGCCAACTGAGCTGACACCAATCCCCGAGAATTGCATGAAAGTTATTTGCATTCACCTAAAGTCACAGTGCGGAGTGCAATTTCCTCAGCTGGGATTATTGGACCGTGGTTTTTTTGAAAGAAATGCGGTCACATGTTTGTGAATTCATATCAGATTGTGAACATTTTGGGGGAATTTTATTTTCCACGACTCGAGTAAATGTAATTAGCAGAAATTTTGGACCAAGAGGACGGAACAACGGATCACAAATCAGAAGCATCGATGGCTGTTTTGAGGGAACACATCCTGCAGCGCCTCATCCCAATAAGTTGCGATTTGTATTGCCCAGCTCGCTACCCCGATTATTTATTAATTTATTTTATTCTTCAGTGTATGGACAATGAGGCGCATCACCTTTCCAAATTGCTACCGAAATGATTTAAATATTATAAGGAACGATATAAAATTCAATGAATTCAACTTCGATTTCATGCTTAGGAACAGCCTATACTTCAGTGTAAATATATCTTTAAAGTAAATTCACTCGAACAGTTTTTCCATTAAAAGCTTAGTGATTAAAGATTATGGATCGCTACAAAATATGTTTATGAAAAGTTTGTATACATTTGGAACACAGCACTCCTATATCATGTAGCAGGCAATACACAAACTCACACATTCACACATGCAATGTGGGCATTGCATATATACGAGGGCAGTTTGAGTTAGTTAGTGACTTTTTGGAATTTGCCATCTGTTAATAGACTACGTTCAAATTTGAAAGAAACTACATCATTAACTATGTGTTTGATAGCAATTGAGCGCAGACATATGTAAAAGGCAGACAGAGGAACAGATGTTAGAAGTTTTCCGCGTGAAATCGACGCAATAAAACTACTGTTTTTATTCACACTTGCAATGGCGTTAAAACTTGACAATATTGCGGTTAACCAACGTCAAACACTACTTCGAAGTTATGTCATGATTACGTTTGAGTTCAATTTCGGCAACGACCTGCTTTCTGTTAATCTGTCCGTCTTTCATGTATGCTTACAATGGCTGTCAAACACAAACCTCAACGATGTAGATTTGTCACTTCAGGGACTACACTCAAATCAATATAATTCGTCAATTCTGGAACAATACTTATAACACTAACTTATCGAATTACCCTCGTAGTAAGCGATAAGCAGGTGCTGTTCTGATTCATGAAACTAGCTGGCTGCATATACTCACTCGTAGTTTCGAGTTACATTCGGAAGATCGATTATATATCTAGCTATGGATGACTATTCGATCGTGTATATACATGTGTACATTATGTATACATACTTTATATGCATGTATTCTTTAATATATACATAAAAAGTTATATAGATAGGTATATAGACATGTAATATATACATACATAGATATGAAGATACATAGATATTGATATATACATAGATACATCTTAAATACGCTCTATATATACGTTTAGTATGTGACAAGTATCTATCTAGCTATTTGTTTATATGTTTTAATCTCCACAGTCAAAATAATATTGCATTAATTTGTAAAAAGCAATAAGCGTAAATTGGAATGCAGTATATAAGTGCATTGCTTTGCTTTCTGCTTTAATGTCTATTCACATTTGCCTGTATATACTCATTTTTATATATATTATATATATGATGTACACAGTATATACTCGTAGTACATAATATATAACAGTAAGTATATATTGACAAATGTGAATAGACGTTAAAGCCGAGAGCAAAACTATGCACAAAAAAGTATGATGTATCTAGATAAAAAAGTATCTGCAGCAAGATGTGTTTATAGAATAGATATAGCCATAGTCTGACTTTGCTAGATCGACTAGCAAATTCAAACTGTTTAGGAGTATGTATATATGTAAGTATATTGTATACAAAGCGTTTTAGTTTTCGCATTATGAGACATTCCACAAAATAATATAAACAAAGACAAAAATCGCAGAATAGTATCGCAGCAGATACTTTAACTCGTTAAATGCAGTTGAAAAAGGTGGCTGGATCAATCATATTGAGTAATCTGAGACACATTTTTCATGGCTAATGTATCTATTAAGCAGTAAATAAACTTTCGAATGGTAGACATTTGTCTGGAAACATGATATTTTGTTTATGCGATGGCGTTGGAAATTGATTGGTATATGGGTTTACTCAAGGCATTAGATCACGCCACCTTTGTCAGTTCAATAACACAGATATATATATATATATATATATATATATATATATATATATATATATATATATATATATATATATATATATATATATATATATATATATATATATATATATATATATATATATATATATATACACATATTTTATATTGGTATACTAGCTGGTATCCGGCGCGTTTTTGCCGCTCTTTCTCTCTGCCACTCCTTCCCCATTCCATGCACCCACATGCCCCCTTACCAAACCATCCATTCCCCTACCCATCTTCCACTGTGCCTACCCGCCTTTACGCTGCATCCATTCCCCTACCATCCCTTCTCCCAGCCCTCTTCGATCCCATTGGCATGTATACAACATTTCATCCCTCCCATACCCATCCTTCCCAATGCCCCCTTACAATACCTCTCCAACCCCTACCAATCTTTCTCCTGACCCCTTTCCCTACCTCCCACTCCTACGAAACCTATGGTGGTATGCAGTGGCATAGCAAGGGTGGCGTAGGTTGTGGTCCGCCCAGGCTCTCGCCTTAAATTAGCCCCAAATTTGCGGTTGTGTTTTTTGTTTTGCTGCTGATTATGTCATTGTTAGACGCTTTAGTTTTTTTTTTTGCGTCTAACTTTGATCTAAGGTGTCCCTAGAAACATGTTTTAGTATTTTAAATAGTATTTTTTTCTCACTTAGGCCTTAGTAGCCCATAGGATAATGTGAATAATTTTTTTTTTGTATGTTTTGTTTTTTTTTTTCTCACTTTGGCATGCTTTAGGAGCCACGAGAAAAAGTCAGCTTCCGGCCACAAAAGGTCTTGCAGAATTCGATCGATGTGCGTCGACCGAAATCGTAAACGAATCGAATCCAATTTCATAGCGATTCGTTAATGATTTCGTTCGACGCACACCTCCTCTATATGTAACAAAATATTATAAAATTACAAGAAAAAAAAAAGAAAGAAAAAAAGAAAAAAAAATGAAGCAGATGTAGAAAAAAAAACACAAATAGCCATTTTTTATAAGTAAAAAAAAAACGCCAGGAAACTCACCAGTATATAACCAACGTGATGCACAAAATTTTTACTGATTTGTATTTTCTTTACGATTAATTGGAAATGTTTAAAAAACACCTTTTCAATTTGTGCGCTGAATACGTCGTCGTCGTCGTCTCCGGCGACGTCTGCGTTCTACTGTTTTTGTAAGTATTGTATTTCACAATTCCGGAAATGATTACTTTTCTTTTATTTTTTTTTTAAACTTGAGCGCAGTGTAGAATTTTGCAACCGTATCACAGAACCAACTGAAATGAAATGATGGGCCGACAAATGCAAAAATTGGTTAGAAGATTGTGAGCTGTTTATAATAATAATTTGACTTAGTAAAAGTGAGTGAGACAAACAGTGTATTAGAGTTTTAGTTGAGTAACACAACGAGTGCGACAAAGACGAGGCAATGCATAGGACAAAGAGTGAGACAAAGAGTTAGACAAAGAGTGATGCGCAGTATGATTAGAGATGTGCGTGATTGGAAAGATTTTGTTAATTTATTAATATGAGCTTCCCAATCCCTTTAACCGCACTTATATATATAAATATATATATATATATATATATATATATATATATATATATATATATATATATATATATATATATATATATATATATATATATATATATATATATTTGTATCTATATCATCAATATAGCTAGCGAGTTATTATCGATATTTTTATATATATATATATATATATATATATATATATATATATATATATATATATATATATATAAATATCGATAATAACTCGCTAGCTATATTGATGATATAGAATATTCGTCTTGACGAAAAAGAAAGTTCGAGAAATTTACTAAAAAATGTTTATCTTCCATTTCCATTTTTGTTCACACCAATTTGTAAGATGAGTGCTTCCGAAACAAAGAACCGAACACAGGTCTGTTAAGGTACATGTGCCGGTGGCTTTAGTTACAGCATTGAAGATTACTTTGCAAATGAAGTTGTAGCCAAAGTTATATTTTGAGTGCAATGCACTACTTAACACAACTGGAGTCATATCGATTATAAATTTCCATAGGAACACCAAAAATTCAAAATTATTTTTATAAAATAAGCGCTACCAAAAAATCAATTTCCAAAACGCGAGGCTCATCTATGAGATACATGCATACATACATATATCATAACTCAATTGACAATTTATTGCTAGTTGTTGGATTATTGTTGCAGCCGCGAATGGATTTCGATGAAAAAAAAAAAAAGAAAGAAAAAATGAAGCCAGACCGCAGTAGGCAATATTGGCAGCTATATATACTATAGAATAGTGATGGACAGATTCGTGGAACCGAATCCTTTAAAGATTCGTTAATGACGAATTGAAAATTAAGCAAACGAATTTGAATTCATGAAACCGAATCCGCGAATCCGTATCTAGACTCGAATTCAGATCCGAATACAAATTTTTACTCGAATCTTGACTCGAATCTCGATTCGAACAGAACAATGCAATGAAAACAAACCCAATAAGAGAGTGTGTGTGTGTGTGTTTATGTAACCATTCTTGTATGATTAGACGCGTGTGAGCGAAAAACTAAATTTACTTTCTCTGTTACACTCGCCTTGAATTTCTGAAAACAGAGCATGTGGTGTGTGAGAAAGTGACGCTCCACGCAAGGTGGAATAGAATAATATTGTGGTGGCACATTGTGTTATTGGGAGTGTGTATGTATGTATGCTGATAGCAGACAACAAAAACAAAAGAGAGCTGAATAATATATTCATGAGCGAACGCAATAGCTCACCCCAAAATATTCACCATGCGACTGATCAAATTTAAAATTTAAAAAGTTAAATTATACTAAATTAAGCTGAGTTTTTTATTAAATTGAAAAAATATGACTGTTCATTGCCTTTTCAAATACTAAATAAAAAAAAAAAAAAACTCTAAAACAACTATAAAAGGAAGTGGCGCATAATGTGGTGAAGATGAAGTTTTAGGTATGGTTCATTCAGTCGCATGGTGAATATTTTGTGGTGAGCTATTGCGTTCGCTCATGAATATATTATTCACCTCTCTTTTGTTTTTGTTGTGTGCTTTGGTTGCGTGATAAAAAACTCGAATCCTTTTAGCTTCGAATGTATAGATCCGGATCTCAAAAAATGTGTATACGTACATCACTACTATACAAACAATCTATCTTAAATATCATATATACACTCAGATACATAGATACATCATACTATATGCGAAATAAAACGCATTTCATAGTGAATTTGATTTTTAGTTGCAGCTTTTAAACCATTTTCACTGCACGCCATGCTTCACTTCGCTTAGTTTCGATATTTGTTTGTGCATTTTTAACTGCAATGTGCACAAATATCTATGTCGTATGTATTGTATCCGTTAAGATACATTATACATATCACTGCATAGCTTTGCATATTTCACACACTCAGCTCCCACAGTAGCCGCATGCGAGCGATTTACATGCGCCGCATTGTTTTGATTTATGTCATTGAATTGAAATATTTCTTTGCTGTCTGTTGTTAGCTGGAGGGTTCTGATGCTGGGCGCTGATTTGTATCTTTTTACTATTTATATACAATATTTTTGCATGCCTTCAATGCATTATTTGCCTGAAACACTTTGTATTTATTTATTGGCTGTGAAGTGTAGAGAAGTTTGAAATTTCATGGCACTTTTTTTGGGCTTTGCTGTTTTTCGAATCGTTTGTTGCTCCGTTTGAGTGTAAAATGGGCTTGAATCTGTGCACTGCATAAGCAGAATATGCTTTGTTCTTTGAATATTGATTTGATTTGAATTTGATCTTTTTTTTTTTTTTTTTTTTATTATAATAAATTGATGTATTCATAGCTACAGAAGTTTGAAATATTTCAATGAATATGATTTTGAATTGAGCTTTAAAAATATATCTATAGCTATTATAGAGATTCGAGCTGTAAAGCAGCCATGCTAAAAAGTAGAAAAATTAAGACTAAGCAGGAAGAACCTTGAAGCATACTCAACTTTCTTCCTTTTTTTTAGCTTAGAGATATGAATCCAAACTTAACTAGTTATATCATGCAAGAGAACTCTGAACATGTTCAGCTGTTGTACCGCTTCAAGCAACTTGGAGGCGAATCCAGTCAAAGAAGAACTGATGAACTTTGTAATACGTTTAAAGAGAGCCAATTTTGAGCTTTCCAAGCAAAATTTCCAAAAACTAAATGTTCCAGAAGTTCAGGAATTTAGAAAGTATGCTAAATCCAGAAGCTGAACTGGAAGTATAATGTTGATGAATGGGTGAAAGGGAAAAGTGGAGCCCCTGAACCTCTATGATGTTAATCGTGCAAGAAAATATTTTGCAAGATAGGGAACTCCTTCCATAACTAACATTCTAGATTTAAACTGCATTTGTTCAACAAATTCTGTGGTTTTGATACGCGATTTACAGAATAAATTCAGTACCACGTAGTTCAATAGACTTCTAAAGAGCGGCATGTGTAAACGCTGTTGTGGCAATGAGAACCTTCTCAACTGATACCCTAAAAAGCATACTAGAACTTCACGCATCTCTCATCTAAATAATCAGACAACTGGAAGGTACACCTTCAGCTGCATTCTGAAGATGTTCCTTATGCTCTAACGAGCAACACCGCCTATTACAACCAAGTTGGGCGCCAAATCTTGTTAAGTCTTCTTGGTTGTTTTTGATTGAGGAATAACGTTTTTGAGCGAGGTCCTTTTGTGCTCCAAGTTGGACGCCAAATTTTACTGATGAATATTTTTGAGCGAGCACTAATGAATTTGCACAAGGCGCAACGATGCAGAAGTAAAAGATTTTAGATCTCTGCGTACTTAAAAAAACTAAGAGCAGCACCTCTTTTATGGATTAGGAAAGAAATTGACGAGATAAATGAACAGAGTAGCATTTGCATTACAGGTGATTTTAGTTCATATTTCAGTTCAACATCTACAACCTGCGCCAAAATGCAGACTTGAGTATCTAGCACTCATATGCCGGCTAGAAATTATGCACATCCTCCACTGTCATCCTCCAATGTTCAAAGTTTACTTACTTCACTTAATGCGGCTCAATTGAAATGTTCCTTTTTGCAATAAACCACTTCAAACTGCGTACGTCTGTCTGTCTGTCTGTCTGTCTGCCTGTTTGGCTGTCTGTCGGTTCTTCCTTGCTGCTTTCCAAATGCTACAAAATGTACATAAGTATATCCTTGGGTTGCATATAAATTACGTTTCTGTGATATGCCGACAGCTGTATGCGGCAGCTGTTTACTGCAGGATATCTGTCAGCGACACTCCCGAATACAAAAACAAACGTGAAATGCTAAAGGATATTAAAATAAACGTGAAGAGCTGTTAATATGACACTTAAATAAAAAGAAAACTTTTCGTTTGAAGAGATAATTTCATTTCACAATGCATTTCTCTCTTTTTTAAATATGACAGCAAAATCACACGCTTGTTATGAGTGAATGACAGCTTGAAGTATTGTAGAAAAAAAGAACATGCTTAAAAATATATCTTTAGCTTTTTTCCAACAAAAATCAAGTCAAGAACGTTTACACTTAAATCTTTAGCCAAGTATAAACTCTAGAGCAGATAGTAACGAGCAAATCTTCCACTTTCAAAAAAAAAAAGGAAAATAGAAGGATATTTTTACTCTTCTACTATGCATTTTCTAATTTCACTACTCAGACTGTCATAAAGCGACAGCTAGGATATGTGTGTTAAGTAACACTTGCGGTTAATCCTTGCAACTTATACACACATAGCTCTGCCTGTCCTTTCTAGCACATAGTAGGTAGGTAGGTTTGTTTGTTGGTTGGTTTATAACACGTTGCAACTGAGTCGAAACAAATCTTACAAGTGTGCTTTGCATTTTCAATCTAAGCATTCACAGTCACCGTCACCGTCGACATCGTCCTCGTCCTGTGCTCTCGTCAGCCTCAATGCATTCATTACGTAATGCAACACTTGTCGTTGTTAGAAGAAGCATATCTTTCAGTTACCGCCGCAAGTATTCAAATTGTATCATTTATATAAGTGAAATGCTTGGTTGCTTTTGAGTGTTTTTAATTAAATTAAGCAGCATCTCAAAGGATTCACATACAAGTATTAAGTTAATAGAGCAACAGCAGCAGGCAGCACAAGGTAAGCGAGCGCATTACAAGTATATGTACTTATAGTATGCTTGTTTTAGTTGGTTGCATAATTAAGTGTGCAATGAAGAAATGTTTAGGAATATATTATATATATATATATTTTTTTTTTTGTTAGAAATATGTAGGGAATTGTGAAAGTGCTACTTACGTAAGAGAGACACTTTATTACCACGATACTGAGTGAAAAGATTGTATTTAATGGAAGGTTGAGCACGACTTTAAGCAAGGACTTTTAGTGCCCCAAGTTGGGCGCCAATTTGATCTAGGTTTTTTTGTTGATGTTTCGAAGCGAGCAATAAAGGTATCCCAAGTTGGGCGCCAAATTGTCTTTTGTTGGAAGTTTTTAAGCGAGGACTAATGACTTTTAGCGACAGCTATCAGCACCCCAGGTTCGAGATGTGCGATAAAATAAAGCTAGTTGGCAACACTGTTGTCAATATGATCTGTGAAGTGTAGGAAACCGTCAATTAAATTGAAGTAAAATATTAATATAAAATTTAAAATTCCAACTTTTCGCAATCATTTGTATTTGTATGTCAGCGCGAAAAGAAGCCTTTGAACTTTGTGTACCAGAATTGCACGGCATGTGGTGCGCTTGTGTCACTTGCAGTCATGCTCGACGACAACGTAGTCTCAGAAGTCAACCCCATCGAAGTCAGACATTTTATGCCATTGTACTCTCGTATGCTTTACACGCCTGTTTGGCACTTTTATAAACACAATTTTTAATAATTTTTTTATGTGTCGACATGCCTAAAAATATTTTCATGTGGTTCGACAGCGCACTATGGAGAAAATGCCGACTTTTAAGATAAGCTTAAAGGTAGAGCGTGCTTGAATTTGAAAAAAGACAGAAAATGAACTAACTGACGGCTCACAAATCCGGCTGGATGTACCGCACTTTTTTATATATCTAAGAGTATTAGATGTCGGAGAAAAAAAGCAAGATATTTCAAAATCGGAGTGATTTGTACGCTTATTGGTCCAAGCAACAGTTCGTGAATGAGGGGAGGTTGACTTGGCTGCAGTATTAAAATTGCTTTTTATAAGTCCGGAGAATGTAATAGAATGTATACATCCAGACGGATGGACGGACAAACAGACCTGGCTAAATCGACTTAGTTTTCGATGCTGATTAACAATATATTTAAACTTTATGCACTCTACCACACTTCTATCTGTCTGATACATACATTCTCACAAACTTATTATACTATTGTCCATTTGGGCAGAGGGTATAACAAATTAAAAAATGGCGTCGTGACTGGTGCCACACTCACTAATGACATTTATATCGTTTACCAAAAAAACGAGACCCAAAAACCAGTCTCTTTAGGTTAATAATTTATGCCACATAAAGTGTAAATTTTGCCTATAGTGCAGCGTAGTATTCTGAAGAAAATAAAATAATGTTGCATGCTGTTAGGCGCCAAGGCGTCGTTGTCGTCTTGTTATACTTTATATGGTATATAAGTATACTCGTGTGTGTGTGTGTGTGTGTGTGTGTGTGTATTGGTATTTGCATGCCATAATTGAATTTTATTTTTATTTATTTCTGTGTGTTGTTACAAAATTTTGGCAGCTTTTGACAGAGATCAAAAAGAAAGAAGTGTTATATGTGGTCTTGAGTGTCAATATGCAAGAGATACTCTCGGAAAAACCAATAATGAAACAGCACTTTCACCACAAATGCAGCACATAAATATCATCATACATACTCGTATGTACATTGATTGTTAGGAGACCTGCGCTGTTGTGCCTGAATTTTGATTCTTTTCAAATTGACAATAATTGTCATGGTGGTGCAATGACTCAATCGTGCTATAGCGCCTAAATGCATGCTATGCTATGCAACTACAAAACAGCTGCTGCCCAAACGGAAATGACGTCGTCTGTCCATGCATTACAACAAGTAGCTGCAGCAGCATGTTTCAATTTAAATCAACTGACTGCCCCAAATGATGCCACTCGAAAAAAGCAGCAGCAGCAATGCATACCGGGTATCTATCTATCTAACTATCTAACTATCCATCTATGTCTGCACGCTTTGTAGCTACTGGCTAAATTTTGATCTATGTGCTGCCGCTCATACGTTTCTAATTTCCGCAAGCGTCATCGCTAAGGGGGGGGGGTTGGGAGATTGGGTGCTGGACAGCATTCATTGCACATTGAGCCGACTGACTGTGAAAATGTTAATATTGGCAGCTTGATTTTTCTTTTTGTACTCTTCACGAAGAGTGTGAATGGTATTATAATTTTGTCATGGTGTTTGTAACGCATTGAAGGATGCATCGATGATCCCATTCGTGATCAGCACGTCAAGACGTGTCGATTTAGCAGTGTCCGTCTGTCTGGCTGTCTTATGTTTATCTTCAAAGCAACCTATTAGGTGCCTTATAATTCTGTGAATCTGTTCCGGAGTGCCATGACTGCAACGCAAACTGCTGGTCGGGAAGTATGCCTCGATCAAGTTGTGGAAGCACTCTCCGAAGAAATACTCTCTTCAATATTCAGGTTTTCCATCGCTTGGGGATAACAATTCCCAGCGCATTTCTATGAAAGTGGCCAAGCCTAAAGTAGCTATCAGAAAGAAACACCTGCAGTAGTAGATATTTAGGTGGAAGTGTCTGCATCAATTCCATCATACCCTGCGGAATCATTTCTTACAAGAGAATATAGTTCAGTATAACATATTGACGACCACTCCTGAACAGCTGGGAAATTCGCGAATCCAAATTACTAAGCAAAAATGGTGTTGAAAAAAAGAATTCTACCTGCAAATGTGTGAGTAATCACAGGTCATATATGTTACATTGGTCTGCAATGGTAAAAATGTATGCGACAATTGAGATATAGATTATATTGTGTTGTCGCATGGGTGTTCGAAGTGGACATTCTTCCTTTTTAATTATTGGAGGAGAAATCTTGCCCGCAAGTTCTTCAAATATTTTGGACTTGCAGCTCCACCCACCTCAAACTATTGAAGCATTATTATAATCGAAGCATAAAAGGATCATCGGTGTATCACTGGTCGTCAAACGGAAGACAGCAAGAATAAATGCAAAAAGAAAAGAAAAATGAAATCTGAATGATTCACGAAGATTAAATTACAACAACCTCTGAAAAATATGCACTTAAAGAACACTGCTCTTGAATTATTTACTTGAGTTTTCAATCGCAGGCACAAATCGCCGAATTACCCACTCGTTTATTATGGCAAAAAACTATAATGGAAGAAATTGTGATCTATTCTGGATATATCGATATATTGACGATGTATCGTTGTATATCGATACATCAATCATGTAGCGTTTGCAAAGATACATCGGTGCTTTTCGATATATCGCCTTCAATATATCGCTATATGGTGTACATCCTTAATATAACTTCCATACAAAGTGTGAAGCGCATTAAAGCTTCGGTTCCACTTAGCGTTTTCCATTGTTCTTTTTTTTTTGTAGTAGTCTATTTGATTGCAATTCCATCAGCTTTGGCTGATTGAATTATGCGTATTGTAGTGCTTTTGTTTGGCACATTACATATGTCTGCGCCCTAAGTTTGCCAATATGAAATTGATAAATGTTGTTATTTGAGATTTTGTACGGGTTTTTGTAGTTTAGCTATTTTGCTAAAAGCGATTTTGCTGCAAAAGAATTTAAAGTATGCAACAAAAAACAAAAAAAAACCAAATTTATGCTAAAAAGCGCGGTTTTCTCAGATTTAGCTGCTTTGGAAAGTACATACTATAAAAATATAACCAACATATGTAAATGCTAACATTTGCAAGTGCTGCACAAGAACTCGAGAAAATGTGCAGTGTCTCATGTATAACATACCTCAAGGCATGTCAACAGCCTGTGTGCAGTAGTGCACAAATGTTTGAGACCTCGAAATTTGCATTTATGTCATGAAATGCAACTAAGTGTGTCATATATACAAGTTTCAAGCATAACAAGTTCCCAAGTAGCAAGTAGATTTTAAATAGAACAAAAAATGTTGCATACTTTGTGGCTGCCAAGCGCTTTATTTGTAAAAAATATCACTTTAAATGCTTTAAGTGTAAACTTAAATCGCACTTCAACACAAATACACACAACTTCAATTAAGCTTAAACCAAAAACCAATTAATATGATTTATTTAAAAAATCAAAAACCATTTACATGGATCTCGTTAAATTACTTATATACTATACCTACAATACAATCAAATGTCACAAAAACCATAAACCAACAACAATTAAAACGACAAATCTTATATATTGTAGTAGTATATAGTGCTGGCGAAAGAGAAAGTCTAATTTAAACTGAGGCATAAACCTCAAATGTAATTAAATAAGCAAAGCAAATCACAAACTGAGTTTTTGAAGTCAATCTTCTGCAGGCTTCAATGTCTTTCACTTTGCTACTATGTACTACTGCATACTATGAGGGTAGTTTAAGAAGTTTTGAAGGACTTCCCAGGATTTCTTATTATGCATTTAAAATGTTTATTTATTCTCGTTTCGTCCAGAGCTTAATTAGAGCTTAATTTTACTAACTTAAGCCCTCTTTGGAACTTGTGTCAGTGTGAAAACATATACCTAGTTTATACAAGTGCCGAATTTACGATATAACAAACAGAGTTCCAACTAAGGTCCACAATAAGTTCTTCTGATATATCAGCATCTCAGCATGTCTATAATATAACGAAACCAATAGAAACTCCATTCGATTGTCTTCACCATCTCTGTTTGATGAAGAACATACTTTTGGTAGCTTTTCTTAAAATTGAGGGAGATTTTAACATCATTCTTCCAGAAGGCATCACAGAAGCATTAACGCATCTGGGTGTTAATAAAAGGAAGGTGTGCCTAATCATCAGATACTGCATGACTGGACTACAAAGTCCTTGCTTTTCGCATGAACGCTCTTTAAATTCGTTAGTACAGCTGCACCTCATGGAACCTAGTTGAAAACATGTTGTTAAAATCTATAGAAGATCTTCATTCATATATTGGCTTTTGTTAATGATGGTGCTATACTATTGAATGGAAAATATCACCAAACTTTTCGTGATATAAGTGCAAATATTCGAAGCAAACTGTTTTCATGAACAGAAAAATGTGTTTTACGAGTAAATCCAATCAAAATAGAGCTGTTGCTCTTTACTAGGAAATGTGTACAAGACTGCAGTTCCTTAAAAGGAATTCCTTTTTCATTCAACTGTAGTGACCACTTCTTGGATTTGGTACAAGACAAAAAAAAAAAAAGACACTGTCGTCCTTTACATGTGTAGCGGAACAGAATCCCTCAGCTGATGCTCGACCGTTAATAAGAAGACTATTCTCAAATAAACGGTCGGTGGGACTGTGCTTTTCGGGCGTCATTCTCAATCGACCGCAATCTAGGTATAATTTTGTATATTATTGCTTTTATGCATTTGAAAGAGATAGGAGATGGCGTATTTTACTTTGTATGCGCTTCGCTATTTTTTGGCATTCAGTTTCTCAATTTGTAGTTGTTGTGATTGCATCAACGATTTGATATTGATATTGATGCAAACACAACAACTAAAAACCAAGAAACAGTAACCAAAATAATAGCGAAGCGCGTACAAAGTATAATACGCCAGCTTCTATCTTTTTTGCGCCTAATGCGTTTTTTCAACTTGTAACTAGTTGCTCGCATGCTAGACTTAAATACCATGTTTGTGTGTGTGCGTTTGTATTTCATGTAAACCCCATGTGTTTTTTTGTTTCGTTGTGTGAGTGACGATTTTTTAAGCCTTTTTCGCTCAAAACTTTTTCAACTGATTTTGATAAAATATAGATTATGCACATGTGCAAATAAATTTCTTTCAAATGGTATATTTGCTATGTCTCTAACATACACTAGATTTGTATTAAAAATCATAACTTGACCCATGTATGCGAGAGTCACCAAAAAGGCAAAATGGCAACACTGCCAGTAACTTCGATCAATTGCTCAAAATTGTTTATTTGTTACAGATTCTTTATTTTAGCTGGTAAAAGTTCACATAATTTCATAAAATAGGTCGCTAAATAAAATTTACATTGTATGCACTAATTCTTCAAACTACCCATCCTGTTAAGAAAGTGACACATCACATTTTAGACAAGTTGCCATATGCATATACCTATGTATGTAAGCGTTAGACAGAGTAGCATAGAGTAAACGCTTGTGGGTTAGATAGCGCTGCCTATATCACTTGCTACGTACTTGTTGTATCTAGATACTTCTGCTGATATATATATATATATATATATATATATATATATATATATATATATATATATATATATATATATATATATATATATATATATATATATATATATATATGAGTATCATAACTATATATGTACCTATATATATGTATATATATAATAATGTTTACTCTTGTGTAAATTTTCTCGAGTAAACTTTCAAATTTTATGTAAGTGGTTTACCTCAAGTTTTGTTGGTGTATTTGCGTATGTATAGCCTTAGGTGTGCGTGTGTGTGTGTGTGTGTGTGTGTGTGTGTGTGTGTGTGTGTGTGTGTGTGTGTGTGTGTGTGTGTGTGTATGTGTGCTGATATGTATATTTTTGAAACGTTCTAAATAATTTCTTGTGGTTGATTACAAGATGTGTGTGTGTGTTAGTGAGTGGCTTGTATATATTGCATACTTTTGTGGTTTGTTGCAGTTGATGGCAAGTGTTAATAAAAAATGATTTGAAATACTTGCAATAATGATTCAATTTGCGTAGTTTGTCGTTAGTTTCATTAAATAAAACAGACAGCAAAAGATTATGGAATACATATATGAATTAATTAGTGATTTAACTTAACTTTAATTAGCATTTGTTATCTATAATAAAGCAGAGTTGAGATGAGAGTTTTGTTGAATTAGAAATGAGAACTATCAAATTAAAAGCTGGGTTTGTACTTTCGATTCGGTCAAGTATAAAAAACAGTATAAAGTTGAATTTTGATACTTTCACTCAATTGTCCATAACTTCGTTATCTTTCCATGTATATCCTTCAACAAGAGCTTATTTTCTACGTAAAAGGTCTTCTTCACGTAAGATATGATGGACATCTGTCCCTTTTGATTGCTCTCAGACTTTAATTCGTTTATATAAACTAGTAAACCATATTGAAGTCATTTAATCGTTTCAAATCGAAAACAATCTTCACTTTCATTGACTTACGTTGCTATCAAAACGTTTGTATTACAAGAGAAAAAAGAATCCACAAAACGTTTAATTACAATTGACAGCTTCTTTGTCTGTTGAGCATATTAAATTTCTTTTGCTGACTTTCAAAGTGGCATATATTGAGCAATAGCTTTACACAGGTATATTGTATCTATCTCATTCAAACATATCTCTCTTCATGTAGCGCAAAACACATGACAACAATTAATCAATTTAATGCCGATTTATTATGCTGACTTTTCCCTCCTGCCATTCCATTTACAGAAGTGAAGCCTGGAATATGTTTGTTTGACTATTGCTGCCCTTTTGTTTGTTTGGCTGCTGCCTGTCATGTCGCATGTCATTTTGTTATTAAATGGTCTTATTTTCTTTTTTACCAGTATGATTTGATGTCTTTTGTACTTGAATGAAATGACTTCGCGTATGTATTTGTGCAGGTCATTTGAAAGTAGCTTATTGTGTTCTGTGGGATGGTGTTACATGGAGAAAGTTTCTGAATATCAATCGGAAATGATTCTTTTGAACTGACTCACAGACTTCTGGCTTTTTGTCCAGTATCCCCTGTGAGTGGCGACCGTCGAAGTTTTTAAGTATCTCCGCCGATGATTTTGGTGCCGATACTGATGCCTTACAATGGCTACCGCACTCTACATAGACTTTTTGGATATCTTGCATGCCAATAAGAATGTCTGATGACAATCCAGCTGAGCTTCTTAAATATGGTACTGAACCAATTGCAGAAGTTTAGCTACTCTAATAGCAGCTGTCTGGCAAACAAACTCCATTACGATAGCATGGAAAGAAGACGTTGTGGTGACCCTGCCTAAGAAAGCTGACCTAACCCTTTTTTTATAATTGGAGGAATATTACGCTACTAAATGGCATTTATAAAGTTTCGGCTCTCATTCTTTTGGAACGCATTCTCGGTGCTCATGTTCCAACCAAGTAACGACCTTACGGATAATAATAGAACAGTCTATCCACGTATTGCCTGCCGTTCATAGACTTTGAATGAGACTTTGACACCGTTTCTCGGGAGGTAGAATGGATAGATTATCTACCTCATTAAAGAACTTAACCGCGAGGCAAACTGTAGGGTTAGGTTCAATGGAATTGTGAGTGAACCATATGCAACCCATCTGTCAGTGTAAGTCAAGGATGCATCTTATAACCAACCCTGGAGTTGGAGAAAACGTACAACGAAGTTTCTTAAATTGGCATATGTCTACACAAGTTTCACAGAGGAACCTAGGCATATTTTGGCCCAACTGAGTTTCAAGCGTCAGCTTTTGATCCTAGCAAAAACAAGCAAATACGGAAACGCAAATGGGACTGGATGGACGTGTGCTAAGAAGCAGCACGCAAACTTATGGAATGGAAATCTGAAGATTAACGTAATCCTGGTCGATTACATAACACCTGAATTAGATCGACATGGTCGCATCAAGGAGTCAAATTAAATCGTAAACAGTGGAGAGAATTCGTCGGCATCCTATGTTTTACTTGAAATAAACGTTCAATTGAGTTTTTCTTGTTAGTTTTCTTAATCTTGTAGTTTATAATGATAATAAAGGACATATATTCGCTATTGTGTATTATTGTGTTCTGAGACTATTTTGAGTCACTTCTTCAGCTTCTCTTTAAATTGCATCACTTGGCATATGTATGCCAATCAAGCCAAGCGCACACGTTTATAATACCATCATAACCGATATATCTTCACGTTCATATACTGCAACAAATATACTTACTAATGCTTATTCTGTCAAACAGCTGCGCTACGCCTTCTATCCATCTAATAGTAAGCTTCTTATTATGCATGCACTCAGCGCTCAGCGCTCGCATTAAGTGTCGCCGACAAGTGCAACATGACGCATACAACACGGCGTATGAGCGATATGCGTGCCGCTCTAAGGATATACTAAGTACCCCGTGCAGAGGGCTAAGTATATAGTAAAGTGTTATATTGTAGCACCAAAGCCGTAATTAAATTTACGCTTACAAAATTTAAGTGGCGGAAATTTTCTAATTTGTTTAAGATGTGCTGCTTGCCTTTGGTTTACGAGAGAACTTCTGGCGCATACGTACTCGTACGTAATATTATATATCGTATATAAAACATGTTGTATTTCAAGCATATTTTAATAGCATTTATTTAAACTTGAAGTGGAAAACTACTTAGTTGGCTTTTAATTATATAGTTTTTGTATGTTCCAATTACACTAGTTAAAAAAAAAAAATAACAAGAATAAATTTCAGGGGTCACAGTAGAGCGTATTACTAATTTTATATGTAGCTTAAGGAAAGTATATATAATAAATAGCACTTATAGTTTTTTACTTTAAAATATACTTGTTAAGCGTAAAAAATAGACACGCGCTAATACAAAAAGCTATGTGCATATAACTAATATACTCATATTTCTTGCGGTTACATATCGCCGTTATACTTTTATTTGTGTGTGGAAGGCCAACAAGCGAATATCTTCACCGCTTGCCTCTGTTATTACTAGAGAAAGAGAGAGAGAGAGAGAGAGAGAGAGAGAGAGAGAGAGAGAGAAAACAAATGTTCAAACATGTTCGATACAACAAAATAAACACAAAGTATTTTTGTATGTGAGCTACACCTTCTAGTGGATAAATTGTGGTCATATTTGAACTTTAGTTGCTACTGGTTATACAAAATCTACAAATCAATGTAACTCACAGACAATGAACGCACAAACAGACATACAGACGGACAGACAGATCGATGAGCATATCATTAGAAGGTGTAAATCCAATGGGTTCCAATGAGTTTTAGAAAACTTCACTGATATTTTTCGTCCGGTAATTCATAGTTCCATTGAGTTTGACTGCTTGTATCACAAATTCTCCATTTAGCATATGTTTTAATTATGGTTAGTGTGGTGCGTTGCCAATGCAGAAAACGACTCTCAGTCAGAATGTAGCAAGTTTCAAGAAAATGGGATGTTCTCTATTGCAGGCAAATTACACGAGCAGCACACATGTTGGGTGACGCAGCTGTGCGGTCCATAATTAAAGGTAATTATCTGGCATTTGTTTCGGAAGCTTGTAATAATACGGTCTACTCTTATTTTATCAGTGATAAATGGCAATGATTTTGAAATTGCCATAGTGCTTTGATTTTATATATCTATATAAATAATGTTTAAAAAAAAATGTTCAATTGTTTTTCAGGTTATATTTATTATATATTATTTTTGATTTTGATTTTGATTTTGATTTTATAATTTGATTTTAAAATGTGTCTAGACGGTTTATAAATTGTTTGAGTTCATGTCAAAAACAAACAATCTACTTGGAAACCACAGTGCAACATGTGACTTCTTTGTTTACCCAAAATGTTATCCTTCACTATGCAAACTAGTGTAATTTGAAGTCAAACAAAGCCTTAGACAGGCATAAATCAATCTACTTGTCAACAGGCTACAACTTTAACACAAACAGCTTGTGAAGTCAACTTCAAATACCAAGTACCAAGGACATTAATCAAATTTTGTGTCTCCGCCTAAAAGTATGCATTGACTAGAAACCAAGAAGAAACTAGAGGCAAAAAGTAGCTATCAGCTGCATACATTTCATATGCAAAACAAGTGGCTTAAATGAAAATTTCATTTCGCAACGAAATGCAAACTCATAAACACAATAACATTGCATACTTTTGGGCGTATTGCGGCTGCCAGCTTAATAATGTTGTCTATATGTACTCGTATCACACTTGACAGATACATTCGCAATTATGCAATGACATGCAATTAGCGTTTATAGCAATTTCATATATGAAACTTTTACCGAATTATTTTAGTTTATTGGCAAAATTAAAGATTGAATGTCAGCTGGCACACGAAAATGAGCGGTTGCTATCATATTGAAAAGTTCTGCAACAACTAATTTAAAGTGCTGCGCTAATAAATATGCAACAATGTTTTTTGTTATTTGCAAAATCTTAAAGCATAACTTTTGGCTGTGAAGCAATGCAATACGAAATTTAACCACAGCAAAAGTGTAACCAGAAAATGTTTGTCAAAGGCAGGGAAATGATTTTCATCGCTGTCGACTTTTGCATAAACATACAAGAGAGAGAGAGAGAGAGAGAGAGAGACAGAGGGAGAGGGAGAAAGAGATACAGAGTCTAAGTAAAACTTTTCTGCAAATGAAAATTTAACTATCTTTTATGGTATATTATGGCATTTTATATTTATTTTTTCTACTTCTGTGGCACTGTCAGAACTACTGTCAACGACAATGACTACGCTCAGCTTTTGTGGCTTTCTGCATAAGTGAAATAAAATTCTCTTTTCTTTTATTTTGGAATAATAAAACCAAATATTATCTAAATGCTTATAAAAACTTTTGGTTACATAATGTCATAATCAAATCTAGCTGGCAATATAAAGTTTCAGACTTGTTGAGTCTTTCAGTTGCGGTTTCAAATGGTTTCAATATTTTGGCTTTGACAATTCTGAAGTGTATTTTGACAACAGCTATGTATAAAATAGTTAAGTAATGGAAAAGCATGACGAGTAATTGTATTTATAAATATTTGTTATTATACAGGCATTGATATATCATTTTATTTATTAGTACAATAGTACAGAGCAGCTGTAGCATATGGATGAGGAACACCATCGAAGTTTTCTTACAGTTGCATGTTAAAAGTCGAAAGTTTGCCGTAGTTTGTGCTGAGAAAGAAAAATTTGAATTAGTGGCTGCTCAGCTTTGAAAGGAGAAAGGTCATGTTGTTTTAGCGCTACAAATTGGTACACGATGGTACGATTTTGCTTTGACTCTGTTTTCCAATTTTACACCGTTTAATATACACACATATTAGTTTGTTCAAAATTTAAAATATAAAATTCAAGAATTTGTAATAATTTATAAGTTCAAAATATTTGTTACTCTATCCCAAAGAAGAAACAAAACCAGTAACTCGTGTGTGAGTCGGAGATGTGAGTCCGTTATTCAAAATTCGGTACATAGTGAGGTGGACTGTGGCCAAACGGCCACCTTTTACTTTATTTAGGAAATACTAATTCCAAAACGTCATTTCAAAGCGATTGCCGTCGGTATTATAGACGTCTTACTATGACAAGCTGTCGCAGATGATGGCGCTCGTTTCATGTGTCTGTACAGCTGTGCGTATTTATTAACATAATGAAAAAAGTTGTGCTATTCACTTTGAACCTATGGGTCCTATTAGTCGACTGCTGGCACTACAGTATTGTGAGCTACATAATAAGTACTTTTGAGTGAAATGTAAGGTTCAACCTTTCAAATGTTGTCATACATTCGGCAATATCGCTCATAATGTGGGTGGCCATTTGGCCCAGTCTAGCTTTGATGGTTTGTGCTCTAGTATGTACTACAAATGTGCAGGCAGACAAAAAGAAACGTATTTTTGCATTTAGAATGCAAACGGAGCAGCAGCTAAAGTGAGAAAGAGACAGACGCGACAAGCACTGTTGATCAGTAAGTGAAACGAAAGACTGCTCTGTTTGTTTTACTCATTTGCTTAGAGTTTGTGGCTTTAGTTAGCTTAAAGTGAAATATTTCTTAACAAATTTCTGACATTACATAAACTCTATTTAAATTTGTAAGCTAAGTGTAAGATTTAGAGTGAACACTTGGCATTATACACATATATTTATATAAATTATATACGAGTATGATACTATTTGCAAAACAACTTCATCCGAAGTTGCAGCAGCAGCAGCAGCAGCAGTTACTCATGGTCATATAAACACATTTAAACATGAAAATTGTTAATAAGCTGTCACTCGCTCGAGTATGCTCGCTTGGTCTTCAACTGACATATGTGGCGTATGCGTAATGTTTAGTAATTACAAGGACTATATACGTAAAATAGTCTTGTATATCCTTGCTGCTGTTTATTTGTCTGTAACAAATGTCACTCTTTTCCTCTGTCTCTGTCTCTGTCTCTGTCTCTAGTTGTGGCTCTGACTCTGACTCTGTCACTGCACTTAAAACTAAAACTAAAACAAAGTCATCTTGTAACATTTCTTGTTTGCACAGAACTAAAGTTGTTGACTGGAAATGTTGTGGTCAAACATAGTGAAGAGAACGTGTGCTTGACATTCAGTAGAATACTTTTGACGCTGATGAGCAGTATGATCCTTGCAGCTGCTTCTGCTTATGACTTATATGCTTTTTACCTGTCTCTCTGTCCGTCCGTCTGTCTGAATGTCTATCTTTGGTTTTAATTGCATAATATTTCAACTGTTTGCTATTTTCTGCTCCAAGGGAAAGTTGTACACAAATTACAATTATTAAGTCGCTTGTTGAAGTGTAGTTGTGTATGCTTGGCTACTTACCTTGTTTTACGTTACTGACAGATAAGTTAAATTTGTTGCATGACTTGTATAGCATAGGAAAACTAATATTTTAGCCACAACTTCAATATTGATTGCATTATTCTTGCAGCATATTATCATCTATTTATTTTTGCCCACACATGGTAAAATGAAATCGTTTGCGCATTTTTAATACGAATGTTTGTTTGTTTGTTTGTTTGTTTGTTTGCTGGGTGAACTAAAAGAGCCACGTACGAAATGCATAAAATTCATTTTGAAATGAGTTGGCATGCCAAACTATTTCAACTGCACAATTTTCTTTTCATTTTCTTCTACACAACTCGTATTTATTTATTTATTTAGGTTTGTGCGTGCTTTTTGTTTATAATTTCTCTGTAGATAATTTTACATTTTGCACAGTGCTGCACGTGAAAATGCTTCTGGAAAGTGTTTACTAAATAAATGTGAAAAGCTTACATAAACTATTCAAATCGAAAATGTTATTTTCAGCTATTAAAGGACATTTTATTTGACATAAGTCTTTTTACTGCTACATTGCATAATTTTCAGAGTTTTGCATAATTTAGATATGTGCTGAAACACGTGAATAAATGATAGAAGCATGTACAGAAGTGAAGCTATAAAACCCTCTATACACAGTTCTTACTACTAAATACTATTTTGTATATATGTACATAAGTTTTTAATAAAGAGTTCTTACTTTACTAGTTAAGAAATTGATAGTTCAAGTGGAAATAAGCAATATATTGGAAAAATATACAAATAAATCGCTTTGACTTCAATTTTTGCTGCACGCTGTTCATTTGTTGATTTGTTATAAATTAGCTGTGCTTGCTGTCAAACAATTTGTTCAAAATAGTTAACACATATATCTGTCTCGCTTTCTCCCAGACGTAACAAATCTGTACATATTTTCGAAGTATCACTTTTTATGTATTCAAAGCTGATATACAAAAACTGAAACTAGCTTATTATATAGGGTGTTCTAACAAGATAGCATGATTTAATTTTATTGCATAATCCGATTGGAATAAAGTATTCGGCAAATGGCACACGCAGCTCTCAACACAGACCCTTGCTCTTTTCGTGGAATTTACGATGACATTTTTACATTTCACCGATAACGCATAGGATCTCAGGAATTGTTTGTTGTTTATTTACGTATAAAGTACGCCCTCTGCTGGTGGCCAGTTAACAACGAAATTTCGGGAGATGGTCTTCTTGATGGTCTTTGCGGAATGATAACACGTTAATCAGTAGCAGTGTAGTATAGCACTTAATTTTTTATAATTGGAACAATCGTAGATGTCAGCTGTCATATTTCAGAGTTGCCACTTGCACAGAAAAACAAAAATGGCACCTAAGTTGAATCGTGTACTGTTGTTGGGGTACCTTCATGGATAAGTAAATGCGAAGTACTATTTCTGTTTGGAGAAAATTGGAGCACAAATCGTTTTCTATGATTATGCAATAAAGCAAGAAATTTATCTATTAGCTCTTTGCCAAGACGTTCATAGAGCTCTGGTAATTTCGTAAGTTACATGCTGTCACATGCTGATATCTGTAATGAGAACGACGTGTTTATGGAGTCTACAACTGGGAGAAAGCTGATGACAGCTGGAGAAGAAATGATTTTCTGTAATCTTCTGGCTGCCGTGGTACGCTTGGTTTTCGATCTGGTGTCGAAACAAGCGTACTCTTCAGTTTTGCCAATACTTTTCCCTTTTTTTTCATATATATTCAAAGAATTTCATTCCATTCGACAAACTATTTTAAAATCTTCATTGATTAAATATGCGTACTGAGTATCATCCTGAGATGTAGGGACAACCCGGGCTCCAGAACGCTCCCGCCTATATCCGGCCTTGAGTCCAGAAATGATCCGAAGACTCCTCGTCTTGCAAGCTGAATCTGCAAGAATTGTCAGTTTTAATAATAATCTTGTAGTTATTTTTTTAGTGTATATTGTTCAGTTAGAAAGTCTAATATCATCTCTGGTTCGATGCGTACATCCATTTATTTGTTACTCTAAGAAACTTACAGTTTCTTTCCCTCACAATTTTGCCATAATTCGTTTCTGGTTTTTGTTGTCCTTGTGCACTAGAATTCTTAGCGTAACTTGTATCAGTCCTCAAGCGAGCTCTGGTCCATTGAACGGAATGGCTGCACATTTCACGTCCGGGTATCCAATATAATATATAATTCCTAGAATGTTTATTCGTTCCTGACATTTCAAGACTAGCTTGGATAGAATTGAATGAGAGTCTACTGTTCAGTTGACTATATGGCTATCAGAGAATATTGTAGCTTAGATTCATCTACCCTCTTCTAAAATTGAAGATACTAGTAAATTTTTCAAATCATTTGAAGTTATTCACGGAAAGTACCAAACCTCTATACTCGTTAGATCATCTGTTAGAGAGCTATCTATACCTATTATATTATATGTACCTATTACTTACTTAGCTTTTTTCCATTGGTTTGGTTTTGATACGTTATTAAAACTGTATTAAAATTAGTTAAAAATGCTGAATTCAAAAGTTAGATTTTATATTTTCCTAGTATAATTGCATTAAAACAGTTTGACACGCACTCCGTTTGTATTCAACTACACAGCACCAAGGTGAATTTATGTACAGAATAAATTCACCATGCACATTCACACTATATTCAACACTAATAACAACAGCTGTTTGTGACTAAGCTTCAAATTGTTCAACACTGGTTCCATTACACACTCACCACAGTTAAAAACAGCTGTCAATTGTAAAGAATTTCGAAAGATAATATTAAAATAAAAACAAAGCAATCTTTACTTTAAAACGAAACTTAAATAAAATTCAAACAAATATTCGTCTACCTTTCGACGCTTTTACACTCAATTACCGAAAAAACGTTCCATATAAAAATAAAAAAAAAAATAATAAAAAAAAATTTAAAAAAAAATTGTGTACAAAAATATTCACAAACTTTTTTTTTTCTGCGAACTTGCAGCACATTTAACACGCGGTACAATTGAGACTACGGAGACTACCTATTAGGGGGGGACGAAGTTCAAACTGAGGCATTGCTAAAAGTGAAGGATAACAGAGCCGGCAGGATCGAACCAGCGCAGACTTTGATTGCCTTTGCAACTATTTGCCGCAACATCAACGTATTTTCCTCCGCCGGAGCGTCATTCAATGTGAGTATTCAAGCGAAACACTTTGAAATACGATGCGAGGTAAAAGTATGCACAACTATTTTCGTAGAGCTATTCGAAAAAAAAAAAATTGTTTAGAAAAGTATTTATATATGAATGTATAAATCGAATGGTAGTTTGCTGAAAGACGATTTCAATGCTGCATGTTGTACATTTTCACACGTTTTGCTATGCAACAATATCTCCACAATAAAAAAACGAAAAGTACAACACGTTCAATCACATTTTCAAACGATTGTCTGACATCCTGTCAAATTTGTATTTTAATGAAATTTAATTTCGATTAGCTTGAATGTTGTGTAGGAATTTGTTGCAGCGAATTTTGCCTCCGAAAACAATGCAGAATGCAGAAGTGCTTGTCTAACTTCCTTTTTTATACACTGTACCTATAGTGTAAATGGGTATATTAAGTTTTTGGAAATATACGTAACAGGCTTAGGGAGTTGTGGTAGATCACAAAGTATAACTGTTCTTAAAAAACATCAATGTAAACATATGTCCGTCCGTTTGCCTATATGGAGTTATGGGACAATAGATCTCAGGAACTAAAAGAGCTAGCGAATGCTATTAAAACTATAAACTAACTAGCCATGGCTGTCGGGGCCTTCAGCTAGCGAGGTCTAGATTAGAGGAATAGGGTCAAGGTTATGGGAGGTTCAGGATCATAAGAGACGTACAAGACGTAATGATGTGTTGAGTGCAATTTGTGGCGTTACTACAATGGTGGCAATTGTGATTTAGGTTGTAGTTCATGTAGTGACTGTTTGTGCGACCTTTTGTACGGTTTGTTTGGGAAAGACGTATTGTTGTGAATGTTATTTGGTCTATTCTATAGAGTTGGGGTATGCTTTCAACGTTGTTGTTGTTATAGCGTCTTGGTCCACGTTGCCGTGTGGTAGCAATCATTGGCCAGAGGGCGGAGACTCAGTTGCATTCAGAATTGATGCAATTGATGAAATAGTTGATGTTGTTGGTTTTGTGGAAGTTTACATGTTTGTACCATGTTGAGATGTGTTGCAGCAGAGCTGTATGATTTTATAGTTGGTGTTCTTTAAGGGCTTGTATAATGTCACTGTTGTTGAAGGTGTGAGCGTATGTGAGTGGTAGTTTTGTGTATAGTTTGGCTATGGGGTCTGCTTTGGTAATGGGTTTTATGTCAGTGTGGCCAGGAATTCAGGTTAGTTTAAATTTGGGTGATTTTGTAGTAGGGTTCTTATGGCATAGCAGTTGTGGTTATTGAAGTTTGCTATGGCATAAATTGCATATAGAGAATCTGAGATGGTTTTTTTATGCATGTTTTTATGGCTTCCTGTATTGCGATGATTTCTGCTAAGATTACTGTTGAATGGTGGGGTATAAGAGCAAATTTCAGATATACTTTTGCAGTTGAGATTCCGTTGTCTGTGATTTGGTATGCTGTGGAACTGTCTGTGAAGTTAAAGTTGTAGTTAGTTTTGCAGTTTTTGAGTTAGAGGAAGTGTTGTTGGAAATTTGTTTTAGCGAGTGTTGCTTTTTTATACCATTCACACTTAGTGTGAAATGCGATTATCAGTTTGGCTGAAAGTTTGTCACGCATTAAAGAAGGCATTGTAGACCCCATAAAGTTTATATATTCTTGATCGGCTCGACGAGACGATCCAGCCATGTCCGTCCGTTTTTATGTTGTTGAACATTTTTAGGGATCAATTTCTATGCTATCCAGTTGAAAATTGGCACATCCACCTATTTTGAATAGTGTATCAAGATTGACCCGCCGCATCAACTTTTTGGGGTAGCCCCCTACAAACTTTTTTATTGTAGTTAATATCAACTTAATAATTGATGTGGTAGCTTCTAATGGCGCGGAGGCTTCACATATGCATTATTAAGTGCGACCCGCTTACTTTTTGGGGTGGCCCGCATACAAACCTACTGCCCACTTTTATGTTTTTGTATGATTAACTTCTTTATTAAAGTCATTATTACGTTGAAATGTGATTAGTGGACAGTCGCTTCATATACATATACAAATGGGCTTGTTCCGTCCACTTTTTGAAGTAGACCCATAAAAACCCACAGCTCACTTTTATGAATTTGTATGTATCAATTTGAAATTCGATATGGTGGCATCTTATAGATGATCGCTGCATACACATTTACTAGTGGGCGGTACACGCCCCTATTTAAACACCCCCCGTTTATGTTTTACAATCAATCGAAGTCAGCGTTTTTTTTGTTTTTTAGTTACATTTGTAATGACTTAAATTTTTCCACTTGTCAGATAGATATTGTCTTATACCTTTAATATACTTTTCTGAGATGTGCATTAAGCCAACGCCAAGTATATAAAAACCATGTGCATATTTCAAAAGAAGATTTTGAGCTCTTACAGCTGCCAAACTTTTCGTTTCATGATTTCTTCCATTTCGTCTACAGCACCTTTGCTGTGTGAAGCCTTATAAAAGCTACAGGGTATCTCGAAGTCGTGCACACTCGACTGCTGAGTTCTTTCTTGTTTCGTTGTTGTTGTTGTTGTTGTTATTTTTTTTTTTTTTTGGTATAAATGCTCGAAAAACCACGCTAAACTATTTATTATGCAGCAACATTCTTCAAATTAGTTTGTACAATAGTTTAAATTATTTAAACTCGCTTCAAGCGGAAATACAAATTGTTTGGGGAAATACAAACAACAACAACAACAACAGTCGTATCTAAATATTGTACTATGTACTTTTAGTTACACTGCTTCGAGTGCCTTCCGCGCAGTTGAATGAATTTGTTGCACCATTGCATTTCAATTGCCTGTCGACGACGACGACTAAAGGAACTTTTTTATTTTTAATTTTTTTTTCTATATTTTTTTTTTTTATATAATTCTTTACAACTTGCGCTATTTGCTCTAGTTGGAAGTTACAGCCAACAGCAGCAGCAGCAGCAGTCAATTAGTATTGACTGGTCTGTATCCCATGTTGACTGGCCATGGTATTGCCCATCGCTGTATCGCTTAAAGGATCGCTTAAATGAACAGCCAGCTAATGAAGTGCTAAATGAGGTTTTGTTTCCAAACAAAGCAGTCGATGAGGCTATTTAGTTTTTGGTGTCGAACGTTGAGATCTGGCGTTAAAGTGGAATTTTTAGCTGGTTTGAAGTTTTATTGAATGGTGGCTAACCGACGTGGCTGGAATGTTCAATATTTTTGCCTATAGTTGGTAATTATTTGTGAAGTTTCATAGTGCTAAATTTAGTATTGAGTTTTATATATGTAGGTATTGTGAAGTATATGAAATGTATAAGTTGTTAATATAGGGCGTACTAAGTTTATACAAATATATGCTTAGTAGTATTGTATACTATTGCCCTTACTTATGTGGCGCTACATCCATGCGAATCCTACGAAGAACATTTCTCTCGAATACTTGCATAGATTTTTCCTCCGACGTTTTCAGAGTTCACGCATTATAGATCAGGACCGGGATTATAAGTGTCTTAAAGATTTTTTCCTTCGTACTTCGAGAGAATCAAATTAGTTTACAAGCGTGATTCTTCGCATGATCTCCAGGCTGGTTATCTCTGTTTGTTATTCTCGATTCTCACAGACCGTCCAAGACTTGGTATCCATTCGACAATTGTTTGCGAGTGGATGCCAAGTAGTTTGATACCATTCACCGCTAGGTCCATCTGTCTTACCCATTTCTCAAGCTCCGAGAACGCTAACTTGCCTTTCTTTCTTTCTGATGATGACAATGTCATCAGCAGACATGAGTTGCATTTCTACCTTATGGAAGACAGTGCCCGACCGTTCTACGTATGTGCATTTGTGTAGTATGTATTCCATCAGGGGATTAAAAAAGCCGCAAGGATAAAGCATCAAATTGCCTAAAACCTGTATGGGTATCAAAGGGCTCGCAGAGGTTATTTTCTATCGATGGTTTGTCTGTGGTAGTGTCACCACACAAAGACAAAAGATCTTTGCTTGGATACCAAGTTGAGACAGGAAAATGAAAAACTTCCTCCTTATCAATGCGTCGAAAGCAGCCTTATAATCAGAAAATAGGTAATGTATTGTTTTGTTGTGCTCAAGAATCTTCTCCAGCATTTTACTCTGAACTTTTCGTGTCACCTAGTCTAGTTTTTAGGTTTTATCGAATACAACATTTCTGCCTTTTTCAAAAATATTTCTAGCACCCTTTCTAACTTTTGAAGTTATTGGTAAAATTAAATGGTTTTGTTGAACTTCACTCAATTATCACCCAATAACTCAGTAAATTTTCACACGATATTAGACTACTCAACGGTTTCGGCCAGCAGCACTCTCAATGTAAACTAAACCAATTTAATCATCTTCCGGAAGAAAATTTTGTAGTCTGAATCTGTCTTTAATGCTACTCGTATTATCTCTATTTTAATCCCAAATTATTTCCTCTATCTATTAATATTTATTAAAATATTATTTCCTCTTATGTTTTTTGTGCTTGGCAAAAATTTTATAAAATCAAAGTTCATATACAGAGTTAACATCTTCCAATCTTTTGTACACAATCGTTTACAAAAATTAAAATATTAACGCCATTCTTCCTTTCACTTTTATAATTCAATTTGCAAACTTCCCAGCTTCCTGTAGAAATAGAGAAGAAGTAGAAAAAGAAAATAGGAAAGAATTGAAGAGTTAAATAAAAAATTCACCATAACCTAAACGGACAAGAACCGCAAAACTTTTAATTGTCTTTTCCGGCGGCGAGTAAAGTTTACAAGCTGCACCAAAGAAAATCTCATGGAGCCAAAAGTGAAATTTGCTAAGTTAAAAGCGCATAGAACAAAGTACAAAAGTCCATAACTTCATCCCATGATATCCTATCCTTCGAGTATATATTACATTAAGTTCAAGCGGGAGTCAAGAAAGTGTTACTTTTCTTATCGTTTTTGAATATATTTTGCGTACGCAGCTTTAATTAGGCTTATATTTTGGCTTAAATAGCCTAAACTGATGGCGTTTTCAATTAAATTATACTACATATTTTTGAATTGATTAGCCTTAATAATTGGCTTTAAATATTTGTTCTTTGTTGTTGAAGTGTTGGAATGGGTTTTTAAAATCATGCTAAAAAGTTACTACTTAAACAGATAAACAGTCAGAAAAATGAATGTGCATTTGATGACCTTTTAAATTCAAATCAGTGCATGTTGTCACGTTTATCCAACAAATTGCTTGTCTTTCAGTGCAACAAATATATTTGTACATATAGTCGTCGTATATAGAAAAACTGAACAAACCAAGCGAGTAACACTGATTGCCAACAAGCCAGAAAGCAGCAGACAGACAGACAGACAGACAGACAGACCAAAACATGTTACAATAACAATAAAATACTAGATGAGAAAACTAAAACACAGAAAAAGAAATCATCATGAAGAAAAAATATTAAGTTTGGTTGCAACGAATTGTTTATACCCTTCAAACGTGAGCTTCAAAAATGTTTAGGTATATTTTTTATACACAGTGTCGATATGTTTCAAATAAATATGATAGGTTTGTATAATTTGACGATTCTTTATCAAAAAAGAGTTAATCATTATTTTACATCCGCATCACACATTGGTGAATTTTTTTCGACAAAAGCCGCCGAACAAGTCGTACGGAAAGTTTCGAAGTCGATTTCATTTTACCGCAAGAGCACAACATATTAAAATACAGTCATCGTGATTAAACTAACACGACTGCATAAGTAGAAAGCTTTTTTCTACGATGAAAGACTGTTTAAATTATCTTTTCCAGCAGATATAAATGATATTCCCATTAGTAAAAGGTCAGTTAAGCCTGTGGACCAGCAGTTGGCCCCTCCTATTCTTAAAGCTGCTGTAGTTTCCAATTATTTTTCTATCAAGTCCAGCGGTATAAGATGAGGAAAAGAGCCAAGAACATCTGCTGGAGTTATGTGAAGAGCACCATTACCTTCATGACACGGCCACCATACACGTATAACCAGTAAACTACTATTGGAGTCTTGCCTCATCTTAGATTGACGGTCTTCCTAAACGTGCAGAGAGCGATGAGAGGCTTCTCTTTTCGTTCTTCAATTTTAAGGTTCTAATCTAGCTTTCTGTCATGAACCAACCCTAAAAAGTTGAAAAAAAATTCCTTTAAAGCTTGGTGAAAGACGAGCAAGAATATTGTATTTCTTAGAAAGGATCACTAGCTCTGTTTTGGTTGGTTTTACTTCTAACTCACATATGTCCATGAGGACAGTTTGTTCAGACTGGTACTCATTAGAAGAAAAGTAACAACGTCAGTAAGAGAGGACCATGTATTGAGGTGTACATGTATTTTAGTTGAGAGGCATATTCCCGTGCTCACACTTCACAATCCTGTAATGAATGAAGTTTCTGATTGATCACCATCTGGCTATCAACTGCCAGATCAGTCAATGTTTTAGTGATGACTTCTGATATAACGTTGTTGAAATGTCAAAAAAATCTACTAAAGTGTATTCTTTATGTAACAATATATTCTATAGTGGAGCAAATCGAAATCTAGAGTTTCAGTTTGTTTACTGCTATGCTGTGATGCTGAAACGTGAGATGAACTTATTGTAGACAAGGTGTCCCCATACCGAAAACTTCCACTAAAACATCGGCCAAATCAATAGTGCGCACCAACTTATATAGAATAATCAGCGCACAAACGTGAGCACGGTAATATGCCAATCATCTACAATATAGTGCGCGCTTATACACTTACATGGCTGCTTCAACAATCGTTAACATGCGAAGTAGTAGTAAAATTGTTAATTAAATGTTCGCTTCATTTATGCCAAGAGCTGCGTGTGTGTTGGCAAAAAAAAAAAACAAAAAAAAAATCATAGTAGCATTGTTCTTGTTTTGCACTTTGCTATAGGAAGAGAGATAACAACGAAGAATGAAATTGTTTGTGTATTTGACATACTTAATGCAAAAAGCTGCATGTGTGCACAACAATGCTTAGACCTACCTGAAGAGCATTACCAAATCAAGTGTGCATGAAGACCATATGGGCTGAGCATACGCTGATGTAGGGTATAGTTGAAAAAAAAGAAACAAATTAAATTGCAACAGACCAACGTATGCTCGTTTTCGCACATATTCCATGCTCTTTGGCAATAGTTTCATGCGCTTTTCGACATATATTTTTCTATACGATTTTTATACTTCTGCACTGGGAACAAACCGGAATCGAACTATTTTGTATGCATATACAATAAATTCGTTCCTAAATAAATTCGAAGATAATGCCAATTAAAATGCACTTTAACACTTCAACGGTCAACAGACCATCATTGTCCGTCTGTACACCGAGTGAGTGAGTGAGTGAGTGATTGAATGAATAAATGAGTGAGTCTGAGTGATTGTCGGTCTGAATAGTGTTGATAAGTGTTGCAATAGTTTGAGATACTTCTCGTAGCTGCAATTAGTTCATTTTGAAAATTAAGTGCGATAAAGTCGAAAATTAATTGAAACGCTTGACCAAACAAATTAAGCTTTACGCAAAGGTTGAAAGGTTGTTCTGCTGCTGTTTATAATGATAATTGAAAGTTGAAGTATTTCATTGATTGTAGATAGACCAAATTAATAGCAGGTGAGATTGTGTGAAGTAAATAGACGCGTTCGGGATGTACTGTGTGAGGTGTGCATTGTGTTCATGAGCTAATTGTATAAATTTAAGTGACTTTTTATTTAATTAAAAGCAGGAGGGGACTAGAAAAAACAGAATTTGATGTTAAATTGTATTTTATGGTAAAATCGCGTTCACAGCATAGCAATATTAGTATTTGAAGTTACCGCTAGATAAACTTTGATTTGACAAAAATTTTGTCCAAAATTTCGTGCGCATAATTTGTACGTTAATAGCTTTCATTGTCATTAGGTATATTTCAATATATGTTATAGCGCTCTAAAATTACTAGTTCCAGAGAAACGTTGAGTACATTAACTCATACAAAATATGCTGCAACTATTGTATTTTATAGCACATAGCAATATTCACTTCATTAAACAATAAATAGCAGAATTCTATGAAATATTCTGCGCACTTTTATTCTTCTACGGAAATTCTATTTATTGACTTTAAGCGCCGCCAGGCAACGACTTCATTACTGCTGCTGTTCACGTGTAACTATTGCGTATTTGAATAAATATTTAAATTAAAACAACAAATAAATATATTTCGCAATAATTTTTGATACTTAAAATGTCTGCTTAACTTAGCAAAGGTTGCTCATTAAATTTTTATGCATGAATGCAGTTCAAATGGATAAAAATATGAATAAAAAAAAAACAATATCAAATTGCAAAAAACGTGAGGTAAAAATTGAATTTACTTTTTAATTTTCGCTTTAGTGAAGCTTTTGTTATATGATGAACAAAAAAAAAAAAAAAGAAATAAAAACAATTTACACTCGAAATGCAAAGTTGCAGAAAAAATAAATTTAAATAATGATTTCCATATAAATGTTTTCATTCTGTTTTGCATAAAAAATTAAAAAAAAGCACTTTTTTTTGCACAGCAAAAATTAAAATTAATGTAAAGTACTTAAGTACAAAAGTTATTTATGCACTTAATAATTATTTTATATAGAAATAGACAACATTTTATTAAAGAGCACATTAAAAAGACAACATTTCATTATATTGTAACGAAAATAATCGTTAACGTTATCGACAGCGGCACACAACTAACAGCGAGGTACAACTCTAAAAGAAACAGATCAGCTGTTGTGTTTGGCAAAATTTCTCTGCTTGATGGTGAGTGTATGAGCGAAGATGGTGGTGACAGGCATTATACTTAAATAAGAAGAGGGCACCACGTTTTAAAAAAAAGGTTAGATTGATCTTACATACATACTATGTATATAAAAACTGCTGGTTCTGTATTGCTATTCCCATGATTATTTTAACTGTCTGTTTATCCCTTTTGTGCGCCTGCCGCATAAACTGACGCCGTGCACTACAATTACTACAGGTCCCACATAGGCGGCTACCCAGTACCCAAACTTGAATTCTTTATATCTTTTAGTGTCGAAGAACTAATGTCAGACAGACGGACATGCAGATCGAAATAATATATACTTCTACTTCTCTCCACTTTTTGGCTTTGTTAAAAAAAAAGTTGTGACTTTTTATTTTTCTCGAAAAATATTTATTAATTCATCGATATCTATTTTGCTAATCCACCACAGATATAATACACTTTTACTAGCGCTTTGTCCTATTTTCGAAGCATTGAAATGTATACCTCAATTGTGGCAGAATGCCATCTTTTCATGGGTCTTTTCAGTTTTGAGTCGCATAGTGAATAAATGGGCATGCTCCACATAAGAAAAACCAAACAGCTCTTTGCTATTCAGAAGAATAAGACTTTACAATTAAATGATCCAAAATTACCAACTTAACGGATGAGGCCGGATTAAGATTAAAATAAGTTGATTGAAATTTTGACAGCAAATGCTGATTCCCAATTTTCTTGTACAATTTGAAAGACTTGTTCTGGCCTAAAAGTCGTCTATTCATGGTACAACGAAAAACCAAATTGAGTACAAATGATAATAGCATTGCCAGATTTGAACAATTTATGACAGTTAAATGAAATGCCTGTCGGCAAATGCAACCTCTAAAAATATAAACACCCAGTAGTATAACATATTCCAAGTTGTTTTAAATAAGGTCACCTAATTTTATAATCATTATTTTCACATTTACTCTTCTAAAATGTAAACACTTCTAATTTTAGTAAACATTCTTCACTACTAAACCCATACAATAGACTCGTACATATATTATAATATGTAGTTGATACTTCGAAAACTGCTCAGAACCGTATGTAAAATTACATAAATTACCTGTACGCACAAAAAAACTTTACTCGGATAAACCTTGAAAACTAACTACGCCGCTTATAAAACTCAAATCGAAATCAGTTCTCAGTTCTGAAAGTGCAGTTCTACATTTTCATGCACGGCACAACTTTCGCATATGAATGAATATACCCGTATAAGTGCACACGTACGAGAATATACGAACTGAGGGATGTTGGAACGGTGCTATGAAGAGTCTAGTGTAATACATATAAAGTATAAGTATGTGTTCGTTCGTTCGTTCATTCGTTCGTTCGTTCGTTCTTCTAGCCGAGTTCGTAGGGCGTACAAAAATATTGTTGTGCAAAAAATTTTAACAAACTTCAAAGTTTTATAGTAAACTACATTTTCATGCACTTTTAAACAACATTTCGAATTCGTTTAAAAATTATACATGAAGCGTTTACGTTTAGACAAACTTAGGCAAAAGTAGGAGCGAAAAAAAAGTAACTACGGAATGCTCTGCAGAGAGCAGCACACACACTAAATATAGAATAATAAAATTTATATATAGGTTAGAAAGAAGTTTGCGGTGTACGAAATCGCGCAAATAAATAACTAAAACAAAATTTTTAAGTTGAACCTACGAAAAAGTAGCATTTTTATGTATAAGCGACAAACAGTTTAAAAGTTTGTTCTTAAAGTATATCAAGCCTTTGCTGTCAAAAGAGTGTAAGCGACAGTAAATAAATTTTACAAGAGAATAATGTTAATTTTTAAGATAACATCTCTACATATGGTAAAAATTAGAGCTGAGCGATATTTAACTACCTGTGATTTAATCACGGCGACTGAGAAATCACTAATATCAGTTGCTACTCGATATTGTAAATGTCAGTGATTGAATATAATTTATTTCTTACTAGTGCCACTGTGATTCATGGCGCACGAGTATGCATATCATCAACTGATATGCGTGATTTTGTGTTTTTTTTAGTCGCCGTGATTGAGTCACTGACTATCGCTCAACTGATATATTGTATCAGTATCAAGTGGAAATTGATATCATTGGTTTTCAGTCGCCGTGATTGAATCACAGGCACTTATGTTAAATGTTTCTTTCTATTTTCTTGGTTTTGTTTTTTATATCCAATCCTCTCAAGAAAATAAAATAATAACAGAACTCTTTTAGCATACAATTGCGGTTTCACGTAGTATTGCCTTAGTCCTTACAAGTTTTAGTGAATATATGGCACTTGATTAATTCTGGAAAGCACACATTTATTGTTTCGGAAATGAAATCAGTAATGAAATAAATCCAAAACAGACGACTTCCTGAAATACCAACTTCCCGCCTCAATTCCCAAGATGTTGTTAAGGAATACTTCTTCTGTTACGGAAGCCCAATGCTTGAGACTATAACCAACAATCTACTCTGGTTTTTTATGCCATTTTAAGCCAATCCTCCCTAGAAAATGACACAATAAAGAAGATGTTCCAGAAACTGATGGCGGTTTCCTGAAGTATCGAATTGGAATATATACAAATCAGTTGACCACCTAAAATACCCTGTTACCGCCTCAATTCCCATGATTGTTGTATGGAGCCCATATCCTCTTGCGGTAGCCCAATTATTCCGACTATCTCTCACACTTTCAAACGGTTTTGTGTAACATTTGAAGCTAATCGTCTTAATACCATACGAAGTTTCAAGCTGTCAACTTGAAATAAAAATAAAAAATAAAAAAATATGCTTGAAAATCGGCAGGGAGGTAGCAGCTGAATAGCAGTGGTCAACATGGTTTAGTTGTTGGAAAGCTAAGATTCATTTCCGAAGTAATTTGCTGTGTAGCATCCGAGTCCGGGGTCAGAAATGGCCCATCATGTCAGGATTTTCAGTTTGAAGATTCCAAAGCAAAATATTCTGCAAGGTTTCTTCAATCGTATTGGACAGAATCAGAATTGAGGTCAACTTTATCCTCTCCAGATAACAAATTGGATATGACATATTCATTTCTTTTCGTCAACGTTTTTAGAACATAAAATAGTCGTTGAATAGAACTACGAAATATTTTTTCATTGATTTCTGTAACATTTAAAATGCTTGTTTCGA
This sequence comes from Leucophenga montana, assembly GCA_035044765.1. Lineage (NCBI taxonomy): Eukaryota > Metazoa > Arthropoda > Insecta > Diptera > Drosophilidae > Leucophenga > Leucophenga montana. The sequence continues at coordinate 443,213 of JAWNNQ010000606.1, read as the reverse complement.
AATCTTATCGCTCGATTGGAGTTTGGGTAATTTTTTTGAAATTCTTAACCATTGTAAAACAATTTAAGTAACCATTCAGAAAAATGGGAATCATCATTTGTCATGTGCTCCCTAAACATGCTTAATATCAATTGTAATTATTTGTAGAGTAAAACAAAGTAGGATTTTCATGAATCATTTTGATCGAAATTTAATTTCTATTTTCCAAACTTTCGATATAGTAAATCTACTATTTAGGTCTCTCAATTTGCAACACTTCATCTGGCATATTTTCCATTCTCTGTTACGTTTTACAACACACATTTAACACAGAAATTAATACAATTATCGAGACACTACACTGGAATGTGACCACATTGCATAGCAAAGTATACATTATTATATTTAGCTTGTGTTTGTTCTAGACTCGAATTTAAATTAACAGAAACTATTTTCAAGTTTATTATTATTATTACAATTATTACAATTATTACGCTATTTACCAACACTATTAACAGAGAAATGTGTGTTGTGTTTGCATAAATTTGAATGTGTAATACATAAAACGTATTTAATTTGAGCACAATTAAATAAATTTCCAAATGCATACAAAAACCATGGCACACATTCGAGGCATTTAAAATTCATTTATGGTTGCAGTTGAGTTTAGCTTTTGGATTATATAAATTTAATTGTAATTATTGTAAATGACATTGTGTGTATTAAAAACTGCATAGAATAGAATAGAAATAATTTGATAAACTTAAAATGTTTGGCTATGTAATGTGAATGTAATTTTATGGAAACTGTATTAAATATTTGGAAGTTTTTGAAACCTTTGATTATAATGAGTTATACATAATTGGGTGTAGTTACTTGGCTTCCGCCGTACTCCTATATATTGGGGTTGGGGTGTGTAGTAGTCGAAATGAATACATTATCTACAGCGTGTAGTATCATTCGGAATCTTGTTAAGTTAAGCATGTCACCAGTAGTCGATTTGTCTTTCATCATTAAGTTATTCGGGAGATGTTTGTTTAATATGAAGAAGTCTGCAGCTAAGGCTCAACGAACACTCTCAGACACTTGAAATGATCATCTTCACTGTTTACCACCGATACATGTATTATCTAAACAGCTGATGACCATTAACTTATGATCGCATGACCACAATTTTCTTTTACTGAACGTTATTTCCGCTTGAGAACGCTACTTCCTCATGAAAACGTTACTTCCGTTATAAAAACTGAGTTACCCGTCATATCGCGCCTAAAGAAGTTTTACTTAAAAAAAAAAAAAAATAGTAATTCTCAAAATGTTTTAAATTTACAGAGCTGAAATTGTACGTTGATGATTATATTTCTTTCATAAAATTGCTTGCTCTCTACATGCAACACGCAAAAGTATGCAGCAACTTTAAAAAAAAACGAGTATATATACGCATAGCATGCACAGCAGGCGTTTCAGCTACTATTTTTCAAATGTTTTTGCCAGTTTCTCGTTCTGTAGAGAACAACTACTGCAACAGACAGAGTCAGACATCTAGATACAGACTGACAGGCAGACGTACAGACAGACATTCAAACAGAAGACATTCGTCAAGTGTTAAGCGCGGAAATGCAGCAGACAGCACAGCGAGTATATTTTTGGGATTGCCTTCGGGATGCTTACGATGATGCCTCAAAACATAGTACAACTCCCCTTACTTAAATCCAACTTCATGGCTGGCAGCGGCGGCGCGTTTCTTTGATGACGATGATGTGTTGATTATCATGGTGTGATATATTGAAAAAGTTTTGCAGCTGCATGCATGCATGTTGGAGCGTGAATGGAAACCAGAACTTGAATTCTGTAACTAAGGCAACAGAAACAACGCTGCAAGACAATGAATAAAGAGCACTGCATCATCATGTGGAGTTGAATTGAGATCGGAGTTGAAAGAGTAGCTATCTTTATAGCAGAAGGCAAAAGTCGACAACGTTGTTTGTGTATAGTTTTGTAAACTTTAAATGCATACTTGCAGCTCTACAAAGAAAAACCAACAAGTCGAGCATAGACTTGAACAAATTTATAAGAGTAATTAAAAAGAATTTTTGAAGAGTGATGAGTTTTGGTAGCAGATGTGTGTTGGCTTAATTTGTGTGAAAATTAAAGCAAATTAATGTGGAATACGTTTTTATTTTTGTATTATTTTTATTGTTATTATAACGCAATGCTAGTTTCTACTTAGATATGCAATTCGGTGGGAAAAATTGTAAATTTTCAAAATTCTTTGCAACTCCTGAACAAAAATGTCATCAGCCTGTGGAATCATACATTCCCAACTCACGTTCTCTGTACTATTATAATTTCTATAAGTCAAACAAAGTCTGCTTTTGTACAAAAAAAAAAAAAAAAAAATACACGTTGGGCGCCAAAATGCCTCCCAACATGTTTTGTGCTAATAAGTTGCCAAAGTTAGGCAGTAATTTATATTCTTGTCTACTAAATTTAGCAGCATGCATGCTAAATCTTATCCACAAATAGTTTTGGCATATTAAGACAGTAATTTATTTATTTACTCATACTTTGATATATTTTATAATTAGTTTGATTAGTTTGCTTAGTTTCATTAGATAAGTTGATGTAAATGAAAACAACCAAAATTAGAAACCGTACAAAAGACGTTAGACTTGCTATTTGGACGCTCTTAAAACTCGTTACTTTCGTATTACTCGTCATTTCGATGCACTTTCATAGATACGTTTTACTTGTTAATTTTACTTATATTCGTTTGTTTTGCTTTGTAATTCAATTTAACACTTTTAAAACACGTTTTAATATTAAATTCAAGCATCTCAAAATTATCATTTTTCTTACTTTCTTTGCAGTTTTATAAAATGGCTTGCATGAATCGTTTGACAGCCGATATTCAAATACTGAAACAGACCTTCCCCAACACTCACGAGCATTTTCAGCTACTGATCTGCAATGTGGACGAAATTTGTGTAAAATTTTTGCTAAATGAAAAGGAATCCTTTCTTATTGAAGCGAATATTCCACAAAATTATCCAAAAGATCCGCCAGTCTGGTTTACGGACGAACAGAATGAGATTATACAGAAGTTGATCCAAAAGTTGACTACAACTCGAGAAGATGATAACTTTGTGCTTAAACAAGTAGTAATCATGCTTGAAGAATTGAGCAAGGGCTTCGATTTACCAATGCGTCAATATATTGATGAGCTAAATGTTGCTACTGAAAAGGCGGATTTAATGGAGCGTTTGGAATTAATAGATATAGATATTAATAGCGAAAATAATGTTGATATGGATGTTGCTAATGGAGCCGATACGAAGAAGAAGCAGCAACTTGTGCCCATTGATGGTATTATGCCCAGTAAATCTGCTGCATTTGAAAAGGTGCGCATTTCGTACACCAATCAAATGAAATTGGGTGATCATCAAATGGCAGCGCGTCGCCTAATGAACGATCTGACTGAATATTATAGTCAGAATAATGAGAGTTACTATGAGATTACGTTGATTAATGAGTTACTGTTCGATTGGTGTGTGAAGTTGAAATGTATTGATGAGCGGAGTGCACTCTATAGTGATCTAGAGGTACTTAAGGCTCACCAAAAGGATCATTTTGTGCGCTTACATGTAGCATTTCCCGCTGTTTATCCTTGTAAACCGCCGGTGGTGCGCGTAATCTATCCTTCCATACGTAGCAAATTTAGTTTCAACGGCTTACTGTGTTTGGAAATATTTGCCGAGCATTCTTGGAGTTCATATAATTCTATTGAATCTGTACTCATACATGTTGGTGCAGCGCTTACCGAAGGTGATGCACGTGTCGATTTTGATGAAACATTGAAGTTTGCAGAATTATGCGATCAAGTTCTGGCTTCCAATGCTCTGGAGTCAGATTAAGATATTATTTGTGGAGCGAGGAAAAATGCAGCAAGTTGATCATCAATATGATCAACGCAACACATCACGATTTATTATTTATTATTACAAAAGATATTTATATAGGATAACGAAGATATACTTCAAATTTAATCAAACGCTAATGCGTTACATATATATATATATATATATATATATATATATATATATATATATATACGAGAATGCTGGGATTCATTAAAATCACCATTGCAGAAATCAAGAACTAAGCAACATATTTTCTTGCTCTATTCTCATTTTGGCGCCTGCGAATTTATACTTTCGATTCAAACAATGCTACGTCACAAAATGAAGCCAAAATTTATAGAATTTTAAACAAATTTGTATTACAACACATTGCTAAAAAAATGTTTTGTAAGAAAATGATTGATCAAAATTAATCAAACGAGTGTATGAGAAGTACGTATTGTACGAGTAAAAATAAATTACAAATAAAAATATTTATATTCAATATTTATTTCAAGTTGGGAAACTAAATTGAACTAGAAAACTTACCGACAGCAGGTGTTAAATATATTTATATTAAGCAACTCCCAGTGCATTCAACGAGAGCTAAGTGCACTACAATATCATATTCTGAACATTAAGATAGATTCTTTTTAATGTCGGCACAAAAAAGACTGATTGGCACACTATAAGCGGGAAAATGTTGGGTTAGAATGCTAGTTTTTTCTTCTGCCTCAGCATTTCTTTACATTTTTACTGACTCGTTACTTTGGTAAGGCTAGTTGATTCATTGTACTCTTTAATATCATATTGCACTCGTTTATTTGTCTCGTTAGTTTGGCTTTATCCGGTTGTACTCGACCATTTTCTGCTTCGCATTGCTTAATGGTTATTTAGACTATGAAATTTCTTGCACAAGATTATCAAATTTTTTCGATTTTACTCAATTTGTTGTCGTTTTCTTCACTAGGTATTTATTTTAGTTTTGAAGCACAATTCAAAGCTAGCTTGCATAACATTTGATAAACTTGTGCAAATAACTTCATAGTCTAAATAGGCTTTCAGTTTTCGTGTCTCGTACAGTTTAGTGTATCCCAACGAGTCGGTTAGTTCCAAGTCTCTTGTTACTCTCAAATTTCTCGTCGTTCTGTTTTTCTTGTCTTAATTTATAGTTTCACAAGGCTTGTGTTACTCGTTGACTTCGTGTTTCTCGTTGCCTTTGTCTATCTCTTTCGTTTTGAATTCGTTACTTGCGTGTTTTTCATCGCTTCAATTTCTAGTTTTACTCGTTATACTCTCGAAAGTGTCGTTTCTCTCATTTCGAAGCAAACAACGATACTCGTTTATGACTTCGGGGCATTTATTCGAAATTACGAGAGCAACAAAGTGATTGTTGCTTTCGTAATTTCGAATAAAACACTCGATAGTTTCGTATTGCTAGTCGTTACGAATCTTCTTCGTTGATTCGTTTTACTCGTCATTTTTTTCTGCACTAATTACGATTTATTCGTTTGTTTTGTTTTTCAATTCAAATATTACTCCTTAATTTTGTGTAAACAGCTGCAGGTATATGTTGTATTGTGAGAAATCTATTGGTAAAACAAGATTCATATATTTATTAAACATTTTTCAACAGAACGTTTTACGCATATGCTTTATTTATTAATTTTATCGATTCAGTTTCAAAATAACTTCATTTTATGTCATGTATTGACCTATTGCCATTCGATATGCCTAAAAGAAAATATGACTTGAAATGCATATCAGACATAAAGTTCATTGTTCTACATATTTCGCACAGGCTGCCTTTATAAACATAAATAATTCACTGCATTGCGTTCCGATACTCGACCTAACTCCACTCGATACTGTGTATGAACAATAAGTTTTCTATACAATCGATGGCAGCATGTGTCGCATTCTACTATGATGTTTGAGTCTATATATAATGCCTATAAAGAGAGAGAGAGAGAGAGAGAGAGAGAGAGAGAGAGAGAGAGAGAGAGAGAGAAAAGACTTATATTTGCTAAATAATTTCTCAACATTTGATATGAGTATTAATGTCTGAAAATAGATACAAATGGGATATATTGTATGGCATTTGTTGTATGGGTCTTAGAAGTAGGTTTCGCTATTAAATGACCTTTAAATTTAATGTCGCATGTTGTAATTTATAAATTTGCTTTAAGTATATATTTTACTTCAAAACCCAACTATTTGGAATTTTATTTTGTGTCCTTAGGCTTTAAATTTGTTTGTGATTTGATTACACTACCATTTATTTTCAATTCAATGTGTGCATACGCCCCAAGTTGTGCTACACATTTTTACATTATTAGTCGGTGGCAAGGGTATTATTTCTGATTGTCAAGCAGACCATGAACAGTGAACAACATAAATGAGACATCAAAGGACTTCAAAGCAGGCACTTCAAAAAATAAATATGCTTGACTAATGAGTGTACAAGTAAGTTTGTGAAAGCAAGAAAAAACAGCAAATCATAATTTAAATTAGCTTTATGTCATATTTAAATTGATTTCATAATAAGTAACTGTATTTTGTTTGCTTAGCTGCATAAATTCGGTCAATATTCTATTATATTAAAACATTCTGCAATTGAAAATACTAATTAGTAAATTAATTTATATACAAAAGCTGCAGTAGACTTATTTAATTTCCCATTCGTATCAAACTGCCAAGAGATAATATTCAATGCAACTAGCTTAAGGCTGTTGTGCAAAATTTTCCATTTCGTTTACCAATTAAACATTTACATTTAGTAGTTATTGATTATTTGGCTTTTTGGTTGTCGTATGTTCGGTCTTGATAATTTGTCAATTATAATTAATGTTATCGCAAGTGCAAACAGTGCAGCAGGCAGCAGGCAGCATTTTCGTAGTTTACAAATAATAAATTTATTAATTTTGCCAAAATTACACTATGCAACATCGGTTTTGTGTACGAGTTGCCACTAGTTTTGACTTGCAGTACATGAAAATAGCAATAAAATATTTTTCTATGGATAGGAATAGTGAAATATGGGTTTTTTTATCTTTTTGTTAAATTTTTTATGTATATATATATATATTTCAAGATATCTCGTTTTAGGTTGAACCGATGTAGTTAACTAAAATACCATATGAAACATAATTAAATTAGCTATAAATTTTGTTTAAGAACTATGCCAATCGATTAGGTAGTTACAGCGCAATACTAAGAAATATGGCGAAAAATTGATTTTCCCTATCAAATGTGAAATCGAAGTTCACAAAAACGAGTAGAAAAATAGAAAAAAGTAAAATAATGATAATATTATTTATTGTTGCAAAAAGAACAATCTTTTACGAAGAAAACAAGCTACTATTGAAGGATATCCATGGAAAGATAACGAAGTTATGGGGGGAGGGGGGTCAATATTCGATATACTGTTCTTTAGTCGTTACTGTCTCGAAAGTAACGCAACACAATTACAAATATTTGACGCCTAACTAACGGGAAAACATTAGTCTGCCACTTTTGCACTTCAAACTCGGACGCGTAAACTTGTTTAGATAGTTTTATGAAAACATTGCACAAATAAAGCTAAGTGCTCGTATTTCTGAAGAACTTTTACTCCAAAACTGAAGCTGTCAAAGATCTAGGAAGGCGTGATTGTCCATCCACAAGTCAAAAAATTGCTTCGTAACTAACTAACAATTCGGTTTGTTTATACATTTCTAATTTCTTTACAAACAATTTGAACCCGGAATACAAAGCAATTATTTGTAATTTGCAAAAGAATAATGAAAACATTGGTTTTCAATGCTCAAAATTAATTTGAGTTCAGTATCTTTTCGAATGCATTCGTCGCATATTAAAATTACTTGTTCGTCATAGTTCCTGCTATTTCTCCGTAACTACCGAGCCGATTGTTCAAGTTTATGTATAAAGTTTGTTTGTAATTTTATTATCTTTGATTTAACATTTAAATCAACTAATTCGGTGAACCCTAAGTTGAGATATGTTAAAATATATAAGACTAATTCCGCTTCAAAGTCTATAATAAACAAAAATGTGGCATTTCGAGCACAAAATTTATGTTGCATAGTGTTACATTTAAAATAAACATGTGCCTAAAGTTATGCTATGCCCTGCAAATTAAGGTATACATATAAATAAATTTTAGCTAAACTAAATTTCATGCGCACTTAATTGGTTTGCCGCGTCCTGTCAGAAACTTTTAACTAAAATTGCAACAAATTTAATTAAAATCAATCATATGCCGCATGATACTGTCGCCGTGGCATTTATATGGACTCCTCTATAGGTATATAAGTCACAGTCTAGTGTTTAACTTCTGCTGCTGTCATATGTGGCATTTATACATTACTCTATATATATATATATATATATATATATATATATATATATATATATCTCTATTTCTCTCTCTGTCTCTTACTCGCTTATACATCTAATATAATACACCTCTCGCTTTCTATGCCTCCTACACATATTCATTTAAATAAACTGCCAGTTGAGTGCACCTAGCCTAGTTGTCAATTTGTTTCGTCTGATGGCACTCTATTTTAAAATATCTGCTGGTAAAATGTAATTTTTCGTTATTGCACGCCAGCACGCCTACAAGTATGCAATTCAAATTGTTTAAAATATTGCCGCACGCACAGAGTGCTTATACACGTCTATATATACATAGCTACACATAAAGTGAATAGTTGAAACAACATACTAGCTAGTCTATGAGTTTTCATTAAAAAATAGTGCTCAATAAACTCGAAATTTTAAAAGTAAGTAGCAATTGAAAATACCTAAAAGTATGCAATGAACATTTTTAAAGCGAAACAAAATTAGTGAAAGCACTTAAGTTTTAAATTGAAAATTAAAGTTTTTTTTGTTGGTATTTGATCGTTAGGAGAATGATGAACTCGAAAAATTAAGAGTAGTCGTTTTTCATAAAATTTTTTATTTTTTTTTCGATATTAATTAAATCTTTCAGCACAATTGGTTTAATACCATTCTCTTTAAAGGTGATAGTCTGACAGAAACTAAGTAGGTAAAATTAACCACTTGCTTTCTGTCCGCCTGTCTGCCTTTCATTTCTGCTTTGCATGGCTGTCAAATACACACCTAATGATGCAGTTTGTTCAAAACTGACTGGCTGTGAATACGGGACCGTATACCTCAGTTCTCATTCAATCTTATTAAAAATCGGTATGGAGACTCTTTGTGGCTGCCATTTATTCAGGATCCTCAAGTTGTATGTCACGCACAATTTTTTGGAGTAGCTTGAAACTACATATGAGTCGATCTAAGCGAACCTAAAGTTTTCAGATTTTAAAACTGATATCAGTAACCAAATATCAGTATTAAAGCAGCTAAAATCTGTGAGACGCACCATTAAAGAATCACCAGCAAAGAATTGCAGTGAAGTTTGCGTGTCCTTTATCACAAGACTTAATAAAGACTATAAATTCTACAAAAAAAAATGCTTCTATAATACATTGTTTCATATTCTTAAATCCAACTAGAAGTCTACAGACCAAAAGCTTCAAGCCAAATTACAACTAAATTTCAAATACGCCTGCAAGTATGCAATAAAATCGCTTAAAACAACGCTGCACACTTCAAATCACGCTGCATAATCAAGTTTTCGCCAGTAAACTCAATATGTACAACGTCTGCAATGCAACGCATTGCTGTCATATTGCAATTGAGCTGCACTTCAAATGAGTTGACTCAGCCGGTTTACATACCGAACCAAAGCGACTAAGGACTGCTGCCTGCTGGGCTGCTATGCTGTCAACCGATACTGAGCCTTGAGGTATACTATGCTTTGCATGGCAATATTTCGTGTCTGCGGTGCAAATGCGTGGCAAATATCAGTCAAAGTGTCCGTCTGTTTGTCTGTCATTGCGTCTGGATTAAGTTAAGCAACCAATTATCGATGACATTGGCAACCGCAAACTGTGACCGTACGTTGTGTTGATTTTACACACATTTGACTGACTTTGGCCATTTTGGCCATTAAGTCTTGTGCAGTGCATTGGTTTTCAAAGTTCAGCTAAGTCCAAAAGTGCTGCGGTTCGGTGCGAGCTTCGTTTGACCACGGAAGTGATTGAGAATGTTTAATTGTAAATAATTGATGCAATGCAGCTGTCAGCAGCATGACTTTGCATTGAATCATTTATAAGCAATAAATTAATGACAGCTAAACTGTGCAAACGAAAATTCGCTTTAAATTAAAAGAAAAAAACGCCAAAATAAAACTCAAAAGTTTAACTTTAATTGCATATAACCTGGAGCAACAAGCCTGATTGACTGGCTGACTGACTGACTACAAGTATTCTGTGTAATTACGTTGAGCGCATTAACGAACTCTGCTGCATACACGTACAATACATCGAATCAGCCATTGTTTATACACATATCCCTGTCGTCCTGCACAACGTCGTCGTTGTCCTGGATATACGCAATCAGGCGCGTGTTTTTAATGAAGTCGTCGGTCGATGTTTTCAGATACATCCGTATAATAATGTAAACAACTGTTGCATACTTTTTCGACAGCAAGCAGGGCTATTTTTAAAGTTTAATTTTAATGAGCTCATAGCCATCGATCGATATGCGTTACTAAACTTAGTTATGTGTTGTGCAATAGAGTTTCAATATCAATCTGCTTAACATTACCTTAAGTATTTAAAATGGAAATTTGTTAAATAAATAAATATAAAGTCAATTCTATGGGACATGTGTAGCAAATGTTACACAAAACATTGGCTTTGCAAATATTTTTGCAACGTGCTCGAAATTTCAAAGTCGATTATGTCTTATTTTATAAAAGAAATTTAGCAAAGTGCATGCACATACCCAGCATTGGCAAGGAATTTTTAGGTTAGTAATAGTTAGATTTTCTTTATCTGGGATGCATTGCATTCAACTCGGAACATAGCATAAATAAAACATAATAGTTCGTAGCTGAACTCGAAACAATTGCCTCCGTAGCTAATTTCAATATGCATTCTCTAAAAAAATGATTTTGTTACCGTTCTTTGACACTGAGAAAAATGTTCGAATTACACGTTAGTAAAGCTATTCAACTTTGAATCACCTGCTCATATTCAGCAAAGGGAACTGACGGGAAACATTTCGAAAAATTAGAGATATTCATCGATACTCAGCGCGGTCGAGATGAAGAGACCCTAATAAGAGCCTCCGATACGTAAGTATATTCAGATCTAAGTGGCCGAACAAACAAAAAAGTTATTTAACGACATCTGAAACTCTTAAACAATCGCTGGAGAGAAAAATCACCAACGCGGAACGTTAACGAACGTTTCAAAAGCAAATAATCTTCGGTCTGAATTTTATTTCGCATCACACAACTTGGGTGGACAGTACAAAAGCGGGAAGGTAAACTGTGTGAAAATCGGAGTTTAATGTTAAACAAAAGCTTATTGAAATAGATAATGTCCACTTCTTGACACTAATCTTGACAGAACCTGCGTAGATTCACTTTGAATGAAAAATTGGTTGCGCTATTCTTCATGATAAATAGAAAAACCAATGGAAAATCGGTTCGTTGTTCAATTTTAATTTCTTTTTCGCCAAAATTTTGCTCATGCACAAGGGTGGATGGTGCCAGAAGATTCTATTAAGTATGTGGTTCATTCTGTAAAGCTCTTTGATTAGTAACAAGTGCATCTCAGTGTGGAGAAGTCATAGATATGGTAATTGATTAGGGCATTTTCATCCTCACTGCTTGCTTGCGCAGCCTTTTGATGTCAGCTTATTCAGTAACTTCAAGAAGATGTTCCACACACAATGTCAAATTTAAATGAAAAATCATATCGATAATGCCAAAGAATAAGAAATCTAATATAATATTACTCCACCTAATGCGAATGTTCTCACTTCAGATCTCTAAAAATGGCGACTATAGATGTGCTGATGCAAGTGTTTACTTAAAGCGTATCGATACTTTTCTGCAATAATTGAGTTATTTTCGGATTTGTACAGCCATAGTCTTGAAACACAGCTACACACATATATAAAGGTAGCAACGAAGTTATGGGTTTGAGCTTGAAATGAACCTAACCCCATTTTTTTTTAAACACTTTAACCTTATTAAAGTTTTCATTGAAAAACAAGTTCATTCTTTGTTCATGGAGGCTGAATCCAAACCATTGTCTCTCTTGTACGACAGATAATGCGGTTATTCTAATAAAAATATCTTAAGAAATACGACGTAACAATTGAATGGAACACTGTGTCATAAAATTTACGTAAGAATGGATTCAGTACTCAATTAAATACGACTTCTACTTCGTATTCTACAAAATGTCGTTAGAGTAGAGCGAATGTTTTACAATTTTTCATTTAAATGTACTCATACATAGTCATTGCAACGATACTTTAAGCCGTTATCGATATGCAATATCGAAGCTTTCTAAATTTTTGTTAAGAGTTCAAAAATATCAATACGGGTACTTAAGGTATCAGCACAGCGCTAATGAAAACAATAGTCGTCACATAACCATCGTCAGTGGCGATGCCATTGAAGCAGATGCACGTATCAGCTTCTGAACTAGCCAGCAAAGCATCGATACCAAGCAGGTTTGTTGTATTAAAATATGTTGGCCCACAAAAGCATAATATTCTGGTCATGAAATTCAAAAGTGGTCGCAGGGCAATGTAAATTTGAGTTTGACTTGTCCAAAAATAGTCGAGAATTTAAAATTATAAGACCTAAAGTAACTTTGAATACGTGAAAACGTACTTTTTTTCATTCACTTACACAGACACACATACAATAGACAAATAAATACTTATAGATCTATTGAACATTGCGCAATACAATCACGTACATAGTATACTATATGTATATATATATATATATATATATATATATATATATATATATATATATATATATATATATATATATATATTTTGTTTTTTTTTTGTTTTTTTGTTTTTTTAACATTTTTGCATACACAAATACTTCCGGGCAATCTTCTAACCCCGCAATACTTTGTGTTGCCATCGAGCAATGCGTTCTGGATTTATTGAATTATAAAGATATTTTGACAATGTGTTGCCATCAAAAGCTGAAAAATAAATATTATGACATGTTTATGCAAATCGTTTGTGAAATTTGGTAATGCCATGGAATGCTAAAAACAAAACGAATATTGTTTAGCGATTTACACAAATACCCAGAAATACCAAACACAAATAGATTCATGCAGAATTGAGCTAGAGATATTATTCATATTTGTTGCATTACTGCTGCCAAGTGCACAAAAATGATTAAAATATTGCGTAAATATTTATTTGAGAATCCACTAGTAAAATGGAAAATGTTGCTAAAATCAAATGTTAATGAGTAAACACGTGGAAATGAAGTATATACGAACAAATTTTGTGTATAAACAACGTGGGTTGTTTATAAGTTCTAGATTCGACTATTGGTTGTAATGCGATCCGCGAACTGCGCTGAATGATTATTTATTTCGTATTTAAAGCGCTCTTATAAACGAATATTATGCAGATTTACTTGCTGTTTCAGTTTCAAATGAACAATGAGAAAGAATTTATAGAAAAAGCAGTTTTCTGCCGCTCACTTAACTAAGTGTAGGAAAAACCACTTGTGTATTATAAGTGCCATTAAGTTTTAAGCGAAGCTTAATATACAGTTTAAAGCAAAAATTGACGTAAGAATTTTCGTCAATAATCCCTATAAGTATATATAAAATTATCTGAATTGATTTTCTAAAATGCTGCAACAAAATGTATATTTGCATATTTATATAAAGATTAGACAGTTGAAGACCGCTATGAGAGTTTAAATTTTACGCACTTTTCATACCACACGCGTATTTAAATTTAACAAAAAATTTTCCGACTTTAATTGCTGTTTAAACATACCATTTACGGTAAAATATCTGAAATCCAGTACCAAAAAGAAAAAAAGTATATTATTGTTAGTTGCCAAAAAGTATGCTATACTGTAATTTATCAAACACACACACACACACAGCCACTCACACACGCATGAAGTATTCCAAATTTTAGTAGTGGTTTAGATAAATCGCAAACATATTCACCCTGCCAACTCGTTGGCTGACCGCTGACCACGCCCACAATTGATAAATTTGTGTTTAGTGAGAATTGCACACAAAGCAGATTTTTTTTATATTCTTTCTTTTTTTTTTTGTTTTGTTGCATAATTTATGGTTGACTGATTTTGGTAGTTTTTTGTGTTGTATTTGGTTTCGGTTTATATATTTTTTTTCTTCTGATATTGATGAGCCTTTAATGAGTAAATGCTTTGGTAAAATGGTAATATGCTGTAGTGCATAAATTTGTCGAAAACTAAGCGAAATTGATAATTAGTACAATATTTTATATTACAATGAAAACCATATTTAAATAGCTACATAGTATAAATATTTGATATTAATATACAAAATAATTACTAGAAATTAAATTGGCTTTAATTTGTATACACACACATAGTCCAATATAAACTTTGTTACTGCTTTAGATACATGCATGGATCAAGAAGTCAATGACTATGAAGGTGAAAGCTAGTTATTCGGGAAACTAAATTTTCAACATAACCTTCTCTCAGCTCAATACACTTTATCTAATGTATATAAAATTTCTTGAATTCTTCGAAAAAGAAAGATTTCATCAGCTCTTAACACTAAGACATTGGTTTTGGGATACAGTCGCTGGAGGTTAAATGTGGAGAATATGGCAGATGATTGAGTAATTCGCAGCTACAGTCACCAGTGGAACTTAAAGGAGGTTCACTCGTCCAAGCAAGTAATAAAAAAAAAAATTATGTGTAAAACCTTAAAACTTAAAAGTGAATGTTGCTTTTCTGTAGGCCTATCGCTAAAAGTGTACGGGACATTCTTTGATGCAAGGTGAAAATACAATGTGCGTGGCGTGGGGCTCACTTTTCGCTGAATGGAGCCGTAAACAGACAAAATTTATCGATTTATGCCACTGACAACTTTTGGTTCCAAGATGATGTCGCTACAGCTCACACAGCATGTGGCACATTTGCTTTATAAAGGTCATTTCTCGCTATTCGATTAATTTCGAAAACTGATGTTATTGACTGGTCATAGCGATCGTCTGATTTAACAGATCTTGTTCTTGTTAGTTTTTATGAAGTACAAAGTTTATGTCAAAAAGTCAGACATTGAAAACATTGAAATACAATATCCATTGGTGTATCCAAAGGGGGGGAGGGGGAACGTCCATCCGCCCTACAGCATTTTTGTTCTGGATTCGCCCCTCCAATATCCGACAGAAAATGGAAGCTTCTCAGCCTGAAATGTTGTTCTAAAAGTGTTGGAAAAGGCTCTAAAATGAAAACATTACATCATTCGCTTTGGGTGAAACTATTTACGCGATATCATATTCAAAAGGTGATCAGAAAAGATATCCAAGATTCGAAATAAACGAAAACTCACCATACTGCAAATAATTTAAATAGTTACCAAAATAAACATACCGAACTTTTATATGGTCCACCCATTATATTGTTTATGTGAAGCATCCATAGATAAAACCATTAAGCATATTAAATTTCAAATTGATATTTATTCTAATAAATAAACAAGTTTTTCATGCAAAATCCTTAAAGCGGGCATTAGATTCTATAATTTAGATAGTCATTTATTTAAACTAGTTTGAATTTCGACCATTTGAGCTATTATTTCAT
Organism: Leucophenga montana; assembly: GCA_035044765.1. Classification (NCBI taxonomy): domain Eukaryota; kingdom Metazoa; phylum Arthropoda; class Insecta; order Diptera; family Drosophilidae; genus Leucophenga; species Leucophenga montana. The sequence continues at coordinate 427,598 of JAWNNQ010000606.1, read as the reverse complement.
TACCAAGCAAAGGTATGGAAATTTAGAGCTCATTTTATGCATACACATAGGAGTGGAATGCGCGCCAAATTTTACCAAATCGAAATAACCAAGCATGACGGTAAAATACGTGTAAAATTTTGTTGTGTAACTCTACACAACAATTGCTCTACAATGGTATGCATAAGATTTCTTCAAAATATGCCTTCTCGCCAAAAAATGATTCATTTTTATACAATTTTTGTAGTACTGCTAAATAACTTACCAATGTTTAAAAGGTGAACCATACTGAATGGAAGCACTATGACAATCAATATTTCTTTGAATAGTAATTTTTGTATAAAACATATTACTTCACCATGGTACGTTGAATATCACAAGTAGTATTCTCGAGCTCACTTGTTCGCACTTGTTTCCGCTATTTTATTTGGAACATGCTCAAAAAAGAAATTGTGCTGTAGTACGGAACATCACTAGATTACAAAGCACCAAAACATTTCACAGCATTCTCTAATACGCATAGCCTCTAATCTAGTACAATATCTTGCTGCATACTATTAACAACATACCCTCCTGTAATTATGCGCAATTAATGCCACCCAACTGATTCAACTGATTCAATTTAAAAGTACGCCATCGGGGCGTGTTTACACTAATTTCCTTATTGAAGCAACTATCACTATTAACCCTAAAAGAGTTTTTAAGCTTTTTTTTTGTGCTATGTGAGTATATTGTATTGTACTACAGCACTTCATTTTTACCGCATTCTACTCGGAGTATTCGACAGCAATTACTTTCAAATAAACTCATTTTCCTGCATTTTTCGTAACGTTTTGCGGTTTGGCTTATCGCGCGCCAAAAATCAAATTAACAAAGCGCACGCAAACTCACCACAAACCATTAAACTATATAGTTACTTCAGCCACATTGCTTGCTACGAACACAATACATGGTTAAACACCTAACTGGAAGTGTTCCAAAGCGGGCCAAAATAGTTGCAAATCACTTTGCCATTGTTATATAACTTAGTGCCATGCCAAAAGCCCTTTAGTCAAGTGGGCGGGTTAATTGCAGAAGCGTTCTCAGATTGCAGAATTTTCAAATTCGATAAGTTTTCGTAAAGGTGTCTCGAATTTACAATGCAAATACTATTGAATTTGTTTCGACAGTTTTAAAACTATTTTATGTTATTTGTATGCACGGTGTATGCGAAATGGTGATTGTCTATTTACCAAAAACTTTAACCGAATCATAAAAATTCATGCACTTAAATCTATTTGCCGAAAGCTACGTGACAGAATCCCAAAAAAAAAAAACAAAATAGGCAAATGGTAAAGTAAAACGCAAATCTCAAAGCAGCCCCTGCTCCAAATGTGTGCGTTTGGTTTCTACTTCGAAGTCTATTTGCCTTCGAAGTATCTTGCTTTTGACTTGCTGTTGAACTATTCTATTTTATTTTATGGTCAGTTGCCATTTGCGGCTACAACTTTCAACGTTTTACTATTAATGTCAATTTAAATCTAGTGGCATTTTTTATTTATGCCTGACAGCATTTTTATGGCTATTATGTGACGACAAAAGCTGAAGTCGACTCCAGTGTCCACGTCGGCGTATCGACTGACTCTTTACTGCAGTAATGTATCTTGTAGTGCGTTGCGAAACTAAAGAGTGTTGAAGTAAAAGGTTTCTTTGAATGGTTTTCAGTTTCTTTTAAAAGCAAATAGTTTATTAGTTTTGAAACAAATTTGTAATTATTTGCACAAATGATGCAATACATCGTCTAAAATCTGAAAACCATTTTTATGTTGGCAACTGGCTACGCTGTAATGCGTCAAATCTGTATAATAGGAAAGGTCATACACAGAACAACAGCATTATCAATGGAGTTTATAATGTGCTGTCAAAAGTTGTTTTTGTTGTAGTGGCGCCCGAGCACGGATCATAATCGATTTCACTTTAAAGAATTTGTGCATACTTTTTGGCTTCTGTGCATATCACTAAGAGTCAAGATATGCACGCTAAAGATTTAAAAATCAAAACAAAATGTACACATCAATATATCACTCATCAAATCTTCAGATCTTTTTGACCTAATTGCTTTTGCTGGTGTTCCTACATCCGTGAGGAAACCACGTCAATATTTCGACTTGAGAGCCGATCACTCAGCTTCGATTGTGGCAGAAAATTTCATTGTGACTCATGAGACTCAGACTACTCTGGGAAATACTGATCTTGTAATCTTTCTACATGGAGCTGTTAGATGGAAAATATGGATCTAGAAATATTCACGAAGCTGCCAACACTTTCTTCGTTGAACAACCCTTCAGAGCAAAATGCTTAACCATTCAACGTCGAGATTCGCGTATGCTGAGGCACATGTGACGGCTTCGGTGGAGGTGGAAGATCAGTTGGAACCCTCCGGATAAAAGATAATTCAATACCGAAGACAAAATGTTAACTGCAAAAGACAAGAAACATAACCATTTGTGAACACGCTCCAAAATCATGGTCCGAGAGATCTCAAAAGGACGAGAGATCTCAAAAGGCAAGTAAAAATGCATGTTTCCATTAAGAACGCCAACAAAGTATGTTGCAAGACTGATAGAGCTGTGGCAGAGGCATAGCGAATACATACAGAGTCAACATTTCAACTACTATCGCTTGTGAATCCTACCATTGCTTTGTAGATTGTCAGGTTTCTCAAATTTGCCTGCCCTTACAGGTCATAACATCGGCATTGGTCTCGATTTCAATAAAATTACTAACCAGACAAACATTGAGTTTACTCTGAACTAACCCAGTTTGTAACTTCATTACAGTGGCGCCCGAGCAGGGTTCATATTCGATGTAAATTTAAACAATTATTGCACACTTATAGGCTTCTATGCATGCCATTCAGATATGAACGCTAAAGATTTCCAAACCAAAATGAAATGGACAGTTAAATTTTAACCGGATGTTATGTTTATTTGCATAAATATATAAAAATATATGTTCAATTAAATTTCTTCAGTAACATTTAGACTTCTTTAAACAAAAAGAGCTACTTAAAATCACTAGCTACAGTGTCAATCAAAAGACAGTGACAATCAAAAGAAAAACAAATATGATAGTCCAATTTTCAGCATCGCTGTCCATCTAAGTCAATGTATCTCAACTAATCAACTGTATATATCCCTTGTGTACGGATTTATCTAGATAAAATCAATAGTTTCCACTTCGTTACATTCTAAATGACATTGCCACACTTTCCAAACAGCAGAAACGCGCACACTTCTTGCACTATCTTCGCTTGACTTGCTATGAAGAAGAATTTGCAAAGAATATACTTAAATATATATCTACAGACGAGCAGAGCATTCTTCAGCAGAGCAGCTGAGATTATACTTATAAAGAATAAAATTGCAACACTGTGAGTTCGATTGAAATAGGTGGAAAACGGGCATGAAGCTTCAGCTGAGGCTGAATCTGAATCTGACTAAGTTAAACGAACAACTAAAGTAGCATAATCCAAAGCCAAATAAAAGCGCAAGTTGAGGCACTTAGTGGCTTCAAAACGTTTGTCGGAAGTTGTATTTAGACATTGATTTGCATTGAATTGCAACGATTTGAGCATAAGCAGAAGATTAAGTAGAAATTCGAAGAATCTTCTGGTGGTATTTGTTGAAAAGCTAAAAGTGAAATTGACAGACATTCAAATTGAGTGCATTTGGAAGTTGATATTTTTTATTTGAATAGTGTTATAATATTATTTAATATTTATATAGAGTGCACAAATGCAACATTCCAAACAATAGTAGTAGTGTAGATATGAGATATGAAAAGGGTTAAAGGGGTTTTCAATAAAAATCTGAAAAATTCAGCTATTGTGCTGAAATCGATCTTGACAACCGATTGATTCTTTGGAGCCGATGAACCTTCTCAGGCGCCAATGTGACAACGTCACAGACTATGGCTCATTTTGAATTGAAGCACTTTCGGTTGCGCTATTTTTGGTACTTCGAACGGTGCGTTGTCTCATTGGCACAGAAACATCCAATGGGGAATATGTTTACTCGAATTTATCCACTATAGCACGCAGAGCTTGTCTGGTGGAATGATTATTAAGAACGATAATTGGAGTAAGCGCTCTTAAAGTTGTGACCATCGGCTCAGAATTTTAATAGTCATTTTTAAGGAGTTGTAAACGTTGCTTGTTGAAGAAGTTCACCCATTGAAACATGCTTTTAAAATCAATTTTTAAAATTATTATGTAAATAGCTGTAACGAGCCTAAAAGCATGCAACATTTTCTTTTTTGCATATTCAAAATTGTTTTAAATTGATTAATATTGCACTCAAATATTGAGTTATTCATATATAAAAAAAAAAAGAAAAAAAAAACTTTCAACATATGCTAAATTCGAATTCGTGCTTTCAAACTTTAAAACAACTTCGCGCCACTATCTCGCATTGCATATCATTGCCATAGTCATTTCATTCTAACGCCGGAAGTAATTTTCACACAATTGCTCCTGCATATGTTTGTGTGGTGTGAATAATAAAAAAAAAAAATAAAATAAGAACTGCATACATTCCGACGTGTAGGAAGGATTCGTATAGGAAGCATTCGCTCACATAAATTCTATTCCTGACAGCTGAACATACTTATTAGCGCGCGCTAAATCCTTTTACCACAAACTAACTGACTTGCACTACTGGCCACAGTCGAGCATCGGGGTATAAATGTATAGTTTAGGCTGAGATGCATTGCATTGTTGTAAAATTTATCTAAGTAAGTACATACTTGCATTAGTTGAAAGAGTGATTGTATAGTACTGTAGTGCTTTTGTCTACTACGACTTCCATTCAAATGAAGTCGTTCTGTAAATGTTAAAGTTCGCCAGCAAAAGTTTCGTGAATGATATGCAGTTTTTCTTGCTGAATGCATTTGCAGGAAGCAAACCAATTGCGGATATTAGTATTTGAGCTGAATTGTTTGCTTGAGTTTCAAATCAAATTTTGGCATTAGATGTCTGTTGTTGCATACTTTTAGGGTGTGCTTGAATGTAAATGCGATAATGAATTAAAGAATTTTTTAGTGGAAATAGTAGAAAATTGTTTTAACATAAAAGCAAGTAGCAAATTTGGAGCGAAGTTTAATATTGATTGACTGTTAACCCTGCTCGGGCGCCACTGTAACGATGTCACAGACTGGGTTAGTTCAGTATTTGTCCCGAAAGAAATTTATATGATACTAGAAGCGCATGTGAACAAAGGCTAGTGTTCATAAATGTTTGCTTTAAATTGTACACTGGTAAATGAAACATTTATGCTGTTTAGTTTTTGTTCTTTCCATAAAACTTTAGCAGCAAACTCAACTATTTTATTTCAACTCAACTACTCAAGTAATCTTCAAGTATAAAACCCACAATGTACTAGTTTACAAGCTTTAAGCAAGCCCACTACTGTAATTACACTACACTAATTTAAAGCAAAGTTTAAAATTGACGACGTTTCTTGGCTGTTAGCTAAATATGCACCAAATTTTAGCTAATCACAGCTAAAAGTATACTACGTCTTGTAGAAGCCGTTTATAGAATCAGCATTTAAACAAATTTGAATATGAACCCTGCTCGGGCGCCAATCATTAATATCACAGACTGTGTTAGTTAGAGTCTAAACAGTGTTTGTCGCAACAGTAATATACTCGTATTTGATATCGAAACCAAGGCAGAATCTGAAAGCTGTCTTCTGCGAAGAAATAATAAGATGTGTACATTTAGAGTTATGATACTAAGCTTCAATGCATTACAGTTTGACCTTACTGGGCCCAAATGAGGTATTCTTTCACCCTAATGGACCAAATTCCCTGCTTGGCAGCCACTGTAAAAAGCCAGCATCTGAAAACTGCCTTCTACGCTTTAAAGTTTTGTATTACACTTACTATTTAGAAATCTATGCTCGTCCTCTTAAATGCTCATATTCAATACATTTATTTCGAATTCATGCAAACTTAAAGCTAATTAAATTAAATGCAAATAGGCGTAAAATATCATAGCACAATGAAAGCAACAGCTGTCGTAGAGACAGGTGAGTGCGCTTCCTTACCCTAATTCTTATACAATATAGTTACACAAAAAATATATATAAAAGAAGCAAATTCCACTTGCCTGAATTTAATAATTAAAAGACAATCACGCGCTGCGCAGTCTAAAAGACAGCAACAACAGCTGACGCTCTCAAGCAGCAACAGGACAAAAATTTTCGTGAGTTATCGAGAAGCAAGGATTATATGCCTTTGCACGTCATGCGCTGACGGAAATATATATTTATATACGGGTCTATAGCTATAAGAGCAGGAAGTAAAAATTTCACAGCTGCCAAGCATTCTACCTTTGCAGGTAATTAAACGACGATGACGATGTTCAAGTAAGCAAGGAGCTGGAAAAGAGTTTAGGAGCCGAAGTCTTGCTGTCGTGAAGTTATGATAATTGCTATGATAATGTAACTGATATTAAAATGCTTACAAAATGAAAGGAAGCAAGCATAAAAGCAATGAAATTGCAGATTAACACAATACAAATTGAGCAGCATGTTGTTAACTGAAATTATTCAATACGAACATTAAAACGTATGCAATATATGTTTTAATTTGTGTTGTAGGAAAAGAAGGCTGCTTAGCATATTTAGAATATTTAATGGTTTGTTTAGTTAAGTTTTAAAGCAGATGTGAGCACAGAGTTGATATCGAAATCAAAAATCTTCGAAACTTGCTATCTGATTCACAGTTCTGGTTCTGGTTAACTTTGGCGCCCAAAATGGGGCCATCCGTGCATTACGCATCACAGTTGCGCGACGCCAAAGTCGGAGTCTCGCAGAAAACCAAAATTTTGAATAATTAATGAAATTTGGAGACTTTGAGATAGAAACGTTTTCTGAGACACCTTTTGAGTGTGTTAATTGTATCTAAAAGGAAAGGTTGCCCCAAATGGGAGAGTAAGGCAAAAGAAAATTATGCACACAGAACATAAGGCGCCTTGCGCTTATTATTACTCGGTAAGTAAAAACCTGCTCTTGCAACTACAGGTGAATGTCACATGCGAATGGCAACTATTTCACCGCTGCAAAAAACTAATGCAATATTACGCATTGTATAGCATAATTTGATATGCGTAACACAGAAACCAAACTCATACATCAAGTGAAAAATAATTGAAGAGCATTCCAACATTCTAGCCTTTTGCACCTACATTATTATTATTGTACCTTTTCGAAACTTCCCAAACACATTTGCGTAGCACACAGAATAGCGTGTATCATATTGCATATACGAGTACACATTTAATATAGACCACTGCTCTTCGTTTAACAATATTTTAGTCATACATAGGGTAGCAACCAAATAGTTGAACTAATACTCACTGTATAAATGATTCATAAGACGAGTGTTCTAATACACTAAATAAAAAGCAACCGAAAACATGCTGAAAGAAGTAATTTTCTCACTGCCAATTTGCCACTCATCATCAGCTCACTTAAATGTACAAATTACAGCGACCTTTTTCTTTTTGGGTGCATTTTAATAAAAGTCTCTCGGAGAAAAAATAATTTATAACAAAACTTACTTAAGTCGAGCAAAACATGTTTATGCATTGCGTACGTGTTGTAGTTGAACTTATTTTTATTTTCTTACATTTACCGTCTGAAGTTTTATTTTTCTGGTTGCTTCTTCAAGAAATAGTTTACATCTCATCGTCGTCGTCTTGGCCTTAAGTTTTCTCAAAGTAAAAAAAAATATTGTAGAATATTTAAATAAAAGTAAACTGAATTCCACATTGAACTTCAATGCGGCTTTAATTAAAACTAAATACTTTTCTTGCAAAATCTTTTGCCATTCACATTTCCTCGAAACACTTCGCTACTCGGTTGTCATTCAACTCATTAACATAATTTCCCACTAATCTGCACACAAATCGTTGCGCCCACAGCTCTAATGCCGTCCAAACAATGCAACAACTAACCAAGTAAATCCTTTTTAATTACACTTTTACTCACGGCGTACAAGTATACAAGTATAGAGCGACGGGCACCGAATAAAATGATGGGCTACAATCAAACCTTGGTATATATTTGCATGCATAATTAAATAGCAAATTAAGCATTATCAGTTACAGTAGCAACAAATGCTAACGACTTTGTCAATGCGAGTTCACAAGGACGGAATTCAAGTTCTACAAAGACAGTTAAGCGAGCAACTGAAGGGTAGAATATGAAGACCAGTAAAATATTAATAACAATTAATAGTTAAGAAAGTCAACAAGTGAAAGGACACCCCCAATTGTGTGTACACCCAACACACACACATATGCATTATTATATATTGTATATATATAGACTACACTTACACTGCATGACTGGCTGACTGAGCAACAAATACAATTTTGTCATAATAATAATAATAAGGCGAAAGCTCAAGGATATCTAAACAGAGTGGCAAGCACAAGCACAAGGATACAATGACTGAATGTATGAATGAAACGCCAGACAGCAGGTTGGCACTTAAATTAGTCAAATGGTCTGTGTCTAGTTAGGCTTACGCGTACCCTGTGGTTGCTTATGGCACTTTTGGGGTAAGTGTGATTTGCGCTCTGGGTGGTTGATACTGACTCTATACAATTAATGAAAGGACGACCAGCCGTACGTAGGGACGGACGAATTAACGAAGTGAGTGTCAATGTGTTGGCGATGTCACTTATACAAAAAAGACCATAGACCACATGGTGTGCTTCGGTATTTCAGCTGTCACTGTTGTATTTCATAATTGTGCGCTTAGTATAGTGTTAGAGGTGGGCAAGGCTATTGAATTCGTTTGAAGGTTATTGACATTTAGTGCCTAATATTATGGTTAATGGTATGCGCTAGTTAGTTGTGATTGTTATTGATACTACGGTTAAAGGAAGCCTTAGTGTGGTAGCTGCTTCAATTAATTGAAATTATTTTTGACTATTTAATATTGTCAAAAATGGGCTTCATCTATAAATATTGACTAGTTGGCATCATAAAGAAGTAATTGGGGTTTCATTTTTTTATTTTGTATTTAATAAAATTGGTTAAAATATGCACAACTTCTGATCAGCTTTTTAGTAGTTATAGATTCAATAAAGAACACCCTGTGATCTGCTATAAACAATATAGTAAAAAGAATGACAATAAAAAGAACAATCAGTAGAAGGAGCTTCACATATACGAACACCTAAATGAACAGCTGCTTAAAATCCGAACAAGCTACAATAATTAAAGCTATAATAATTAAATTTTAAACACTATATGAACAGCTGATTTAATATCGGAAGCAGCATTCTATGAACAGCTGTAGCTCTTGAACACTTCTAGAAATTTACTCCGCAAATATAAAATTGATTTCCAACTTTTCTCTCAAAATTCTTTTAAGCATTTCACTATGTCTACAATTGAATGCCAAAACACCTAAAACTATGCAGCACCTTTAGTTTACTGAAATAACTGTCCGAATTGATTGACATTTTGACAATTTTTGTACAAGTTTTGTACAAGTTTTCACAACTCAACGTTTCAACATAAATAAATTACAAAGTAAATAACATAAATTATGAAAATTTTCGCGCTGTCTCGTTGCTAGTGTTGTAGCTTGTATCTATTTATAAATATTTGTTCAATTCTGACGTTTATTTATTTGGTACCAACGTGTACCAACATGATTGATAGCCAAAGCAATGCTAAATATTTATATGAAATAGCTTTGATAGATGTCAAAAATCAAATTGCAGCGCCTAAAATTAATGCAATTCATACGCTTACAATAAATAATTTATTATTTAATAGCATTTCATAACAATATGAAGTGTCATTCTCATAAAGAAAACCACTAACTTAATTTGTTTTGCCAGATTTTCATTATCTTACATTAAAATGTACTAAAAAAACGAAGCAAAAATGGTAGCTTCAGTGGCACCGAAGGAGTAGAGCTTCACACTTGGAAATAATTGTTAAGAATTAAGTTAAAATTTGATGAAATTTAGATTCGAGTGAGGTTTGAACCCGGTTCGTCAGGATTGCGAAGCAGAATGATGGACTTTTGAGCTGATAAGTACCAAAATGTTCACTGATACAATCAAATATCATTAATTTGGATTCATCTTTTGATTGTCGTTAAACAATTTAAAACAATGTTTCATTAATAATTGCTTTAATTCAAACATGTTCGATACAACAAAATAAATACAAAGTGCTTTTGTACGGCAGCTGTGACTTCTAGTGAATAAATTGGTGGTATTAAGTTGCTTCTGGCTATAAAAAGTCTGCATACTAACTTTCAAATCAAAGATTGAGAGCAACAGGTTTACAGTAACGCACAATCGGACAGGCATGCAGACAGACAGGCGGACATGGGGTTTCCAATGCTGCGTTGCAAGCATAAAAAGTGTGGAAAAAAAAACTTTGCTTAATAAGTTTTCTCTTTTTCTTTTGCAGTTTTTTGTTTAAAATGTTTCAAATTATAAAATTTTGTTGCAAGTTTTATGCGAAAAATTAAAATATTTTCCACAGAACTCGTATATGTAGGTTATTTCAAATAGTGTTGTAAGAGTACAACAAATTGTTTTGCCATATACGACTATGCGAAGGATATCATTTGTCAAATTCCGTATAAAATATGTTGCATACCTTTTAGCATGCTTAGCTGTCTATGCTGAAAAATGTCTAAAAAGTATTGAAAAATTGCATACCTATGTGTGTCGATTAGCATGGTAAATGTGTGTGTGTGTGTGTGTGTGTGTGTGTGTGTGTATGTGTGTGTACCTTTGAGTGTTTGGAATGCCGAACGTTCCCATGACTATATTTTCACACCTTTAGACTTACAACTTAGCTGCATAGCAAACATTTGCATGATAAATGAGCGTAGCGATGTTGTTAACTGGGTGGTGTTTTGTATGTATACTCTGTATAGGTAGGTGGATAGTCACTCAATCCGACAGACAGACAGTCAGACAGACAGCTAACAACTCCAGACATATTTGAACTTAGAGCGCAAAGTTGAAGGCTGTTACCTTTCACATTATACTTGTATCTGTACTTGTAATTATACCATTTGATATTAGAGTAAAGGTATTTCGTTTAAATGTCTTTGTGCATTTCATCAGAATGCAGCGTGGAAACTTTAAACATGAGTTGAAGTAATGCGTATTTTTGACATTTTGTACAAAAATTTAGCAAAAGTTTTATTAAGTCTGACATTAATTTACTCCAATTTTCTTAGTTATAGAATGAAATTAATAGAATGAAGTTACATTAATGAAGGTGCTTGAGGTGCTTCAAAGTAGTACAGTATATATTATAATATAACTCGAATTTGAGTTAGTCCCTTCACATGATACTTTTTTAAGTCTGAAACTGCAAAATCACTGATTTTTATACTAAACCTCTGCTCTATGTTTGTGTTTTTAGAATTCTACAGAGCAAATGAAGTGAATGCCGATGTTTCGAAACACATCATCTTCACCGATTAGGCATATCTTCATCTCAATGTGCCCGTAGGCAAACAAAATTGTCGAATTTGGGGCTCAGAAAAGACGCACGTGATCCATGAGAAACAAATACATCCACAACGAGCAACTATTTGGTGCAGATGTGGTAAATGGTGTGATTGGGTCTTACTTCTTTGAAAATGAGGCCGAAAATGCAGACTGTGAATAGCATTTGTTACAGGAACATGGTCACGTAGTTCTTGTGGTCTCAACTGGACTATATTTGGTTTCAGCAGGACGACGCCACCTGTCACAACGCGCATGAAACAATCGACCTTTTGAACCCACGATTTGTAGACCGAATCATCGTCCCAAATTTCGATATCTTTCTGTCGATATCTTACAAACATTTCCTATGCTCAAGACCGAGATCCAACGAGTCAACGGTGAGATTGAGCCACTTCTTTGTTATATCTTTTGCTGAAAAGTTAATAATTTTTTAGTTTTGTGGTTGTAATTAAAGTTAAAAATTAGTTTTTTATGCACTTAACAAGAACAATGTTAAAGTTTTTCTTAAGTTGCAGTACCGAAATTTTATGAATTATTTTTTTGGTAATTTTTTAATGCATTTTTCAAGCAACAACAACAACAACAAAGCGAAATATAAGCTGAACTGCACACTACAACAATATCATATATAAATCATATGCTGCAAGCCAACAAGGAACAACGAAGCTCATACAACAAAAGGCAAAGGAAATGTACGCAGCGATCTCATATCTTGCATGACATATTTTCGACGTTTATAGCATGCGACAAAATGAAAAAGAGTCTGCTTGAACAGACAGCCAGACAGACAGACAGACAGACAGACAGACAGACGGACAGACATACACAATGGACACTTGAATGGTGTATGGCAAAGTAGCAGAAACAGCAGCAACAGCAACAACGAAAAGGACTTCGATGTCGACAGCAATAAATCGTCTTATTTAAGTACGAGTATAGAAAATTTACGCTCCTTTTTACAATAAACAGATACAATATTACAAATACAACATATGCATGCATAAGCTCACGTCTAAAAAAGAAAAGAAAGAAAAATAAGTATCTCCAGCTACAAGATATGCAATTATGCATGCTAACAAGTCTATCAGGCAGCATAATTATGTTTAGCAACATTCGTTAGCTGGAATTCTGCTCTTTTATGGTAGTGCATTCCAATGCGTTTGGTAAACTGTTGCAAATTTTAAAGCGTTCATTATGCATTTCTCTATGGGGAATGACACAAGAGTACCAGACATCAAACAGTTTTTTATGGCACTGACTTGTGACTAGTTGCAGTGGGATGGAATAATTTATGCACTCAGCATAAAGCACCAGCGCAAATATAGTTTTTTTTTTTTTTTGGCAGACAGTGTAATGCAGATTTGACTCTTGACGATTGTTTTTCTATATAATAATTAAGGAATCACAACTACAAATATAATAGCGAAGCGCATACAAAGTAAAAGTAACAACCTCTTATTTTTCGTTCACAGATAGCTGCTCGCATATTATCGTTTAATATTTGTGTCTGTACGTTTGCATTTCATGTAAAGCCTCTGTGTGTTTGATTCGTTGTGTGAGTGACGTTTGTTTACTCACAAAATATTGCATCGATTTTGGTAAAAAGAACAGATTGTGCACATTTTTAAATGAATACATTTCAATTGAAGTATGTTATGTCAAAATAAGTTGAAAACTGTGTGTGTAGTAGCTGTCAGAAAGAATCGGTTTGCCTATTAACATACATATAAATATGATTTTGTTTCAACATACGAGTATCAATTCATCATTTAAGCTCAACAAAACATCTCAATCTATAATCTGACGTCTGACTGTCTGTCTGTCTACACTGTCTGTCTGTCTACACTGTCTGCCAGTCAGACAGAAACTAGTTTCACAGTTTTCCTTGAATCGTTCTATAAATTGATATGGAAGCCATCTGCGTTCGGCATTCGTTCAGGGGTCTCAAGTCGGTATGTCACGCACACCCACTTTGTGGGTTTTATAGCTAAAACTTCCCTATTTGTTAAAACCATTTAAGCGAAACTAATCAGAGCTAACTTCAGCAGTAAACGTTAAAAACGATATTAAAAAGACAGACCAGTACAAGCGATGATAAAGAAAGAAAGGGAAAGAGAGTGAAGAGAGCAGCAAACAACAACAACAAATTGATGTGAGTGACGTACTTACAAATTATGTTTCTCCCTCTCTCTCTTTCTGTGTCTTTCTTATTCTCACATCTCTTTCGCTCTTTCGTTTTCTCTCTCGCTCTCTCTCGCTTGCTTATACCGTGAACTGCATAGTAAGGGAAATACTGGAAACTATAGACAGCATGTATTGATCATTAATGAATATTAACCCAAACCGGCATACGAGGAACTCACGCTGAAATCAATGTTGAATGAATTCGGCAGCACATTCGAATGAATTTGTATGAATGTTTGTAGTTTCGTTACATCCTTCACTCCGCTTTTCACACCCACTCATTCCAATGGATTTGTTTTGAGTAGCGATCGTTACAAATATAAAAGTACTCAAAGCAATAGGATTACGTTATTAAGTATGTGTTTTACTCGAAAAATACTGTAGTATTCTATGGTCTCTCAATTTGACTCAAACTTTGAGTGAATGCATGTAGAGTTTTAATTCAAGAGTTATAAATTTAGTAACATCCCCTTTCTCTTTGTCTATTCGTCTATAGACCACTTAGAACACATACAAGTACATTGTCTACCAAAATAATAGAACTTAAAAGCATTTACAAAGATATTACTCCAACTAATAAATTATACAGCAAATCGCCTTAAAGTATGCACTAACAAATTACTTAACTTTCATACCAGTCCATTTGATATTCTAGTTTACTTGAAATTTTTATCACTTAATATTCTTATTTTGCTTCTATTATTGCAGCTATTCGCCAGCAAAAATTTCCATTTCCATTTTCCACTGCTGGTGCTGTTGCTCTTGAGACAATTGTATCTCATATCGTTGCATAACTCATACTTCAACAGGTGGTTACTCCATCAACTTTACGCTATACGCTTGGTTCCACTTTAGCTCGAGGATGCTCTATACTTCGTTATATATATATATATATATATATATATATATATGTATATAGAACTGTTTGCATATGTATGTATGTATGTATGTATGTATGTATGTATGTATGTATGTATGTATGTATGTATGTATGTATGTATGTATATTGAGACATATAAACTAAGTGCAACACATGAGAGTCCAAAACGCAAAGCGACAGACCACAAAAACAAGCTGTAAAACAGGATGAACAGTAGCAGCTACGATGCGGTGGCATCGTATAGGAAACACTATATAGAGTGATTATAATACACAAAGGATACATTTGTATCCGCTGCATGACATTTACAAAAGTTTATTTTGCCTTTATATCCTTTTTTGTCCCGTATCTCTCGCTGCGTGTGTGTGTGTGTGATTTTCGTATGCTGGCATTACATTTGTTTAACATTTTAATGGGCTTTCACTTGTACTGGCATTTGTTTGTTTGTTTTATACAATATTATAAGCTGCTAAAAAGTATGCTACATAAATTTTATGCAACATATATCTATATGTATGTATAGAAAATAGTTTTACAAAACTTGTGGGTGT
Source organism: Leucophenga montana (assembly GCA_035044765.1). Classification (NCBI taxonomy): domain Eukaryota; kingdom Metazoa; phylum Arthropoda; class Insecta; order Diptera; family Drosophilidae; genus Leucophenga; species Leucophenga montana. The sequence goes on along the minus strand of JAWNNQ010000606.1, from coordinate 412,453 downwards.
ATTTATTTTATTATAATTATGATTTATGTTTACATATAATTCAATACAATGCTTATAAATTATATTTAATTTTGCATAATTTACAAAAGAAGCTAGTACCGTGTTGTGTAGTGTAGTGTAGGAGTGTGTAAAACAAACAAACCAACAAACAGTGTTGCCAAATAAACACGAAATACTAAAATCTGTTATTTATTAGTTGAATTTTCTTTGATTTTTTCTTAACGGATATACAAAAGTTCACAATCTTTGACAACTGTTTTGTGAGCATATGAAGTTTTTCGCTTGCAAAAATTTTTGTTATCTGAGTACTCGTGGTAAAAAAGTTCGTTGCGAACATTTTTAATTGTTGTTTGACACCGATTTTTTATACGATGCAGCTTTTTCGGTATCAAAAATTTTCACCGATCTCAGTAATAAGCTTAATTTATCAAACAAAAACACTAGCAGATTTTGTTTGTAACGGTTTGCACGAATATTATGATATGATTAGAGTGAATTTTCTTTTTAGATAAATTTAAAACGCAAAACAGCAAAAATTGTCCGTCTGTCACTCTGAGCGTGAACATATAAAACATTTTATGCTTTTAATATTAATCACATCGCCCTAAAAGTACGCTTGCATGTTTAAGGAACCTAAGTCTTACACTTACTGTACTACGCTACGCAGTTGTGCTTCAATTACAAGTTATCCTTTATAAACTGATTTGGCACTATGCAATTTTTTGCGCACTACAATCATACACTTACTCACACTAATTAAATTTTGTATCTATGTACTAAGTTTTACGCGTGCTTACTTCAATATGCCTTCCTACCTCACATAACCAAAACAGCAACTGACTGCAACTTACTGTTGCAAACTTTTAATAGATTGCCAAACAGCGAATGACAATTGTGAAACATTGTTGAACAAAGGCGCGAATTTAAATGTATCCAAATAGATTTAGCAATCATTAAATGTTTGACAAATTAAGCCTTGAATTGTTTTCTGTTTAATTGATATGCACAAATTAACTAAATTTATAAACAAAAGCACAAAATCGAATAATAATCACAGCTGCTTTAAATTACGCGCTAATTCTAATTTGTACATATTTATTAAACAAATATGTACCAAACAATTTAAGCAGTTCAATAACCAGATTTGGCAATCGTCTGTAATGCTCATGCTATATAACACAAACACACAGCTAAATTTTCCGAAGTAGTAGCAAATCAATAGGCATTCAATACAGTTTAGAAGCACGCTTAGCCAGTAACAATCACAATATTTGCCTAGACGACTTTGTGCACAAGTACTGGAATGTGTGCGTTCATGCAGTGTAGCATACTTACAGGCGCGCACAAACGTTCAATCAGTTAACAGCACAGCAGCTACTTATAGCACTAATATCACAAGTGTCGACGCGTCTCGCATTGACATAGAATTACAGAAACACAAACACAAATACACACACACACACACACACACAATCAGAGAGTGAATGACAAACTGACGAATCGACATAGAACGAACGAGACAAATCAAATCGTATCAAGTCAAATTAAGACGCGTTCAAACAGTTTAATGTAATTGATTTAACTTGAATGGAATTGAGTTGGGCTGGGTTGGGTTAATGGAATGTGGATTGCATTGTGTGTAACTGAACTGAAATGCAAATAGTTTTAGCTTCACTTTGATGCAATGTGTGTGCTGCTTTGTGTGAAATTTAACCTAAAATTGGGTATAGATAAGAGTGGCGAGCGTTGTTTATAGTGGTAATTGGGTTAAAAATATGGGTAATTATTGTTAATAGTTTGTTCAGACGTGTGTAAAATTTCGTTCAAGTATAACGTCTTCAGCGATTGACTTTTCATGTTCAAGAATTATTTAACAAATACAAAGAACGTAATTTCAAAATCAAGTTAGAGTCGATCTTCTCTCCAATAGAACAGATTTAAAACCAACCAAGTTCGCTACTAAATTAAAATATACTTTAAAGCTCAAAAAAACTAGCGGATCTAGTGCATGTTTTAAAACAACAGCTTAGTCTGCTAACTTTTACATAAAGCTAGCAGACCAAAATTCATTTGATTTCTCAAGCAACCATCGACTTATTAAGTAAAGAGCTTGCTGACATTATCTCCAAAAACTAATCCGCACGATCGTGTGATCTGACACCACTTTCTGTGGGAATACTTGAAATCTAGTGCATGCTTTAAAACAACAGCTTAGTCTGCTAACTTTTACATAAAGCTAGCAGACCAAAATTCATTTGATTTCTCAAGCAACCATCGACTTATTAAGTAAAGAGCTTGCTGACACCACTTTCTGTGGGAATACTTGAAATCAGTGTTCTGGAAACGCCAGCGCACTACTCGCTACTCGTTGCAGTAATGTTTTAATTTCTTCTACTGAACTGAGAATGTCACTGTTCCAAACAGCTGCTGGCCAATAAATCTACATAAATATTTTAATCATCTAACGCCCTATAAACTATTGTAAATAAAACCGTAGTGACAATTTAAGTTTATTTAATTACTCATACTATTTACATTTACTTTTGCTACCGTTAATCACGTACGAATTGCACACGATGCAGGCGGTTAACCGCATAGCTTCTGAGTTCCACAGTAGTTCTCATTGTCTTCACAAAATAGGTTTCAGCTAAATTAAATTGTCGGTACATACAATACAGCCTATCAAAAGAAGTCTACGATATATAACAAAGTATAGACAAAGTTACTTGGTACAATTTAAATGAAAATATTTTATGACAAACCGCAACAAATTTCATGTCCTTGTTTTTTTTGCTATAGTATTTTTACGTTAAAGAAAAATGCGAAACAAATATGTCAACTTAATTACAAATGATTTAATTCTGCTGAAAGCACCTAATGCAACAAAACCTGTGAGTCTATTTTTGCAAACAAAATAAAAGTACAGAAAAAGCCAGAAGAATAACCAAAGAGAGAGAGAGAGAGAGAGAGAGAGAGAGAGAGAGAGAGAGAGGGAGAGAGACAGAGACAGCAAAGGATATCTAGTATGACACAAGGACGATCTGATGCCATTATGTTGGCAAATAAGCTAAATGCAATTCAATTGTTTTGTTTTCACTACACAGACTGAGTGAGCGGCAAATGGCGGCAATGGCGGCAATGGCGGCGACGGAAGTGTGGCAATTGTATGGCAACAGTTTGCCGCCATTTTACTTTTATTTAGACATGCACAAAAGCAAACAGGAACACACACAGATACATTCACATAAAGAGATGTATAGAGATAGAGATGTACATAGAAAATTGCTCATACGCTACGTTGTCGCGTATGCAATACACCTATGTATCCTTTTGCGCCTGCTGAGTCTGTAAAACAGAAGTTGTGCTCGACTACAGCAGTATAAAAAAAGAAAAAATAAGATAAATAAAAAAGATATCAACTACTAAAATAAAATATAAAGCAAATAAAGCGTTACGAGCAGCACGAGCACACATAAGTGAGCTGGCAGACAACATGCAAGCCATTCATCGTAGGCAATGCTAAGCACAGCGCTGTGCACTTGTTGCAGTCAGTCTGTCAGTCAGACAGACAGCCAGTCAGCCAGCCAGTCAGCCAGTCAAGCGTGTATCTGTAGCTGCGCAAAAATGCTTTTAAACAGATAAAAACACCGACACACATTGCAACGCAAGACTGATACAAACAAATTAAAATAAATAAAAATAAAAAAAACAGTATAGAAAAAGATACAATTCTGTGGCATACATTAAGACAAGCATATCAGTGGCAGTTGCCAAGTTGGCGAGCGTAGTTGAAACGTAGGCGCAATGAGTTGATTTTAATTAAATTAAATAAATATCTGTTGCATACTTTTCGGCGCTTTGTTGCATTTTCCAGGAAAAGTTCTATGTACGTAATAGGCAGAAGAAGATACTATAAAGTATATATATTCTTGATCAGCATCGGAAGACGAGGTGATATAGACATGTTTGTCTGTTCGTCCGTCCGTCTGTTTGAACAAAAAGATCTCGGAGTCTATAAAAGATAGAGACTTCAAGTTTGGACTTCAAGTTTTAGACTCTCCTTTTCTCTCTTCAGATAACTAGTATAGTATCCATTATTAAGTTTTTGCAGTAACACGTTTTAGGTTTTAGCTAATAGAATATACCACATAGGTTAAGATTAGTTAGCATCACAAGGCGAGAATGTGAATGGCAAAGTGAGTATAGTTTCCCAAGTGTATATTTAAAATTACCATGTTTCGATGCATATACGCCGACGAGCTCTAAGATACCTTAAAAACAGGATACGCGTATTTAACTAGCGAGACAGAGTACGGAGCTTGTACACCGTCTCATTCGAAAAGAACAGGGTACGATGCTTTTACACCATCGCGAGCTAAGAAAACAGAGTGCGGTGCGTTTATACCGTCGAGCAATTCACTTACCTTCACTTCTCGCTTTCTAACCCGATATTTGAATACTCTTACAACTTTTTGAGGAAAATTTCATTTATTTCATTATTTCTTAGTTGAGCCACTAAAGAATATAAGCTATGGTTCACAAAAAGAGCCTTTAACAATTAGCAGGGTATCTCGAAGTCGTTCTCATTTAACAGCAGCGTTCTTACTCGAATTTTACTCGGACAATGTTAAAGCCTCCATAAAGCATAAGTTTGTAGCAAGTAAATTTCATTTTTGTGCCAGTTAAATCATTTAACTTCATTTCAAACATTTATAGAAAATATTTTAGAATTTTTTGCATCGCTTTTGGTGCTATTGGATTTAGTTAGCAAGCTTACTGTAGTAGGTTTCGAACTGTATAAAATTAGTCTGAATAAAAATAAATGAACTAAGTTACATTACAATACATTTTCTGAAAGAAATAAATTGAAACAAAAATCATTGCAAATACCTCTGTGCATACTAAAAATTGAGAATATTCTTTGAGTCTGTAAAATTGCATACAAGTCTTCACTTTGTTAGTGCCTAACTTTTCTTAGGCTTTTACTAAATGTTAATTAATTAAATTTGCATGCATACTTCTACGAGTATACATAGTATTATACGCATGCAGAAAATAGACTAAATTTTTACAAAATTTGTACAATTGAAGCTGTAGTTGTGCATCACAATTTGATATTTTGTTATTTACATTTAAAGCGTACAGAACCTTATTACTAAGCGTTCTTTTCTGTGGAATTTTTGTTGAATATTATTTTAATTAATATTCTGTAAAATAAATCTGCCCGAGCACATGTACACATGTACACATGACCACTTAGTGCTATCTATCAACGATCTGTGAGAAACGGTAAAACGAACCGGTTTGAAAAGCAACGCGCATTCTCGAGTCAAGCTGCATATTTTACTTTGTATGTGCTTCGCTACTATTTTGGTGAATATCTCCCTGGTTGTAGTTGTGATTGGCGCGCATAACGGCGCATAACGGCGCATAACGGCCCCAACCCATGCCGTTGCATAATTTGAGTTGCTAGAATATTTAACGATGTGCGCGATGAGTGCGAGCTGTAGCGTAAATGGGAATCGATGCATGTCAGCTAGTTAAAAGAAAGCAGCTTTACTAAGTAATTCACAATTGACATATAAATGCATGCTAGCAGCTTTTAATGAAAAATATAGTGCCTACTTTTAGGCGTTAGCACATCAGAAACGCATATATGCAACTTAAAGTAGATTTATCTTATATTTCAAACAACTTCGCATGCAATTTATCAATAATTTTCCAATCTGCACAAATCTCACACAATGCCAAAGTCTTTGCAGCGAATATTCTCAAAAGCTAAAGCAAATGCAGGCAGATTTTCTTCGTTTTTTTTTTTTTTTAGAACTCTAGCACTAACAATGTGTGAATTATAGATATGTATATACAACTGGGAAATCAATGGCATACGTGAATTCAAGAAAGAAAGAAGAAAAAGAACTAAAATAAATTGCATAAGAAATCAGTGACGAAGAAAAGTTGTGGCTGTGAGTAAGCAGCAAACAGAAGCAATTGTGGCAGGAAAAACGGGGTATAAACAAAAAAAAAAAAAAACCAAGAAATAAAACAGAAAATAATAAGCATACGCAGTGTTGCAGTCGTATATAGTTGTACGGTTTGAACCGTACCCAGCGACGTACTTGTAGTCTCAGAAAATCATGCATATGCATTTTATTTTTGCACCCTTTTGTGTGGATTCGTTGAAGAAATAAGCAAAAAGTACCATCGAGTTCAATCTGCAATTTGTGCATTGAGTTTTGAATATACACGTCTACATTATGCGTTTTTGTGTGTGTGTGTGTGTGTGTGTGTGTGTGTGTGTGTGTGTGTGTGTGTGTGTGTGTGTGTAAGCCTTTTTATGCTTGCTAGAAATTCTCTCATTCATCCTTTGCTTCCTGTTAGCTATAGCTATTCACTGATTTAACTTCCTGCACACATAAATAGCATTAAAAAACAGTGAATGGTATTTTTTTTGCCTCTACAACATCAATGTCTTGGCAGTTAGTGCATTGTAGACGACTACTTGTGTGTAGGATGATTTTTTTATTTTTATTTTTAAGCATCAAGCAAATGCAATTTATTCTAACGACTTGGAATTTAATCGACGCAATACGAAAAGAAATCGTTATGCATGCGAAATTGTGCGGGCTGTTTTGTGGACCGCATTCGCTTGTTTTATTGAAGTTTACTTTAAGCTGTGTTGTCCTACTGCTGGTAATAAGCATTTCAGTTTAGGTCAGCTGCGTTTCAAAAAGGTTTTTGCATAGAACAATAATAGTTTGCATAAAAACTGAGCGAAATTTTTTTTTTTATTGTAATGAGTGATTGTTGTAGTTCTTATTGGTGTAGAAGTGTAGAAGACAACAGTGAGTGGCAAATTTTTGACAGCTTTAGCAGAATGTTTGGAATGCAATGTTTGGAATAAATGAAGTAGATAAAAGCTATTAATAAAAGAAATATTAAACGTGTCATTTTTTAATTTTGAAACTGTCATTCTCTTTCACTATGTCCTTTTTAAGCATATAAATTCATACATACATACGTACATGCAAGGTGAATTTATCTATAAAGTGACGTTTTCTGCTGTGGTGACTTTCTTAAGTGCTTTGAACGTGAACCAAAAACGAAATGCTCAATCCGCAACAAATGAAAAAGAGTAAGACAAAAGATAAATAAGAAACGAAAAAGAGCGCAATTTATATGGGAATACGTTACCTTTGGTATAAATTCACAATGACGTATATGTACTTGCATTTGTGTATAAAAACAACATAGTGAGTGTGTGAAAGAAAGATAGTGAGAAAGTAAAGAAACTTGAATTCACCACAGGTGGGAGGAGACAGAGCGTTGCAGTACATTTCACCACGTGGTAACATTATACAGTATGACGGAAAAGTAATCTCTCGACTTCCTAATGCTTTAATTATACCCTACACAAAAATTATTGTAAGCAGAGTATATTGCGTTTGTTGAACTAGGGGAAGCAGTATATAAGACTACATTTGGATCATATATTTTTGCAATTAGCATATCTAGACTAGTCGTATACTTATAACTGCAGCATTTTTAGCTTACTACTTTGTTATTGAAGCAGTTAAACAATTCATTAGAAATAAACTTTCCATCCGATCTACTTGTAAAACGTTTAACAAAGAAATTTCAAGTCTGCTTCAAAGAATACCAAATTATCTAGTCTACTTTTAAGAATTTTTTTAATATAAAATTCTAGTTTAACGCAGCATTTTAGATTATTATTACAGTACATACATTCTTTTCATTGCTGTCACTTGATTTAATGCTTCATCATTTTGCACAGCTGTGCATTTCATTTAAGCAAGTGCCAAACGTCTGTCACTTCTAATAAACAAACCATTCGACTAAAAAGCTGCTCGTTTCTGGCATCAGATACTTTTTGAAATGCGCTTCGTTACGCTCTTTTAAACCGACGCATTCAGATACAAAATACACACGCATACACACACCCACTTATGCATATGCACATATGTATCTATGAATTTTGCATAAACTAACCGAGCAAAGCACAATTTATGCTGCTGTCAGACAAGTCAAAATACAAAAGCTGAAAAAGCAAAACATTTTCCACAACAACAGCAACATGGCTACACGTAAATAGAATAGCTGCAAGGAAGACAGGACGACTAACAGGAGGCAAGCTTTGCCAACAATGAAAAAAAGGACGTGAAAAAAAATTGCAACAAACATCAAAAGTTATAGAAAAAGTGCAACAAGAAAACAGGCAAAGAATCAAAGTAAATATTTGAAATTATGTTGCAAAGAAACATCTGAACACATACGACTATGAAGTTGCTGCTGACAATGGCTATCTAATAGATACTCGTACTATATATATATATATATGTGTAGATAGTTTCTATGTTTATATTTTTGTCGAATGAGGTTGCTTCTGCTCGAAGATGATGCTGCAAGAAAAGCACAAGTGCACTGTACTCCCTCCAGCTTTAATGCTCAATTCAACTCAAAACAATTCGCTTAAGGAATAAAAATCGTTTCTGGGAATTTGATTTGTTTCTATTTGCTACTTTTGTGGATTGCTGCATTAGTTGCAAGAAGATTTGTAGCTTAAATTGAAAACGAAAAAAAACTAAATAAAGTGTTGGAGATTACACTTTATAATATACTAGCAGCATAGTCCATATAAGCTTTGACTGCCCATTTCCTCTTTTAAGAGTAAACTTCCCAAAACTCCACCTTAGTGAATTTTTCTCAATACTAAAATAAACTACTGTCTAGATTGAGGCTCTCTAGCATTAGTGGTTTCGGCTGTGGGTTGATGAGCAATCAATAAGATCTAGCATACTTATGTGTATGGAATCCATATCCATACTTTGGATAGAAGATAAACTTGCACCATGTTTCTCCCTATGATGGTAAAATTTTCCAAAATCTTCGAAAGTTAAACAAGTAAGGTTGCAATTATTTATTGCATAGAATATACGGAGTTTGAAAACGATCAAATAAAAGAAATGTAATTCAGTTAACTATGGATCCCCCTCCCCCCTTCACCTTTGGGGTGGAATTTTCACAAAATCAACGAAACACGTGTTTAATTATTAATTGTGTAGAGTATTAAAACAAGGTTTAAAAACGATCAGATGAACAAACAAAATTCCCCCCCCCCTCTATAACCTTTGATTCACTTTTGAAATGTTATTGTTGATTTATAAACCAACATTTTTCTACGCTTGGCGCCAGTACTTCCCAAAACCCCAGTTTAGTGAGCATTTTTACCATTTTTTACCATAATGCATACCTGATTAGATGAAAGAAACAATTTGACTCATCATTGCCTAAAAAAATTATTACTCAGCAAAGAAAACAGATCTAACAGCTGTTATACGTAATTTCATAGATGCAACTCTCGCTCATCAATGCTCAGCTGACTGCATGCTATTATATTTTATTGTTGCTCTTTTTCTTTCAATCGTACCTAACTGTCAAATTCGTTCGCCACATAGCGTAAAGCATTAAAGCGCTCGACTTGCTGCCTAATGCTTCAACTTTGAACTGTATTATGTAGACAAGTCTTCCATAAGCACTTAAGACAGTTAAACAAGTAAGTGTGTAAGAGAAAGAAATGTACATCATACTTCTTTACTATTGGTAATTAAAAGCAGTGCTACGTTCATACATCAAATTGAACGAGTTTGTTGATAAGTATCGGCTTTCTTTATATTACCAAAATATGAGAAATAAATTTAAGTTGGTTGAAGATACTTTTTTCATTGTAAAATACTACTTACCTAATTTTCAATTCGTTTCGAATTCATTTCGAATTCAGCTACGATCGCTCATCTGTACACTGTTCAAAGAAATATTTTTGAAAAATTTACTGTTTTATTTTTCTTTCTCAGCTTGTTCAGTTTGAGCTAAAAATTCATTCTAATATAACTTTTATAATATAGCTTCGGGAAATGTAACAATTAGTGCCAAGCTTATGGAAATCTTCACTAAGCATACTGTATTAATTGTCAGCCGGAAGACTGATGAGAGACAGTAGCGTTAATCGAAAAAGTGCTAAAATATGAAATATAAATGATTCACTTTTGTAATGTTAGTTGCAAGTCAGGCATGGATTATATTTTGGCCTAGGCTATTAGCTTGCAGGTTGCCACCCCATTGCCTTTTTTGAACATAACTCGTCATATAATCGACGTATTGTTGATTTATAAAAAAACAACATTGGAAAGGAGAAGTAAAAGGCTACAATCCTGAGTTAGAAAGTATTTAAATTAACTCACAGCACAAAAAAACACTTTTAAATTTTTGAATTTTTAAGAAGTAATACTTCACACTTTGTTTAACAAATATTGTGTTACTGCAACTGTCTGCTGCAGAAGTACTTAGATTAAAAGGGTCAATTACTAAATATCGATGATAGTGGAGTTTAGCTTATGACATTGCACGAATGCCGGAAAAATTCAATGGTGGCCACCTGCAAACAGTGGTAAATTGTAATCCTAGTCCCCAAAATTAAGTACAACAAAAAACTTTATTAGCAGTAAAATTTATCAAGTAGATGTATCACAAGAACTATTTTTATTTATAGCTTTTTATATTTATTTTATTTTTATTCAATTTCAGTAGAATTTCAAACATATTTCACGGTTAATCGATATTCGTTTTACACATTTTACATTAAATACAACATAAATAAATTTTTTTTCTTTTTGGTAATTGTTTTGTATTGTAATTCACAGTCGACATGGGTAATGGGTCAACAAATATGTGCGCAAACTGGTATGACCCTTGCTACCGCCAAAAATGAGAAGCAACAGCTCCGTATAGAATTCTTCTTAAAAAAATATGGTAGATACTTGATGATGATTTAAACTTTCTATAACTATCATTTCATCATGCCATTGTAAACATATTTAGGACACGTAATATCCAATTCACAATATGCTGTTTGGTGGGGTGCATCAAATTCCGATATGAAATCGTTATCAGATTTTTATTGGATAACAGATGGTAGTTTAGTAAAATATTCTAATTGGCGGCATGTACATCCATTAATACTTTTAGACTCGTTTATGTTCATACATGTTAACAATATTATTGAACCAACGTTTAAATGGGACCAAAGTTTTGCACGTTCACATCTTGTTTATGCGCTTTGCCAAACGAAGCTGGCAGCAGGTCAATTGGTTGACTGAATACAATATTTATATACATATATCTGTATTACGTTTTGTGTCTTCGATTTCTTCTTCTGTAACAAATTCACGTATGCATCGAGTTCGTCGTCCCAGATAAATTACTTGAGCTAGCACTACTTTCCTCAAGTTGTTGCATTTTTTGGCAACAGATAAATCTCTGGAATATATGTAAATCTGTCAAAGCAGCTGTACAAATCCTTGAGAATAGAGTAGACTCACGGTTTTCAAATTCAAAAACTAAAAGTTTAGCTAAAGCGTTAGCTTTTTTACCAGTTTGCATTTTACAAATGTACCAAACAGCGTTAAAGTCGCCCAAAACTTTGAATTTTACGCCCTCTTCTCCAGCAGCTACTCCAGCAACATATAGGTCGAACTCCAACGTCGAAGTCTTACTTCCCGTAGATTTTTTCATAGTACATAAACTAAGAAATATTTTCTCCTAAACGCATTTATGATTTTATTAAATTCATCATAATACACTACAAGGCTTCCTACTGCTTATTTAGTTATAAACACACACCCGCTGTTTTAGGTGTGAGCAAAGGCAAAGGCAAAAAAAAAAAAAATTAAGTTGTTGCATACCACACGGCGTTTGAGCAAGCAAATAAATTTAATTTAATACACAAAAGCGCAGCATCAGCGGCGTCTACGACTCGTAAATATTACAAAGGTTTTGCGCTTACTTGCGAATTGTGAATTTATTGCGCTCTAAGCTGCCAACGGTGCGAGTCTATATTATTTTTCCTTTTTTTTTTTTTTTCTAAGTAGTTGTATGTAACATCTAATATACAAATTGCTATGTTTATAGCCACTGGTGTAGGTGATGCTGCTGCTGCTGCATATTTAAAATTTAAAAGCTGGGGCACTTAAGTTGATTTCGTTTTGCAGGCAGCCTAACTAATAACTTCTTAATATCTCAAACAACTTGTGCCGTGCTTCGCAATGACTTCACTAATGCAATTAGCATTCAACAAAAGCCTAAGGGACCACCACAAGCAGGACGCTGACGTTGACGCTAACTTCTACCACGCAAATTTTGCCCCAGTCGGCGTAGTTAGCAATCAGAGAGCTCGCTTTTTTTATTTGTATAGTTTGTAGATTGTCGTTGGCAAGGACGCAACGAAGTGTATAGCTAATTAAAAAACTTGTGCTGGTTGCTAAATAATTTTATTTCGAAATGCAGTCAAATGCAGTCGGGAAATTTGTCACCGTGTTGTTGTTGTTGTTGTTTGGGGTGGAATTATGTTAAATAGTAGTCAGGCGGAAGTTGAAGATGACATCAAAGCATTTTCTTTTAGTGGTTTTATTTATTAAGTGCGAGAAATATTAATGAAAAGTGCTAAATTATAAATAGCAAACAGATTATGCATTGTTAAACACTATTATACTCGATAATTAAACAGTGTTGGCAAATTAAAATAGTGTTGAAAATATGAAAAGCATAAAAACTGTTTTAAAACTAACTTCAACACACACAACAAATCTTATAACACATTTTTGTATATTCAGTATTGGAAGACAACAAGAAAGTTACGGTTTGCTGTTTCTGTAGTGCACTTCGCAAACGACTTCGAATAATCCTAAAAAAAGAAAACATCAAAAGTAAAAGTCATAAACCCTGGAGAGCTACAATTTAAAATAACGACAAAGAAGTTCTGTGCAGGAAAAAAAAGTGAGTATGATCTTAGAAACTTCCATAAACCAAGGAAAAAAACAATAAAAACTTCCTGTCAACTATTCATGGTTGCAGTGTCACTTCGAAGCGACCATCATGTTTGCATCCATGCATCTTTGCCTATGTCTGACTAGTTAAATGGGAATATAAAATCAAACAAAACACTGAGCGAACAACGAGTGAAAGAGTAAGAAAAAACGTAGTGAAGAATAGAAAAATCCAAACTTCAAAACCGGAAATGCAGCCATGTTTATGCAACAAAATATGCAAAGCCATTTGACAGCAGACGAAGAAAATGAAAAGCTTCCAGCAAGAAATCAAAATAAAAACAAATAAGAAGCACATAATTTCCAAAGAAAAGTACTGTGGAACAAATTCAGAAATAAATGCATAAAAACATTATAGTTTACATATACTATAAAATATTCAGCTACCAGATGCGCTTGGGGAGGTAAAACCACCAAACAAATATCAACTAATAGGCCGATAAACGTCAATGATAGTTGGTGCCGTTCTGTTGAGGAACGTTTCAAGCCTTTTGACTTGGCGACTCCAAAAGAAAAGTATGAAACAGAAGACTTCTTATCATCTTTGTCCATTAGTACTTTCATACGATGAAGGAATTTGTAAGGCGTCGCTGAAAGCACCATCTTCTTTTTATTTCTTTTTTTTTTCTTTTTATTATGTAACCTGTTAATAAAAGTGTAACACCTCTGCTCCCAGCAAAAGGTCGCAGATATCTCCACGTTTCACCGAAAAACATCACTGATAATTTATATGTAGTAAGCTTTATTAATAAAGTTTGACTGCCAGCCGTTCATTTAAATAGGAACTGCGTGCGCGAACTATTTAAGGTTGAGGCAACCGGTTTAGTGAACAATCAGCCAATAGCCGTAGGTCAACGTAACGCAACATCAACCCTAGGCAGTCAACAACTTGACGAATATTACGTCGGGACTTGTGTCCACATTCGTACAAAAATTCAACTGACTTATGAAAACAACCATCGAAAAATGCTGCATATTTGCCGCATATTTATCTAAATTCTGGAGAAGTTGACAGCGGACTTCGACTTCATCAACAAAAAAGTCATCTTCACCGACACATAGATTCATAAATAGGGCTTCCGACTAAAACGTTGATATCTCATACACAACTTCTTAATTTTTAACATAAATATAACCATTCCTATTGAAATTTCTTTTTTTGAATGCGAAGTGCTAAAAATAACAAACATTTCTTGTTCACATAGAATGTAGAGTTACGGAGAAAGTTGTTTCGGCTACCACTACGAAATCATCAACAGTCCGATATCTTATATCACGCTTCTCAGCAAAAGCGCCCTGTGTATTATATGCATTTATATGTATCAAAAAGGATAATTCAATAAATTTCTGTCGCAAAAAAGTCTGGACATACACTACACTTCGTTACAGCAGCTATTTTCTCGAATATTTTCATTCCATAAAACCATAACATCGTACCACTGTCCTGCTTCCGTACAACAAATCTAGTTCATAAATTTTTCAAATGCTTATGACACTCTCAAGTGGTGCTACTCGTTTACGCTTCCGTTTCCGGGCAATAGTTCTACTCGCTTCCTGACATCCTACCTCCGCCACTACACCCTCGCTCAGTGCTGTACAGTGCCGCCAACATTTCATTGTATTAATAAATACTAATTAATTAACGAGTGTTTCGCGTTAAGCTGTTGCATACTTTTAGGCGGCGGACGCAACTATAAGTAAAATGCACAGAAAATCAAATATTTATGCGTGCAAATGAGTGCACAGAGAGAGAGCGTGCAAAAGCAAATTGAATACTTCAGCATATTAAAATAAAATATTCATATATCGTTGGAATATATATATATATATATATATATATATATATATATATATATATATATATATATATATATATATATATTAAGCTGATCCCTGTGCCTGTATGTGTGCAAGCACAGTCACAGAAATAATAAACACAAAACGAAAACGGAAGTTAAACCCATTAATTGTCGCATTTCAATTAGCCGGCGCTGCAGCCGCAAAGTATGCTATGGTATCGATATTGTAAATATGTACGATAGTCGATGTAGTCGTAAGTGCGAATTGCAGGTTGACACATTTTCAGCGCATAATCGATTATGTTAATAATTTTGCTTACCAGTTGCCACTTGCCACTTGCCACTTGCCAGTTGGCTGCCAGTGTTTATATGCCAAACATAATGAAATGTTATTTAATTGTTAATTGATCGTTATCCAATGTTAATGTATCTACGAGTATATATGTGTGTATGTATGCTATATATCATCGACTATATATTGGCTTTTCATCTGTTTACGGGCATTAATTTAATTGCAAAACTTTTTCACGATTAATGCACATTAATGAAACATGACATTTTAATTGAATAAATTGCGTAAATTGAGTGTGAGTGGTTGGCAAGTTGTATCGATAAATTGAACATGTGGTTGTTTATTTTTGAACAGACTGTTAGAGGTTTCCCACTTGAAGGAAGTAGGCTACTCAGTAGATCAAGTGAGAATAGCATACAGAGCGAAGGGTATGCGGATGTGATCGTTAAAAGTTTGAGGAGACACTCTGTGTCATAATCAAGAAAACTTAAAATCACACAAGTCAGGTGCAGTAAGGATGAACCCAACATTAACTTCGCCAAAACGACTCATATGAGTGCCCAATAATTAGATGCGTACATTTCAATCTAGGTAGAGACTATCACAACTGCGAAATTATGATTTCAACGAACTACCAGGCGGTGTTGAAAGCACTCAACTCAAAATCCGGCAAGTTAAATTTATTTAGACAACTCACTAAACCTAATCAAAGCGCGCTAATTCCAACACTCCTTCCTAAAATGGGCATTAAATGCCATAAATATTAAAAACATATTTTTCAAAAAAAAAAAAAAAATACAACAAAAAAATGGTAGAAAACCAACTACATATGTTGTGCTATTCGAAACAGCAACCGAAAAGTTAATAAAATATAAATAAACATAAATCATGGTCGAACATGATTAACAAGGTCGTTTATAGTCGTTTATGTGTGTGCGCGCTGTACAAAATGGCTACACAAAATGGCTGCTCAACTCACTTCCGCTTCTGGAATCGAACAACAAGAAACAGTAGTAAATTGTAGGCGCCGCAGGACATTCATTCGTTCATTCATACACTCATTCATTTGTTTAGCCTTACATGATTCAGCATAAATTCGATTATTGCTGTAAACGCCCCTCACAAATGTCCATTTTCCTTTCCGATTATAGCCTTTTGTATTTGGCTGTGCGTATATAGCTAGCTACATACTTGTATTATCTTGAACTTGTGCAGGAAAACAGGATGTTGTGCTGTCATGTTAAGTATGTAAGCAAGGGCAGCAACATCTTTCAATGTAATGTATGTGACCCAGGGGAAGCATTTGATAATAACCGGAGGCTGTGTAATCATCATAAGTTAAATACATATTATACGGATTTTTCGTTTGTCCTTCTTTTGTCTTTCATTGATAAAGCGAAGTCTTGATGTCTTTTTCTTTTGTACTTAAGAAACATAATGAAATGTGCAAAAAACAGTGCTAAATTTAATAGTTTCTATAATATTAGTATTAATGTTCCAGGTAGGCAGCTATGGGACCGTAGAGGAAGCTCCAAGCTTTATATCACGTCGACTACCAGGCTGTAATCAAGGTTTTGTATTCGCATTTCAAACTGATCCGAAGCACGGATTGTCATCTGGATTACTGACCATTTCGGCATACCATGTAACAAGTGCGCTACTACTGGATCAACGCTGCCACCGACTCTTGTGGTGATGGTTGTTCATAGACCTATTCAAGAGATCCGATCACGTTAACCACCAGAGAATCAGCGAGTATACTGTAGAAAACTTTTCCGGGCTATCATGTCTCAAAAGCACTCTTGCCAGTATATCAACCGAAGCAGACATCAAAGCTTCTACACTGTAAGAAGAACAGGAGTTCTAACATAACATTGTACCATTGGCCTAATGGCCCAAAGGGTGCATGTGCCCTACTACGACTTTTGTCGTAGCTGTTCTGATGAAGATGAGATGGAAAGTATTCAAAAATGCTTATGTAACTACTCTACACTTCTAAGAAAGCACACTCAATTTTTTGGGAGACAATTCGCTGGGAAACTTGCCACTGAAAAATCTGATATTTCATTAACTCTACGGGATGGTGTCAAAGGCGCATAGTAATTCAATTTTTTGTTAACTATGAAAACCCTTGTTTTACTCATAGCAGACATTCAATATGGGCTGTGCTAAAGCCTACTCCGTTGTTACAAACACAAATTCAAACAATGTAGATAGTCATCCGTTACCGTCTTCTTATTTGTGTACCGCCAAAAAAGGAAAGGATCAACATTATCCTGGTTGCCAATTTGTTCCATCCCAAAATCCAGCCGACTTTCAACATTTTATTCGGGCCGTTTAACCTTATATCAGAAATTTACGTTTAGTTGCAACCTCGCAATTTCTACATACTACAATAGTAAGCTATCCCTACTTCTTATTTAATATGTCTAAGCACAAAGGGCCCCACGATGGGCGCCAATGTACAGATTAATACAATATGTGTTAGTTTCGCTTGTTTTAAATTCAGAATTTCTATACGCACTCATTCGCACAGCTACTCACACAGTATATTCCACAAATATCGATAATACAATCTTCTACCAAAAATCGTATTAAATCTTGATTATGCGCATTGTGGCGACAAAGAATCGATTGCCATGAAAAAATCTAAAAAAATAATACTAGATATCCAACGACTAAAAACGCAGGGTACTAACCACAACCACCATGGTGAACGCCCACAAAATACCAACAACTACTAAGTAGAAATACCAAAGAAAATGAAAAATGATGCCAAGTAAAAACGCACAAATGAAACTAAACTAATGGTATTAAAAAGGATTCCAAGGCAGCAAAAATCGAAGGAGAAAAATCGCAAAAGAGACATGGGTTGCTGGCGACTGGAATAGTATTTATTGGAGACGGAATATGCCAGGAAATGTGCATTGATTAAGTGCGGCGAAAACTAAACGAATGCGAAGCGGAAAGAAAGTTTAAAAGCCGGACTCTTATCGATGCGAAAAGGCGAAAATTAATGAAATTTATTTGACATTTTCTGAGTAAATTACATTTTGAATAATAAATTTTGCAAACGAAAAAAACGAAAAGATGCTTACTCATAGCTTAATAAGTGTATCTAAACCAGAGTTGTAGTGAATACAATTTGCTAAGATCCACAATAGCAGCATGTCGCTTATTAATATCGATCGGAGCTGGCTGTGGTATACCTTCCCAAGTATCGGTTGAACGTTTTACTAGATAAACGCCATCGAGTATAACGAAATCGTAATGTAGTTTGGCCAATAGATGTAACTGTAAAGATGGAAAGTATTTTTTTAAGTATAAACTTGAAATATGAGTAATAAAGACTTTCAAATAGAGCAGCTGAGTTAGAACAGCTGTTAAGCGCAAATCTGCTGTGCTATTCAATAACAGCTGTTAACGCTACGAAACTACTTATGAAACAGAGTTATGCTAGAAATAAGCGCTTTTAAAACAGCTGTTTGTATAACAGAATTATCTTTCAGATAACAGCTGTTATTTAATAGCAGTGTCGATTTATGCTTAATAGTCGACTGTATGTGACTTCCAAAATGAACCAAAGCCAACTAAAGTTGTTCGTTCTTGGAGCGTTGCAAAGCAAAGATTGTTTTTTTTTTTCGAAAAAATGGAACATATGGCTATAGTAGTATTACAGAATCGAAAGACGATTAATTGTAAGTAGTATACAACCATTTGTCTAGTAGAAGTCTTAAGTTAGTAGAAGAAAAACTAAAGAACAACTTGCATCACGGTAATGTCAGCTGTCAGATTTTTTTGTTTTACTTTGGCCACGCTTTTTTTTTTTAGTTTTTCTTAGTTTTTTAGCGTCCACACTAAACACTTTAAAATAACGATTATAACAGCTGTTAACTACAGCATTATACAGCTGTTATAACAGTTATCAGCTGCAACATTATTCTAGCTTGAAAACAGCTGTTATAATCGAAGCAAAGCCGCTTAAAAACTTTAAAACAGCTGTTCGTCAAACAAATCCACAACAAAGCCACAACTACTTACCTTTATGGAATTATAATCATAAAAGGACTCCTCAAAGCGTTGATCACTCAATGGTTCCTGCACATTTACACTGACATATGCCTGACACATGCACGTCGGATACTGTATTACTGTATATACTTCCAAATTTCCATCTTGTATCTCCTTAAATATCCAATCGCGCATTTGGCTAATAGTCTCGTTCATTGGCAAATTGTTCAATGCATGTGATGCATAATATGGATAGAATTGACTCAATAACTCGGATTTATATTTGGGTATATCGTGATCGCTTAACTGCGGAAAAATTGGCACACAATAGACGCTGTAATGGAAATGATGGTTTTAGTTTTAATTATATCGTTTAATATTATTATTAATATTACCTTTTTTCCGTTTCACGTGGCACATATTTCCTGGCAAAACGCATAAAAAATCTATTGAAATTCAATGTTGGCAACAGTGCCGTCTCCAATGCAAATATATAATAGGTCTCCGCATTCGTACGTGCCACATTACGCAATAAATTATTGGGATATGTCAAATTATTTCGATACCAATATGTATCATTCTGATTATCTGTTGCATAAGGCTCTTCAAATTTACAATTATAGCCATGCGGTTTCGTACTGCTCATGGCTTGGAAATTATTCGGTAGATGTTCCATATGCATGACCATGTGCACCGAAACCCAGTGAAACAATGTGCTACCGGAGCGTGTACAGTATTTCTGATGATAGAGCGAAATTAGTGTTTGATCGAAATCATCGGCATTGGCAAAGAGTGTCAAACTGATGGGTGCATGCCAGCTGGGAAAATGTTCGTATATACTATAAAAGTTATCTTACCATATTTTTTAAATTAACTTACCGCACCACCAACCACTCAAGATTCTTCAAATCCTTATATGTACCATGCATCGTCAGCGTTATGGAGTAATTCTCTTTGCCTTGTCCGTACTTCGGCCTAAGAAAATTATTCACTATCCAATAGTCACCGTTTTGTTGTATTGCAAAATTATTTTTTTGCACATAACTCGCAACATTGTAATAAAAATGCCCGATTCTAGATTTATCAAAGTACATCATGCCGAGCGCAATGCAAACTATGGACAATATGGACAACGTCAGAAATTTTACGAGTAGCAAACCATTTGAAGCCACCATTTTGTATTTTACACAAGTTTCTAGATTTTTACAAATTTTGCTGGTAGCAAATTTTATTTAATAATTTTGGAAAATTATATGTCTTTACTTTTCCAGTGACTACCGAAAATGCGTACAGCTATGAAGTTTCTCCAAACTTAATTTGTGTGTGTATTTTTTTTTTTTTTTTATTTAAAAGGGAAAGCATGCTAGTTAAAAAAAAAATTTAGACTCTTTGATGGCATTTACATCTCAAAATAACTAATTTTGGAGAGTCAATGATACCGTTGAAGGAAGGAGGCTTTTATTTTTACTCTTCACACCTACTGTTAAAAGAATATAAGCAATTTGTAGAGACAATTTTCATCGCATTGAGTGAGCCATCGGATACCGCATTAAGTACATACATGTCAATCTGTCTGAGCGACTTAGATATTTGAATGAAACCACTTAAATACAAGTAGACTAATATTCGTCTTCATAATCATTATTGATACCAATATGCCACACCCACTTTTATGAGAATGCCACATTGAAAACTTTTTAGACCAAAGCAATTAATAGTTCTTTTGAATAGTGAAAGTAGAAAGTCTTCTCAAAATCATCAATAACGTTGGTGAAGAGAGAAAGGGAAAGAGAGGTTACATCACACGTAGTGAGAGACAACAATAGTAACCAAATGCAAGTTACGTATGCATAGTTATCATAATATTTCCGTCTCTCTCTCTATCTCTCTCTCCCTCTCTCTTTACTTTCCCTCATTCTTTCTCTAACTCTCTGTATGTTTCAATACTTCTGTATACAGTTAGCTGCTCAGAAAGGTAGAGGTAACGTGCGTTACTCTTAGATCAGCGCATGGTACTCTCACTGTGTTTTTTGATAGTTTTCGTTCTCTATCGTTTTCATTGTTACTTATTCAGCTGCTCAGATAACAACAATCAGCTTAGCAGCGAAACTTGATCAGCTGTTAAAGCAAAAGTGATGAGCTGATTGTATTAAATGGGTCAGTTTAGCAAATAATCAAATCATCAAGCAATGTATGGCATTTGCTATTTTGAATGAATAGAAAGTCGTAAGATTTCTCGAAAACATGTGTTACAAGTTTGATCAGCTGTGCCAAAAATAGAACAGCTGTTTGTAAAAAATTGTTTAACTAAGCAAATAATCGGTTGAGTCAAACAAAATCAGCTGGTTTGATTAAATTAAATGATAACCGTAATTATCAACAGGATGTCTTAAAATCTATTGTTATGTTTGTATGAAATTGCGCAGCTGAGCTTGTGACATCAGTCAGCTAAAATTGATCAGTTGTCAAAGTAAAAGTGATCAGCTGATTGCATGAAATGGTACGTTAATCAGCTGTTACGGTTACATTTATTAATTATAGTAATATCTGATATACTAGTAAATATCGTATCTAAGCAGCTGATATATTTAAAAGATTAGCACAATAGACCGAAATGTTGGAATGTGTCTATATAGTATTACAATTTTTATAAAAAAAAAAACCGGCTATTGAATATTTTACAACCACTTAGAATACCTGTGCATTTTCAGTCATTAAATTCAACAAAGAACGTTTTTACCTACAATATTTTTGTACCTTTGACTTTAAAGAATCGTTTGACGACGATGACTGAAAAATTTATGTTGACATTTATTATTGGTCTAATTAAAAAGATGCCATCAGAATTATGCGCTGTGCTCTGTGCACACGGCATAAAATTCATGAAGAAATGAATGAACCTATGAATGAAAGGACGAAAAGGACGAAGATACGCTTGACTATGCAAAATAAAAGCGCAGTGAATGAATTAAAAGCGAAGCAAAGACGCAGCCAACACAAATGCTGAGTGCAGCAAAGTGTTGTACAACGCCAGAAGCAATTGCTTTGCGCTTTTTATTGCCTTCTTTCTTTATTTCTTTATTTCTTTCTTTCCTTCTTTTTTCTCTTGGCTTTTTGTCGTTAAGCAATTCATTTTTTTGTGTTTTACTTTCTTACTTACACCAAACTATTCGACTAAACGTTTTGAGACGCGCCATAAAAAATGCACACAGTAAAAAAAAAAATAGCTGCTATAAGGCGAAGCTTGAAAAATTATGTTGCATAGCATTAGGCGTTTATTATGGCATTTAATAGTTGTGAAATGGGCGAAAATGTTCCGGTGATTTATTACATGATGAATGCAGGTAATCAACGCAGAAGAAAGAGCTTATTAAAATTTGCTGTCAACAGCTGGTTTCCTGCACTGCATTTTTTGGCATTTGCTGTATAAGGATATAGGATATTTTGCAGTAGGCATTTTTAGTTGCCACAGGCAAATGGCATAACTTTCGGTGCTGTCAGTTGACGGAAGATATTGCATTCATATTGAATTTATTGAAATAGCTACATATTTTTTAATTAAAGGTAGTCTGCGGTAGTTCAGCTTACCCTTTTGTTGCTGAGCTATCTCGATACGTGTAATGGCAACACCCTGCCGAACTCCTTACTCCACCCTGGTGTTCACAGAACGTTCACTATCAGTAGCGCTGCTATTGTTGTCTAGTACTTATGTTGCTCTAGTGTCGGTCGAGGCAGACCCTGTATGACTTACTTCATGGTTTCGAGTTGTTCTCAAACCCCACTGTATAGTTTTGGTACTGTGTCGAATTCGTTTTTAAACTAAAATTTATGACGTAAGCGAAATGATCTAACTGGCCAGTCTCCCTGCTCGGGCGCCACTCTAACATCATCACAGAATTGGCTAGTTCACTGGCCGTCCAATATTTGTCCCAACATACATTTATTTGATAGTGAGAAAAGAAGTGTGTTCAGGGTTGCATGGCGGCTGTCGTCGAAGTAGTTGACTCCGTGTTGGAATACGGTGTTTATGGCAGCTCTGTTAGTTTCTGCTGTTCTGTGCAAAATGCCATTGTTCTCTGTTGTGTACTTCATTTGCTCTAGTGTTGGTAATGACAGATACAATCTTACCTCTACGAAGCACTTTGGCGGTAATGCGTCGAACATGATTTCGAGGTGTTCTCTACTGTGTACTTTTAGTATTATGGTAAGTATTTTCTGTTTATAATTAGTTTTAAACTAAAACATTTGAAGTGATCAAAGTCCCTGCTCGGGCGCCACAGTAACGATACCACAGGCTGGGGTAGTTTAAAATTAACAGATGATTCGTCATGACAGAAACTAAACCATCTTTAGTCTTTTTAATACATACACTCAAGCAGTATACTCTCTATGATAAGCTATTAGCGTTTCAATCATGTGCCCCGAAGCAGCAGCAGCAGCGTGTCGTGCTTGCGTGTTGCGTTTCGAACCGGTTTGCTTTACCGTTTCGACAAGATCGTTGTTAGGAGACGCTCGGTGGTCATGTGTTCCTGTGCCCATGCTGATTTACTGTTTGACGCATGATCATGTGCTCAAGTACTCGGGCAATCGAAATTGATTTAAATAACTTTAAGTAAACTGTCTGTGCTCTAGTTATCAGTGATACGCAAAATGCTCCTTATCGCTTAAAATTTAAAGCTCTACAGCTATTAACTGCTCCAGTGCATGTGCTTTATTCTCATTTTAGTACAGTCGACTCTTTCATTATACATTAAATAAATAATTTTCCATTGGTTTCAGCTTGCACTGCGTACTATTTACAAATAATGAAACACAGGCAATGGTTAATTGATGCTCATTGCATTCAAAACTAACCATGCAACCAACTCAACCACTGTCTCACACAGTAAAGTGCCTCAGGTCATGCTCGCATAGCTTAAATTGCATTTTGCCTGAGTTGTGAATGTGCCTACACGATTTTATGCCTTTATGTCCTTCTGTGTGTATGTAGTTTGAAGTGCTTTTAGCTGCGCTACCTCAGTGTGTTGTCTATAAAGTGCATAATAGACTATTAGTAGCACGCGTAAACATCTTTCATGAACAGGCTTTTCATGTGTAGACATGTAATTTTGGTGCTACACAACGAAGCATTGTAATTCGCAATAAATCGTTTTCTGTATAGCATAGCAAATTCGAAATGTATTGGAAATTAAATGAAGCAGTTATTTATATATATATATGAAGTTGTGTGAGTTATTTTTGAGAAACTGTACTATGCATATTTATGTATATAATAGATCTTAGAAATCATACTCACTAATTTTGTGGCATTTATTTTTATATTGTGGAGTTTCAAATAAGGCATTCACACCTAGTCGATTAACAAGAGTAAGCAAACTCATGAACATCTACGTGTATGTATGTATTTTCTTGCAAGCCTATTATACATATTTCATATATTTTATATGTATATGCTTAGATAAAAATATATTTTAAAAAAAATTCAAAAACGTAATATACATACATAGCAGATATAGCAGAAGACATGCATCATGTGTATAACAGATAACCGACGAGTATACATGATGTGTATAACAGTTGTAACAGCCACGATATATTTCACATTATGTATGACTCGTGCACGAGCGATATCTGTCATTTGCGATGATATACCTCTGCTTAAAGAAATCTCAAAAAAATGTATAAAGTATTTTTTTTTTTGCATATCGACGAAATGCACAATGTTGACCTTTATATAAAGTATAGATATTCCTAGCCATGTGTATCCGTCTCTCCGTACGTCTGTAAGTCTGTCAGTGGAAATTGTTCTCTGACCACAGATGGCTTAGACAAACTAAACTCACGGCATAGACTCGCTAGGTACCGCACTGCTACATGTGTAACTGGAAATTTTATAATTGGCAACGTTTTCACCGTTCACATTTCTTTTTTCTTCTATATTTCTTATAATTTTTATAGTATGTCATGACTTTTTAGCGTACGCTGTAATAATTTGTAAACGGTAAACTTTGTAGGCAAATCAAGGCCTACCAATTAGTGTTTATGCATGACAATAGTTGCGAAATAAAACGTGTTACAGTAGGTCTGCTGCCTTTTTCGTTTGACAAAGTGCACGAACTCTTTCATCAGCAAATCTGGCAGTTGCCCATTTCATATCCTGTGATTTATTTGTTGCATGCACAATCATAATGAGTCCACTTTCAGTATTCGTTGGTGTTGCTCCCATCCAATAGAATTGTTTAACATCTTGACCATTTACTGTCCAGTACCAATCTTTGTGTGAACTTGATCCGCTATTTGATGCACCCAACCAAACCCGATAGTTTCCATCCAGTGTGACGTGCCCTATAAAATATTTTTTTTCAAAAATATCTCGTATTTGTTTTAGAAATAATTAACTAATTAATCAAAAACGTACTATGTGTTAGTAAGAAATTTTGTATACGCCCTATTTCTATATGATTCCTATATGTTGCTAGTGTCATACCAGCTTCTGCACAAATTTTTTGAGCAAACGTAAACAGAATCTATGAATAAAGAGAAAAAAAAAAGAAAAAAAAGATTTTTATGCTGATAAATCTTAAATATGTGTTCTAAAATTTTTATTTACCCAAGTATTACTCAAGGCATAATATTCGGAGACTGCTGCAAACATCTTCGGTTTAGATCCCACAGTAACTTGAGCGAAAGTTATCTGAATTTGTATTTGACTCAAATAAAAAACCAATAAAAATAACTGAAACAAATTCATTTGAACCTCGTATGTAAATGAAGAATGTACAATTGAATGACACAAAATCAAATGGTAAAATGCGACCTTTTTATACTTTTAGAAGGTTTTATTGCAACGAATTAGAATATTACGCTTTGATTGTCAATTTTGTTTGGTCAAATTAAATAATTAAACACGGCTTCAGCCCTTAACAAACATCAAATGGGAACTATTAGTCTTTTTTTTAAGACAATACTAGTAGTTGTTCCCGTTTCCAATTACAAATTTTCCATATAAAATCGATGTTGAAGACGATCAGTTGAAAAAAAAATTATCCCACTTTATGGAACACTTACACCATAAAATGAAACTGTTGCGAAGAAACCCGCGCTCTAGCAACCGAGCATTTCTCTTTGCATTGTTTGTTCTCACATAACTTCTTAACAGTTAAATCAAATCAAATAAAAGGTCAAATTTAGTATATTTTCCTGCGGAACAATGGAATCAGAACTAAAGCAATCACAGTCAGAGCTTCAAAACTTACCACAATACTTAAATCAAATTTCTACTGAACGTGAAAGCGAAGAAATTCACGCTTATGAAAGAAAGTAATTGTTAAGCGAACGAATTTAACGTTTAATTAAATAATTTCTATGTTACCTAAGTGAACAGTGTACCAGCTGCCTTTTTTGTTTCACAAAGTGCATAAAAGTTGTCATTCTTAATTATACTGCCAGTTGACCATTTCATATCTTCGTTTTTATCCTCTGGATTCACTATTAAAACGATGGCACTTTCAAATTCCGATGGCGTT
The DNA here is from genome assembly GCA_035044765.1 of Leucophenga montana. Lineage (NCBI taxonomy): Eukaryota > Metazoa > Arthropoda > Insecta > Diptera > Drosophilidae > Leucophenga > Leucophenga montana. Next base: position 385,926 of record JAWNNQ010000606.1, on the reverse strand, counting down.
ACACTCATCCAATGAAATTGTTTTACTTCTTCACCATCTGGTGTCCAGTAAAATTGTTTAACATTTCCCATTCCGGTATTGGCTGCACCCAACCACATCCTATAGTTTCCACTCTCTATAAAATTATATAAAATTATAAATACCTTGCATATTTGTATTGAGAAGAACTAACTAATTAATTAACTACGCACTGTGTTTTCTTAAGAAATCCTCTACACGCGCCTTTTGTGTATTATGCTTAATTGTAGCTTGTGTCATACCAATTTGTTTACAAATTTTTTCTGCAATCATAAACCGAACCTATGAGTAAAGAAAAATGATTTTTATATATAGATAATTCTTAAATATGTATTGTAAAATTTTAATGTACCTGGTTTTTACCCAAAGCATACAAATCGGTGATCACTGAAAATTCCATATTCTTACTACCAGTCGTAGTCGTTGTGGCGACGGTGTTCTGAATTTGTGTTAGAATTAAACACAAAACCAATGAAACCAACTGAAAGAAATTCATTGTCACTATTATTTTTCTTTCTAAAAACACCTATGAATGTAAATTCCATAATAAAAATGACATTAAAATAGCAAATATTATACTTTTAGAAGTTTTTGTTGCAACGAATTAGAATATTACGCTTTGATTATCTCTTTTGTTTCGTCATAGTTTAAAGAATTTTATTAACTAATTAAACACGGCTAGACGTACTAAAAGTTATTTGCCGAGAGACGACTTTAAACATGTTGGAATGAAAAAAAAACAAAAAAAAACATATTTAAAAACCATATTACTCTCATTTGATTTCAGTCATTTTAACAAAGGATATGAATGAAGTACTTTAAATAGATGATGGCGCATGTTCATATATGGTTTACCGTTAAGAGGGTTCATTTTAAATTGCGCGATCTTTTATCATTTGTCAAAATCATAGCAGTCACTTTCGACATTTGAGTAGTTATAAGTACACGGTGCAAAAAATGGAAGGCTACAAGATCGCATAGCTATATTAAATCTAAGGAACTCTAAGAACTCTAATCAAGAAACTCTAAGTACTGATTTTCGAGAAACTTCAGTTCTTTTGGAACGAGCCGAGCGGCAACGCGTCTCAGGCCCAAGTATAAGGCCCATAAGTGTACGCTTGTATAAGTAACTTTATAACTTTGTAAGTTTAAGTATAACTTTAGACCAACAAAGCTCGACTTAAATACGCCTATGCTCAAATCATCATATTAATGCAGCTCAGCTGTTAGCTATGCAAAAGAGAATACAAGTGTATTTTAAGAGCACTCGAGCGTGTTTGCTCTTATGTATGCAGCAGTGTTTAGCAGCACGCTGTTAAATTAACAGTACACTGTTAAACACTGCTAATCAAGCGGAAACGGATGCGCGCAAAAAAGAACTGTACGCCATTTTGCCAAAATTTAACTTATTTACTTAGTCTTCAGTGAAAGTAAACCAAAATTTGTGTACGTCAACTTGATTGCTTCTCATATATGCACCGCATATATGCGTGACACATAAATTATGCACTCAGCACAACTAATTTATATACAACGTTTTATACAAATAAATTTATCAAAATTGATTTGAACTTGCCAAACACATAATAACTCTTATTAGATAGTTACACACACACACACACACACACACATACACACTCATATCACGACATTACCACAAGAAACGCGAATGGCAGCAAATTATGATTAAATGCTAACAAACATGCGAAGCGGAAAATGCTTCAAGTGTCATTAACAGAAAATCTTCACACAGACAGACAGACTGACTGACAGACAGATAGGCATAAATATATACAAGCACATAAGTTAGCTGTTGTAAATGCACGAGGGTTGTTTCTTAACGTTATCAAACAACATATTAGTAATAAATCAGTGAAAGACTATGTGTGAATTATAAGTGTCTATTAAGTCTTAAGTGGTAGTTTATAAAGCGTTTGAAACAAATAAATATTCGAAATGCTGCTAAATAAAAGTTTGTAAAAATGATGTTGAGAAGAGAAAGAAAAAGAGAGGGCACATCAGACATATGTAGCAGCAAATGACAATAACAAATACACGCGCACGACGTTTGCATAATTCTCTTATTCTATCTCTTTCCTTGCATTGCTCATGCGAATTCAGTAGGCAGTGATGGAGAGAAAGGAAATGAGCGGGAAGAGGCATACATAGGTGCTTGATTGGTGCAATTTGTTTGTGTTATTATATTGACAGAAAGTGAGAATGTACACATCTATTAGTATGAGAGATAATTTTACAGTTTGGACGTTCCTAATGCGTGATACATAATTGTGATTTTTACTCAAGAATATTTAAAGTAGTGCGTTTAAACATTGTTTAAGATGTTTGCCATAATCATACTTAATTTTGTCTAAGTTTCTCAAGTGATTTAAACACTGTATAAACGCGAAGTTTAAAGAAAGTCGTGACTTACAAATTACAATTCTCTCTCGCATAAACTCACTACATAGTTTTAACGATAAACGACGCAAATTTAAGATAAACTTATTTTTGTAGCTTTACCACAAATTTAGTGTATCTAAGAATTCGTCTCTGATATACGGAGGTACGTACATGGCTAAATCGTCTCGTCTTGTAGAGATTAGTTCAATAACCGCTGACAGACTCGATTTAAATAATTGGATTACACAAAATGTGGAGTTCCACCTCCTGTTCATGACAATTGAAAAATCTAACCAAACACAGCTCTCAACTTAAAGAATTGTTCGATATCGCAACTAGCTAAAAAAGTATCGAATCAGAGAAACATCGCACTAGGAATTATTGGTATCGAATGTTCATTATCGCCGACAATTATTATCTTCAATATTGCACTGTTTTATCATACAGCCCTCGTCTATATATAAATATTGGCAAACACCTAACTTGAGCATGTCCTTTTCGTTGTTGTCTCGTCAACGCCTACTTCAATCATAGAAAGGGTGCTGCCTGCCTGGATAGCATTTGTCATTCTAGGCGCTGCGAAATTTGACAAGCAAACATTGAAACAACGAAACGAAAGTACGATAGAAGTTGGATATATCTATATAAAATAGCAGCCCTAACAAAATTATTATATAATACAAACGAAATAGGTGCGAAATTATAAATTGTTTAAAAATTTATGTGCGCTCTTCCACAAAATACAGAAACACTGAAGACTTGCTTTGAGCCATTGAAAAAGGAAATGTTCTAAAATTTATGAAAAAAAAAACATGCACTTTAAATTGAAATAATTCAAAATTTCAGCAATTTGTCAGAGTTGTTAGTTATAAATAAGGTTCAAAATGGGTATTACCAGTTTTTCAGAAAGTTTGTAATGCATTAAATGACCTATCGTGGGTATATATATATTCTTAATAAGCGCGACGAGATGAGTAGGCTTAGTTATGTCTGTCTGTCTGTCTGTCTGTCTGTCTGTCTGTCTCGGTGTTACTGTATCGTTTATTTATATAGTTTCACAGATTTCAAACTAAGACTCGGTATGGAGACTTCTACGTGTATTTTTGCTTCGCCCAATTTTCCAATTTTTCTTGTGATTTATATACACAAGTTCTAATTCAGAAATTTAAATATTTGGTTTTTTATATCAGCATCCATAAAATATTCCATGTGTTTTATGCACTTAAATGTTTTTTTGTAACGAAACTCAGTATGGAGACTTCACCATGGAGACACCTACTATAAAGTATTAGTATAGCCACATACACAGACACACCTTCCGTTCTTTAGATTCATACTAGTGCTGTTATTAGTATTTCGGCATCGATACCGAAACTATACTACCTAGTTCGATATTTCTAATTCGATACTTTTTTAGCTTCTTTACATTGAGACAAAAATTCAAAATAAATAGTTCAAACACGCCTTTCAATTTTGGATACTAGTTTACAAGATAATTTGCTCCGTAGATGCTAAGCGATAAGTGATAATTGAGCGTCGCAGCTGATTCCGAATGGTTTAAGATGCTACTTCAAATGACTATTTAATAGTCAGAGGAACAAAATGTTTGAGAGAGTTAAAGAAATGGTGAATGGCAGGGCTGGTGAAAACCCTGCATCGATCGAGAAACACGGCAAGTATTTTAAGACCATGACAGCAAAAACAGATCAAACAGCACACTGGAGAGTCACCCACGGTGTTTACATAACAATCAAGTAGCTAAGTGGAAAAAGCTAGGCAAAACTTCATATTGTAGAGATGGCTCCCACTTTTATAACCGGAAGAACTTGTAACGAAATGGAAAGAGTTTTCTTTGGAAATCGTCAGCAGATACACAATGTGCAAATGATGATGCTTTATAGCTAGTGGTGCGAAGGATCACAAAAGGAATATTTCAAGAAATGCGTCTACTCGGACGGAGTTAAGAAGTACCGTACTTAAGCTTAAAAAAAAACTACAGAGCAGTTGGACTTGACTCACGTGACTAAATCGTGCATTGTGCCTGTTGACGATTTCGGAAGCGGAACTAAAATTAGAAGTCTTCGTTAACAAACGCTTAAGATAGATCCACAAATACGCACGTACTCGATATATGCAAGCTCGTACCAATTATCACTGAATTTTAAAGTGAAAAGTAAGGAAGAATCGGTAGCACTCACGACAACGATGACGAAGTGAAGTGACATCTGAGCAAAAAAGAGCAAAAGAATACTAAGCTTAAGTCGACCGAATGTATTTGCTGTTGTAGTTTTATACTTTTTCTGTTGCTACCACTCTTTTCCTTTCTCTCTTTGCCATCGTTTTAACGCAACTCTAGGCAAACCTATGGTTCAGATATGGGTGCTGATGTTGTAAACTTTTTGATAATACAAAACACTGTAAAAACTTAAATTTTGTTCCCTACATGTGCAGTGCATCAACTAGCTAGCTTCGGTTCAAATAAAACACATTTTCTATCTCGTTTATATATTTGACTGTTGTAAAACATAAAAATCTGCAGAACAACTCCAACTGTGTCTGTTGCCTTTGATGTGTGATGTGGTGTTTGCTGCTGCTGCTGTTTCTCTGTTCGTGTCTGTGCCTATAGATCTGGAAAAAATAAATATGTAGAACCAGGTTTTGTGTGAAAAACTCATTAGGCGACTGTCCTGCTGCGTTTGTGTAATTCACGCACCACGTGCGACAAAGCCAATTATGTTTTGTTAGCATGTTGAAATATTTATTTTCCCTTTTTTCTTTAGCTGTGCATATATTTTGCTTACATAATTTTGAGTCTAGTGTAACTTTTTTTTTTTTTTATGAAAGCTAACAAGTCTGAAATGTGCATCTTGATAAACTTAACTGAAAGCTTTATCTATTGTACATATAGGTTAAAAATTTTTGCAGTTTAACAGATTTTGAAGTTCAAAATAGAATTCAAATAAAATTTTTATTACATTTTTATATAATACTAGCGTACCCGGCGTGCGTTGCTATGCCTCTAAAGGTTTACTCTTATATGCTGGCGTAGCAACGCCCATTTTTATTTATCCAGTAGTTCAACCAGAGTACCCAGCCTGCCAATTTTGCTGTCAATTCTAAACTAAATTGATAACATGCATTCATGCATTTGTTCTATTCGATTTCCATACTAATTGCTTACTAATAAACCATATCCATTGAGCATATTATATGCGTATTATCAATTATTACTAAATTATCAATGGAGCATGGCAAATAAATTGATATGCTAAATGAAAGTTTTTGTTTTCGATTACATTTCCATTTTATTTTCATGTTGTTTAGCCATAGAAACATGGATAACAAGTTGTCATTGTCGATAACAATAATCAGCTCAATGTAGAAAATAGAAGTTTTAGTGGCGCTAAATATTTTAAAAGGAAGAACATTTTGTACAAAATAAATTTAACATAAATTTATATAATATATTTTTGGACATAATTGCGCATACATTTGCATGAAATGACCGCATGGCAAGTTGTAATTTTATGATAGCAACAATAATTTTAATAGCTATGTGTGCCCAATACAATTTGTGGTATTAGGTACACTAGTTAACAAAGGAAAAGCTTTGAATTTAATTAACATATAACTCCGTTTTTGATCTGAAATTTTGAATTGCCAATTACAATACCATAGAACTCATATAATCAAGCACCACGTCATATTTCAATTAATATGGACGGTGTAACAACCTTGATTTTACGATATGAAGTATTAATACATAAATAGTCTATATAACTGAATATTTTATATACTTTGAAATGTACATACACAGTTTTTTCATCTTCTTTATATATAAAAATGGAAGTATGTATGTATGTATGTTCCCTATCGACTCCGAAACCGCTCAACCGATTTTGATCAAATTTTGTGGCAATATTCAAAATAGTCCCGTGGGTGATGGCTGGCGGTAACCAAACCCAGCACACTAACTCTAAATTAAGGGAGGTTGCCTTCTCAAAATTTACTCACCACGGAACTTATGTTGAGAGGTTACCCAGGGCACATTTCTCTAACAGAAGTTCTTAAGCTACTGGGTTCGTTGGGTCGTGAATAATTTTTGACAATTTCCAAGTGAATGGCAATTAATAACTTTCCAAACTAATGTGTACTTCTGGAACTCCATTTCGTTTGCCATTCCATTATATTGTACTTCGTTTCACAATTCCCGAACGCTTGGAAATAATTAAAAAAAAAAATACTATTGAAATTCCGGCTCGGTTGTTATTGTTCACCGTAAATTTGGTAATAAACATGATCCTCATCATTGCTTTACCGAGCAGGAAATTGTTCACAACGTGGAGAGAAATGTACAAATTGTGGAAAACATAGCAGGTATTGCGCTCAGTGTCGAAATAGATCCTCAAATATTGGTTCGCTGTCAATCGCCTGAATTGAGCATCGAAGAAGCTTTGTCAATTAGCCGCCAGATCTTGTGATTTTACACTTCTCAACTATTTTCTCTGGGGCTAAGTCAAGGCCTTGGTTTAAATCAAGATGCTAGCCACTCGAGTCATCCAAAAATGGGACGCAACGAATTCAGTAATGCAAACGGAGCTGGTGCTGTCATTTGATTGAGGTCCTATTCTCTATACAAAATGGCATCATTACAGCTTGCAAATATAACAATACAAATGGAGCTGTCATTTGACTGAGGTCCTATTCTCTATACAAAATGGCATCATTACAGCTTGTAAATATAACAAGTATCAGTTTGATGTATACACCATTACAGTTTTATTCAATTTATTTTGCTATCATTCTTATTGGGTCACCCATTGTGTATCGATATTCAATTTTTTTCATATATCAACATTCATTCAATATGGGACTAGTGAATTCACCGGCCACCTGTGGCGTGTACCACTTCTTTACGCAACCAGCGGCGACACATTTTACTGACGAATCTGTCATCGTGGTTTCAATTGCGGAGGACCTTTGCCACTTCATTGTTTTAGCTTACGACATCCGGACTCAAAAAACTAGCTACTTCACTAGTTCCAAGTAACTAGTTATTGAACTCTGTGGAGGGTCTAGCCAATTACCAATCGCACTAGTCACTTCCGCAGGGAAAAATAACCGAGATAGTAGATAGTTTCCAAACGTATAAATGAATTTTTATTAAGTTTGTGATTAAAACGTAGCAACCCTGCTAATTACAACACAATTGACCATAGAAAGACGTGAATTTCACGGATACCCTCCGATAAATAAATTACTAAAAAACAATTATGAACTCAGCTAATCTGCAGGCTAATGAAAGCGCACTAGCAAAGTGACTAACTACTAGTAGTGTGTGAATTCAACAGTTCGAAAGTGTGCACGCGAAATATAGGACGAAATAGCGCTCTTCTTTACAGTTGTAGTTAACTGTATTTTAACATTTTTATATGTGCTTTAAACTGCATATTGATTTTGTAGTCTAGTGTAATTTGTTGCTTATGTGAAGTGCTAGTTTAGTTTTTGATATAATGGTAGTGCCCAGTTAATATAAATTTAATATTACATACTTAAGGCTACTCAACACACACACACACACACACACACTTGACATAAATTTCACACTCAACTTGAATTGAACTTCGACCTCAAAGTGACATAATTGCGTAATATTCTTCTAATGCGAGTGCCTGATGCAACTTATGAATTAAATTGGGATGCGGTAGGCAAGCCTAATTAATTAATGTGTTTGCCCTGTTGATTTTGACTTTTAGGCAAAGGAAGTTACACTCACCCACACAACAAGCCTACGCACGAAAATCCCGGAAAAATCACCCCAACACACTCATTAACTGCCTCATTGAAGCTTCATGCTCAAGCACTCATAGACTTACTTTACTTGGCTTGACTCGACTCGGCTGTTGTCTGTGATAATGGTTAATTACTTGTTTAATTATGCATGAGCAATGTCCGACCGGATGTGTATCTCAGTGCCTTTCTATCCATTTCCTTTTGGGCGTATCTTGCTTTTGTGATTGTCTTACAAGTATTTTACTGAACACAACACAGTTCCATGCGGAAGTTTTGGACTTTGCAGCGCCAAATAAATTATGTAAATCTTACAAATGAAAATAAATGATTATTGAAAAAGTCATGAAGCGGAAGTTTCACTCATTTGAGTGATGATTTTATTAAATTAAATGCAGATGTAGTGTATATATGCATGTTGTGTAAGGTAACAAAAAATGTGTTCGCTAACAATTCACACGAAGGCATTAATTGCTAATGCTAACGTTTTGTAGCATACAATTAGGCGCATTAGCAGCAGCAGCAGCCTCTCACAGTCTCACGTGTAGATTTTGCTGCTAAGCCGCTTTTAATGCAGCAAATTGGTGCGTTAATGTTTTGTCACTGTTTACACTGTAAATGCTGCAAATAAGCCTTAAAGTATGCAACACGCAAAGCATAAATGAAAGTTTAGCTGTGAAGGCGTTTGGGTGTGTTACGATTAGCAGTAGCGGATCTAGTTTTAGTGTTCTGGAGGGGGTCTCAACCTTTTTTCTTTTTAAATTTCTTAAGTTAAAATTAAAGTTGTGGCCCTTTTGAATTTCTGCAATTTAGAAACTTTCTCCTACAATTTTTATGGCATTGACGATTGACTTTAATTTACGCCATTTTTCTACCAGTTTTAGCCCACAACAAATCCTTTCAATTTCCACTAATTTTGCAGCAAGTAAAATCAACTACAACTGTCCTATTTATTTAAACTTCCACACTGACCACAGCGCGACCTTCACCGGTTTTAATTCAAGCCCAACTTTGCGCCAACTTTCACACAAGATTTGTCTCGTTTTCTTCTTGGCTTTTAATGTCATTTTACTTTCGTTGACTTAAAATAATACTTACGACCACTACTTTCTCCATCCGGAAACATTTTCAAGTTCTGTTTAATTTTAATTAGAAAAGTTTTCCACTTAAAGTGCAAAGAGTATTCTAGACTGTCGAAACTTTGGTACAAGTTTATTATACCCAAAATAAAGAAAGTAGGCTTATAATTGTCTTATATAAATGGCGCATTTTTAACTAGTTTCGAGTTTCGTTTTCTCGCCGCCACACTTTGAGGTCAAGTTAAATGTTCTGGTGCTTAGCAAAGCATCATAACCCATTTGAAATCAACTCAGCGCAGCTCAGCTGAACTAAGCTCAACTAATTGCGACGCTAATGCTGTATTAAATGCGTGACAATTCCCCTCAAAATGTCACAATTTGTGAATGGTTTTCATTGGCATTTTGTTTACATTGTAAGCGGCTTAAAATAATTTTCGCTCAGTTTTGAACTACAAAAATAATTGTGCTGCAGAGTGAAGCCGCTTAAAATCAAATTTGTGCTCAATGGCGTAAGTGACCACAATGGCAACCACAAATAATAATTTTATTGGTGGTAATGATTTTTTTTTTCTCGGTTTGTGTACGAGTATTTGTTTAGAGCGATTAATGTTGTTTTGTGGTTAATCTGTGGTTTTCTGTTTTGAATACACTTAATATTAATTACGTGGTATAAATGATGACGACAAAGGAAAATAAATTACAAATTATTTCGATTTAATAAACATTTATAATATATGTAAAATACTTCGTTGGGCAAATAGAAATGTGTTAAATTAGCTATTTAGTATGGACATTTGGTCTTACTCGTTAGTTTGTATCATTCCCACAAAGTTTAGCTTTACGCGTTAGTTTCATATTTGTAATTGTTATCACACTCGATACTTTAGAGCTACGCGTAATTTTGTTTTACTCGCTGTTTTTGCCGTTACGTCGATTTGTCTTACTCGTTCACGTTTAATTTAGTTAACGCTAAGTTAACTTTATCAAAACCAATGATTGAGTCATTATTTTGAAGCTTACCTTCAACGCTAATGGCAAAAATAAATGAAGAATTTAAAACTGGGCGGAGCCACAGCCATATCTCATCAGCTGACAGATTGTTATGAAATTCATAAAGTGTGTTACTATCATTTAGTAAAAGTTTTCTGTCTACAAGTCTTTTGGGGAGATACGGGCGGTACCATGCCACTTTCTAAGAGAAACACAAAATACGTCATATCTTAGAAAACTATTTAATTTGATGCATATAAAAGAGATTTAGCTTATAGGTATAAATGGCAAAGCGAGAAACGAGTGTCTCTGGCAGTTGTGTTGTGTGACATATATCCGAAATTATTCGAAGCAGATTAATAATATTTGGGTCGTATGGTATGGATTTCGTTATATAAATAGAAAACTATGCATTTAGCTATTTAATCTTGTCGTTAGTCCTACTCTGTGGCTTAGTCTTTCTCAACGTTTAGCCTTTCTCGTCAGCTTCATCTTTCTAATTATTGTATCACTCGCTAATTTAGTACTCATAGTTTTGTCTCGTAGTTTCATCTTACATTTTGCTCTCGCCTTGACTGTTTGTTTTACTTGTTGGTTGTTTTAGGATCAGTTGTATCTCTAGTTTGTGTGTAGTATTACTCGTTAATTACAACTTTCTAATGGTTTTCTCACTCGATTTGCATTAAATATGCTGCTCAGAGTTTCGTCTTACTTGTTACTCTCGCCTTGTCATACTCGTTGATTTAGTAAGATCAGATGTGTGTTTAAAATACGTTTTGTTTTACTCGTTAGTTTCATTTTCTCGTTTTAGTCTTTAATAGTTCCCGTTTTTTTCGATTGACTGTGTGTGAGTGTCATATAAAAGTCTGAAGATCTGCCTTCTGAACTTTCTTTTCCTCTATCTTAGATCATAGATATTCCGCCATTGCAGTTATAAAAACCTTGAACACATACATTACTATTACAGTTTGTTTATTGGAGCTTACTTCAACTTATTTACCAAAACACTTTCCGTTTTGTAAAGCTCGAAAATAAAAGTTAAAAAAAAAAAATGACAACATAAAATAGCATTAAAAGTTTTGTCAGTTCATTTTCATTTGATTTGTAATTTATAAACGTTTTTTTCAAAATTCTCCTTTATGCATTGCAATACTTTCTTTACTCCAGCGCGCCATTTTTCACCCATTTTTCCAAGCATTTACTTCGCATTTTCACACCCTCGAAAAGTTTTTCATATTTTTCAACTTTTTTCTTTGCATATCTCAGCCGCACGTAGCTAATAATTTAATATTTTATGCATGATGCGAAATATAAACAAATTTACTTCGAGCAAGAAAAACATTTTCGATTTTCGCGCTTCATATTTTTTTTTTTATTCCCCCAGTTTTTTTTTTGTTTTTCTGCATATTTGCCTCAAGTGGGTTTGTTTGTATTGGTTAGGTTTGGTTTTGGCTTTCGCGCCCCATTTTTTTATAGATATGATGCGGCTTATTCAGCGCATGCAAAGCATAACAAATGCGTAAAAGTTTCATAAACTTGTTTAAACTTGAAAGCGTTGGGAAAATTGGAAAAGCATATAGTAGAATAAGCAAAAGAAGAAAGTAAAACTTTCGACTTTTGATAATATTTTACGCGCAATTTTACATGACCGCAAAGTTGTGCACACCTTTTAACTACTTTTATGCAATGGGTTAGGATTATGCGTAGTATAAGGGTTCAAAGTATTTGTGTAGGGGTAAGAAATTATTATTCGATTATATCGCTAAGGATAGAAGTTAAATAGCAATAGCTATGGGAGATGTGCTTCACTGTAGTATAGCAAGCTATTGTTTGAACAAAAGCTTTTAAGTTTTATAAGTATTGGATGAAATATTTTAATTTGAAACATTAAAATTTTTTAACAACGCTTTCAATCAATGCTAGCTCTCCTAAAACAATATAAAGCCATACAAACTGTATTCAGAGCTTTGATATTGCTGCGCCCGATATACTGTGGCGCCCGAGCAGGGACCCCGACTTCCAGTACATACTTTATGTATGTAACTCGATATAGAAAATCACTAACCAAAATTAGACATCCGACGAGAATACGTTAGCCTCTAACATCGTTTCAAATCTCGAAAATTAAATCATAAAGAAACCATAACGCCATACAAAAGCAATTCAGAGTATTATTTTTAGCAAGTTAACTTATTATCTCATTATCTGATCTTTTGTTTTCCGTCTGCTCTAAACTAGACTTTGGCATTTTAGCTTTACACAACAGACGAAAATTATTTGATTAAAGTGAATGAATCCAACGAGAACGTCCCAGCCTGTGATATTGTTAAACTGGCGCCCGAGCGGGGACATTAATTTACAGTAAATGCTTCATTTTTGTAACCCGCTACGTACTTACATAACACCAGCAGTTGGCGCTGAATTTTTACAACTACTGTGTATCGATCACCTGGGCATCCAAGAAGAATATGTTAGTCTGTGACATCGTTAAAAAAATATTCTTTTAAATTAAATCATAAACCAATCATAACACTATACAAAAGCGTTTTAGAGCTTTAATTTTAGCAAGTCTGCTCATTAACAAATCATAACGTCGCGTAGGATGAAATGTAAACTTTTGCCTTACGTCTGATTTAAAGTAGACTTTGGTTGTCAGATTTGATTAATCTATAACTAATTGAACTTTAGCTGTATACAACATTCAAGTAGACGAAACATATTCGTCTTTTTTTAAGATATTCAACTGAATATTCCAAACTGCGAAAGCTTTACAGTGGCGCCCGAGCAGGGACCATTTTGTTTTACATCTGCTTTAAGCAAGCTTATTAAATAAATTTTAAAACAATTTTCTCAAGAGAAACTATACGAACTTAATGTTTCCGTGCAACTGTACGTATATCACCTAATCCAATCAAAACTGCGCCGTAGAACTTTTACTGCATTTGATTTAGCTTATTATACATGCACTTAACTGTTTGACATTTTCTTGTTCTACTAATTTAAGCTAACCCTTCACAAAAGTCGCAACTAATTAACAAACCCGAAAAATCTCAAGAGCTTAAAAACTTTTAATTGTCTTCTTTAAGCTTGCTCACTTTTCATTCACTTCCTACACAAATTGAAGACATGCACAAAATTTATAGCAGCCACAAAAATGTTGGCCAAAATCAGTAACCAGTAAAAGAAAAAAAATTTAAGAATACTTTTAATACTTACTTTTTACTTTTATGCTTGTGGTATTTGAAGCTAACAAGTACTTAAGACAATAAACGACAAAAGAAAACATAAATGTGAAGCGTGCAAAATAAAACTTTTTCAAGGATTCGACTAAAAATCACTGGAGACAATTATAAATAAAATTTGCAATTTGGCGACGTAAATTAAAACTTTACAAAAAAAAAAAAAAAATTATAAAAAGCAATGAATTTTTTATTTTTAAATTCTGAACACTTATGTCGGCGGGCAATAAATTTTTCTCTTAAATATGTTAAATGCCAACAATTTGCATTGAAAATCAGGCAATCCAGATCTGTCGGCTGTGGAAAGTTTTACATAGTGCTGAGCTGAAAAGTTTTCGCACTATCAAAAACCGAAAAAAAACGAAAAAACCCAAAAGAGTTAATGGCTAAGTGTTTGAAAGTGGAGGAATGGGAATGGGCAATGCGACCAATATGCTGATGAAGTTTCAACAACTAAAATGTATTCATTTGTGGCTGGCTAATTGCCGACAGACAGACGTCGACATCTTCTGCTACTACTGCTGCTGAACGCCTTAACCAACACTATCAAAATAGTACAAACGCAAACTACTCAACACTCATGCCGCTCATTCATGGCTAAACTTTTTGGTGCTGCTGTTGAAATTCTAAATGCTAAAGTGTCTAATAGTCTGTCTAGTAGTATAAAACGCATTTTTCAATTGTTTGAAGCCAGATTTTAGGTTTATTTATGGTTTCGCTGCTATTTACTTACTTACAGCAATGCATTTCAATTTCAGTGTTGTAAAACGTTGTCGATTGCTTCAAATTCATAGTTTTTTCTTATTTTTTAATACTTTTTTTTTTTAAAGTACTTTACAAATAGTAACTTTTTGGCATATATTTCTTTTTTCGTTTATTACACGGAAGTAAGTATTACACACAACTTTTGAGCAATCAATACATTTGACATTTGCTTCATTCACATTTGTTGCAATCAATTTTCGTAAGTGATTTTTCAATTGAATAAATGCTACCGTCCAAAATGTGTAGAGTGAGCGAGTGGCAACGTCTTCTATACGGAACGGAATTTTACCAATGACATTTTAGAGCATGTCATTCATTCATTCATTGAACATTTCTTGTTCAACAGCATGAGTAACAATATTTTATAGAACATGTGTCGCATAAACTTTGTTAGCAGCAATGTGTATAAATTGCTTCAATGAATTGAATGTGAGTTGAATTCTTAGAAATATCTGCAAGTATTTAAAAAGTCTGTAGTTAAAAGCTTAAAATAAGTTTCGCTCCAACAAATTTATTGGTCACTTAATAAAAAAAATTATTAGGTATTAGTAGTAAACGACAAACCTTAAAAATTTAAAATTAAAAACGAGCCACTATCGTATGTACTTCAAGTTTATTAAAAGCTACTAGTTTCAAACTAGCGAGTAGAATGCCTGCGAGTACAATTCGAGTTTCAAACCATCGATTCTGAGCATTGCAATTAGTGAGATGTCTGCAATATATAATGATGCGCAAGTTTCTCTATTTTACTTATTCAATGAAAACGCTCACTGTTGACCGAGCAAACGAAATATATTTATGTAATGCGCAGAAATCCAGCTAGAATACCACACCCTGTGATGCCGTTATAGTGGCGCCCGAGCAGGGACACTAACTGTCAGATCATGCATCAAGCATATAACACGTTCTAAAAACTCACTAAAACGCAATTTTGGTATAAAAAAAAATATTTCTGTAACATAATTGTTAATCACAATGGCTATGAGTACCATGTATAGTTATTTTATATAAAATCATACATTTCTCAATATTAATTAGAAAGTAGATTCATATTTAAACCGACGATTTTGATATAAAACAATTTTTTTACAACTTACATTATTTAAACAGCTTTCGAACTTACAATTGTCGCTAATTTTTGTAGAGCTCGTTAGTTTCCTGAAACTTACGAAATTTCCTTTAAATTTTATATATGCACAAAAACTGATACCACAAATCTTCCAACAAAACGTTGCTTGACAGCACAAAACTCTGTCAAATACAAGCTGATATACCTACATACCAAAACCGAACTCATTGTCAAAGCTCAAGGAAAACTGCATTAACAAAACTCAAATAAAATCAACTATTTTCTTCGTATAGAAAGAAAATCTTCGGAAAAGTCGAAAAATGAAATAAAAGAACAAAGCTTTAGAAAAAAATTGGAGCAACATAATTATGTTTTACAGAACAAAAAGCGCATTAAAATATTTTTCTTATGCTATACAAGATTTTACACACACACACATAATGCGTCCATTGACTTTCTATTTGCAGCTTCCAAGTACTTCATATAAAAAAAGGATGTCGATTATATTACGAGAAAATCAGTGTACAAAACATTCTACCAAGGCAAGGCAAAATAAATGCAAAGAAAAAGTAAAGAAAGGATTCGATTGAAAACGGAAATGCGCAAACGGAAACGGCAGCACCATATTGTTTTACTGGAAGCAATATAGGCGTTTTAAAAGGAAAAGAACAAAAAATATTGTATATATGAAAATGAAAATGAAAATGAATGAAGAAATAAATTCGACTATGTTTGGGGCGTTAAAAATTAAAAACAAAGCTTTGTTGAAACAAAGCACTTTAGCAACGTCAAACAAGTCAAGTCAGTTATGGGTGGTTTTTTGTTCTGTTTAATGCAGCTGGCGGCCATTTTGTTTTGAGTAAAGAATGATTGAAAACAAGGGAAAAACAATAATGTCGATAGAACTGTAGCTTTAATATACTACACTACACACAATCTAATAAGTAGTATAATTGGGTTTAAAGTCGAGCGTCCATAAAAAGGAAGCGTCCATAGTACACGTTATCGTTAAGGGGTGGGAGGAGGTGGTGGTTAGTCAAATACCGCTATCCATCATAAGGGGTGTCAAACAAATATCACGTGTTGAATTTCTTTTTTTTGCATCTGGCAACACCTTTTTTTAAATAAAAAAACAAGCTGAGCATCACAAAGCCCAGCCAGATCAGCATTTCTGTGTTTCCACATTTCGATATTTCAAAACACTGTCAAGTATGCTGGGATCCCGCCAAGCTTGTTTTATATCCCAAGACGAATAGATTCGAGTTCTATTAGGATTAGCAGCAGCTAAAAAACAGGCACCTATTTTACACATGTCACACCAGATGTGTTCAAAAACGTCATCACAGCTAAGTATGACGGTATTAAGCTTATTATTTTTATTTCTTGTGATGGATGCCCAGATGAAAATCCAAGATACCCGAAACTTTTTGTTGGACACAGTTCATCATTTTCAGAAGCACGGTATTGACGCCATTTTCACACTTCATAGAATTGAACGTAGATTGGTTCTATTAAGCTGGGAATTAGTTGTAGACATTGTAATAATTTCGCCCTATACTCACGAAAAACTATTGATTCAATACTCGAGAAAGAAAATTTTGTGTAAAGCTGGATAGATTTCGGCAAATGTAGTTACTGAGTTCTTAACAGCCGATACTCGTAAAAGCACGGAAAACTTTGTTCCTGTGCTAACGTGCAGTGATTGGTATAGCATACACGTACTCTTCTTGCCTGCAACATACACTCTTCCTCAAACATCCAGTGGTTTACAAATTCTAAAACTGTTCTAAACCGCGGTGTAAATTTATGATTTTTATTGTCCAATTCCGAATACGCATCTGGATTTCTTCTCCGAGAATTTGGGTGCTGTGAGCGACGTACATGGTGAATGATTTCACCAAGAAATATATTCGATTGAGTAGCGATACCAAGGGGTGGAGAACGAGCAAATAATGAGCGACTACTGAAGGAACCTCATCTGAGAAACTGATCCATCCCTATAGGAATAATACAAAAAAATACAAAAAATAAAAAAGTAACAGTGACGTGATTTAAAAGACTTCATATCTAGTTTCAGCTTGAAATTTTTGTAACTAAGTATCTGAGACTTATAGTAATATTCAGACAGAATACCGCTTGAAGTGCGATTAGCAAGTTCCTTTTATACTAGTTATCTGAGTAGGGAGAAGGAGAGTCTAAAAATCCAAATTTGAAGTGCCTATCTCTTATAGTCAGGCGGACGGACAGACAGACATGTGTATATCGACTCGTCTTGCGATGCTGATCAAGAATTTATACTTTATAGGGTCTGGCAAGCTGCCTTCTGTTCCTGTTATATACATTTCCATATTTTACAGGTACAGGTTATAGAAACAAATTTAGCTAATTCGGCTCGTTGAGCTTCTCAAGCATGCATATTCAATAATTTTCATGATGTTTCTTCTACAAACTATTAATACATTTCTCACAGAATCTCGGAAGGGTATGCAAATTATAAACTTACTGATTGCTGCAGCTTAATTAAGTGAGTTGTTTGCGCTACGAATGCTTATTGATTTTTACTAATGAGTTTTTCTAAGCGATGCTCTTTAGTTTTAAATTAATTTTAATTTTTAAAGAAATATTTCACTTAAAAACAATGACATTTTCTTGAGACTGTGAAACTTAAAAACATTACATATTCCAGCTGTAGTACTTATACGACACTGGAGCCGCTGCATTTGCCAATCACAGCACGAACTTCCGCACGGCATTTTGCATTTTGCTTTGTCGCAGACATGGCGTATGAATAATTAAATGCACAAAGCACAAATAAGAATACAAAATACAAAGACAACGTGTAAAAGCTGCTCAGTTTTATTTGATTTTGCTTTTTTTTACATTTTTACATTTGCATTTTAAAATTTCGGTGCTTTTTTTTGCACTTTTCGCGGCAATTTTATTTATTTTAATGAGTTTGAAAATAGTTTTGCAACGCAGGATAAGTCAAAAAAAAAAAATATACAAAATGGCAGCACAGCATAGAAGTGCACTCATTTCCGCTTCCGCTCTTTATTTTAAAAATGGCGTCTGGCGTTGACATGCCTCAACTCCACTCAGCAGCAACGAAATAAACTTTTATGAGTATTTTTCTTCATTTTTTTTTTATAAATATATGGAGAGAAAATTAACAAACAAAGAAAGAAACACATAAAAGCGAAGATAATTAATTGAAATATATGCAAATTAAAAAAACAAAAAAAAAACAATAAATGAGTTTAATGCAATAAATGAAAAGCAATTTAACAACTCAACTCAAAGAGAATTAAAAACTATTTAAAAATTTCACTTTGTTTCGGGTGTACAAATAAGTTTTGAGTGCTTTTTTTTTTTGTAAATTTGAAGCTTTGTTCATAGAAGTTGATATCCAAAATTCTCCCGTCTTTTGAGGAAATCCCAGAATCGTACCATTTTTAGCTCCTACGTAAGAAGTGAAGTGCTGCTCGGCCAGACCATGACTCTTCGACCGTAACAGGTTGTAGTCGGATGGAGCAATGGCAGGTGATGACGGTGACTGGTGTAGAACATCCCATTTATGTGTCTCCAAAGTTTCCTTGATGACTTTTGCAATATGTGGCCGAACGTTTTTGTGCTCAAAGATCACTTTGTCATGTCTTGGCTGGCGGAGCGCATAGTAGATCACTACGAGCCGATTCGACTACCTCTACATCATTAGCTTCTTGCCGTTAATATTCGCTTTGGCTGTTGAAGTCGATGCAGGGTCAGGCTTACACCACGATTGTCGTACCACTTTCCATCACCCGTCAATATTCGATGGAAAAAACGCTTTCGATTTTGCATTTTCACGCGTGAAAAAATGGAGTTCGACGTCCCTTAGAGCACCGTTTTTTCACGTGCTAATAACTACTTCAAATCGGAAGTATTTTTTCCATCGAATGTTGACGGGTGATACCTGAGTTCATACGAAACTTAAGTTCATAGTTTTTGATCCTTACCCATGGCCTTCAGATGGTTTGAAATCGCTTATGGAGCCACTCCCAAGGTTTCAGCGTGCTCCTCTTAAGTTAGGTATGAATCTTGGTACAATAACGCCTCCAACTACAGGTCTTCAAATTTCTTTGGGCTCCCTGCACGTTCTTTGTCAAAAACGCCATTGATGGAGCATATTCCTCATATGCTTCACTCAGCAATCGATTTCCATCAGCTGCACTTTTGTTCACATAAAATCAAAAGAGCAGCGCTTCCTGTAAATTGTGTTCTGTTGGAACTTCTGTTTTTTACACTTTTGATACTGATTTGTAGAGAGAAATGTTGACGCTTTAACATCTCTATAATTACAAGTTGGTCCCATGCGATTTAATACCTCAGAGTTACCTCAACTTCTGTAAATCGCTCAAAAACTTATTTGTACACCCTAATATACATATAAAATTTTCAATATTTTAATATTTTCTGTACTTTTTCATAGTTTTTTTTTTTTTTTTTGGCTTGCTTATCAGCATTTCCAGCAACCGCAACAAAAAAAGCATTAACAAAATGAAATTATTCTCTGTATAATTGTCATTTGGCATTGCGCAACGAAGTGTTATGGCAGCACTTTATCGATAAGAAAAGTTCCTACTTTACACGAAAAACTGTCAACCTGTAAAACTGTTCAAGCAAAATGTTTACATTATCTTTAAATGTACACAGAAAAAAAATAAAAAAAAAAATAAATAATAGGGGTAAGACTATTAGACAGCTGTTAGCTACAATCTGTAGAGCTTTCATGCAAATTTCTTGAAAATGGCATAATAATTTCTTCGAAATGTTTTGAAGTGGAAAGGAAATGTCACAGCTTATTTTATGTTATCAGTTTGGAGAGTGTAAAATAAATGGCATGCAATGAAAATTGTAATAAAACTAGTTTTATAGCAGAGTTAATTTAGACTTCAATACTAAGAAAGTAATTAAGTATACCAAGAAATATTTTAAGCATGTGTTAATGTATAAAAGAACAAAAAATGCTCCGCTAGCTTAAGCAAAAGTAAGCAGAACATTAGCGAAATTTGACGTTAAACAGGAATTTATGGTGAAATAATATAAAGGTTAGGTGGAATGGCTGAGATCTCTCCCTCTCTCCCTCTCTGCCTCTCTCTCTCTCTCTTACTGTTTTAGTAATCAAATCATTCGTACATACATACATGTTTGTCGTTCAGGCTATCTTAAAAACAAATTATGCCTACCCGACAATTATAGAATCAATAGAGATACAAAAAGAGCAAGGTAATCCGCAGGTTGCGTATGTACACTATACAGAATTCTATGTGATGTCACGTTTCTTATACCCTGAACTGAGAGTGGCATAACTTTCCATTTAATCTAGAGTCTAGACACTGCACTGCTAGGTTTTAGGTTTTGTGCCAATCTGTCATTTTTTATTTGTAAATAACATCTGTTTTTAAGTTTTAATAGAATGAGTATTAAATTCATTAAGTTTTAATTGAAATATATTAAGCCAATCACAGCGCGTGAAAACACTCATAATTCGTGACATAGATGGGCTGAGAAAGAGCACACCTCTTTGCATTACCTAGTATTGTATTGTTTATTCCATGAGTTTCTGCCAAGAAGTGTGCAGCTTTTTCACTCTCTATATATGTACATCCCACTCTTCGCACATATAGTCACAAACTTCCAATGCGTGATATATTTTTTGTTTGCCCTTTCTTCCCAGAAAATCCGTCAGTTTTGAAAGCTTTTATTACTTACTTTTAAAACCGCCATTTTCTACTAACAAAAATAAATTAATATCTCTAACTTAAGGTAATCACTCACTGCCAAAAGCAATAACGCGCAACAACTTCTTTTGCTGCAGCTCATAACTGATTATGGTAGAGCAAAAATCACAAAGAGCAGAGCATCTTGTACAAGTATTTCCGACAAAAAATAACCAGAAAAATGCTCCAAAAAAATCATTAAAACTAAAGATATAAACGTTAACAAATACGCCAAGTAATGCAAACCATTAGCAAAAATATTACACAGCGAAGACAGACCGAAGACTACACTAAACATTTTCTGCCAGCAATTCACCTTGAACAACTTGCTTGGCAAAAACTTTTCCTGCTCCCAGTTTTTGTTTCTTTTTTTTTTTTGTTTTATTTTATTTTATAGCAGTTGCTCCCTGACATTAGTAGTTATAGTTTTTCGTAATGCTTAAAATAAAAGAATAAAAATAAATAAAAAAAAAAATAAAAATAAAAAAGGGAACCTGTAAGAGGGAAAAAATGTCGCAACAAATTTTTATGCGCGACATTAAGAAATGTTAAAATGACATAAAAACGCATACCAGGTAGTAGATACTTTCTAGATACATAGAAGAGAAGCAATGACTTGAAGTAGCGATCCTGAACATTGTCTAAGTAAGGCGGCAGCTGTTAGTATTGTGCTGTTTGCTTCCCATTTGCTCCATAAATGCCTCATTGTGTCACCACAAAGCTGCGCATCTGACATTTATGTGCAACGAAGCATTTTATTTGCACCTCAACGCACAAATGCGCACATGAGTTGCACACAGTTCGAGCTCTAGACTTGTATCTCGTACTTGTATCTGTGTATCTGTACCTGCAAATAACTACAATAGTATCTACTATATATATATATATATATATATGTATGTATATATCATATATACAATTTCACGATTTTGCTGTACTTCAGTTTTTTGTTGTTCTTGTTTAGCCGACTGAGCATAAAATTTTATATTTTTAATAATGTGTCATAAGTGGTGCTATTACTTGCACTTTCCATAATATTTTGCACGCGAACTCAACTTTTTCCTCCATATATAAAATGTGGAACTTTTTGGTTTATTAAAACTAAAATACTTATATTACGATAGTTGTATAATTTTTACACTGATGCGCTGAGTTTATGTGGTGAGCAAATGTAAGTGACGTGTTTATTAATTTTTATACAAAGATAAAGCGAAATGCGCCGGAAGCAAAGTTAAAAAAATATGCTGAAGAAAATGAAAAATATAAAAAAATCGTAGTGTAACCGAAGCTCTTATAACCTGCCTTATAGTACAGAAAGCTGAAGGTAAAAGATGCTTATATCAAAGACTCCATGGTCGAAATGCGAAAGTTCAACATTAATCTCAAACACGCTACACCGATGGTTTAAAGATGTATTTGTGAGGTATGGTGACCATAGAAAAAAAGTCATTCTTAAAATAGGTTTGAAATTCTTGACACTTTTCTACGCCGTTCGCATGTGTCATGGTTCGATGCCAGCCTCTTCCGCCAAAGAAATTTTATTTTTTATTTTTTTAAGCTCATTTGTACTCAAACTCAAATCAAGCTCAGTAGAGCTTAAAGATGGCTAAATTTAAGAATATCGGGTTTGCAAAAAAAAAAGTTCTCCAACCAAGAATTTTGTACTCCGTTTAAGAAAATCCGTACTCAACACAGCTATGAATCAATTCAAGTACGGAAACATGGATTTTTTTATGACTATGCTTATTAGGTAGGTTTTATTTAAAAGATGTGAAAGTGGATAAGCCAATCTGATATTTGCAGTGTAATACAGAAGCTAAGAAACACATATTGGAATACTACCTGGCAAATGTTTAATTCTGCCAATTATCAGTGGTTACTGCATTTAGAATACCGTATATTTAATTCTATACTCTCTTTAATAAACTTCACTCACACAGCCTTTGCATGAAATGTAAACTCACAAACACTTATTTGAAACCTCTCTCTCTTTCTCTTTCTCTTTCTCTTTCTCTCTCTCAATAAAACTCGTTTTCAACTGCTTACAAGTATTTCTACACTTGTCTTCACTGGTAACTGAAAATTTGCAAACGAAAACTAAATTCTTCAACAAGTTATTGGTTCTGTTGCAGTTGGATCGATGCAAGAAACGAGCAAGCCGAATTAAATGACAAGGCAAACAAACAAAACAAATGGGAAAGTTTCTCAATTCGATTTTAATTTAGTTCTTTTACGGTGCAAGTACAAATGTTTTTCTTTTTCAGCGCATGTTTCGTCCCCCTCTTGCTCATAGCATTTGTATGTACATGTGCAATTGCATACTAGAGCTCATACATGTACATACTAGAGCACAAATCATAAAATTCTACTTACATATTATTGGTATAAGAAAATGGGACAAAAAGAGAGAGATATACATACGAAAGAGTATATTCAAACATCTTACTCGTTTACTCTCACTTGTACTCATTAGAACATGAAATCTGAGCAAACATCTCGTTCTTTGAAATATACGCACGATGCTTCCTTGGTTTTATTTGGTCACATGAAAACAAATCATAACATGCAACTCTAAATCTATAAATACCATTATTATGCCATGTTTCATATACGACAATATCCTTTTCACATGTTAATCTGCGAGAATAACAATAGCATCAACATATAGAAATATGCGAATAGTTTTACCACCAAAAACACACACTCCTATAAATTTGTGTCTTTGATCTATTTAGATACAATGCAATAAGTCTGACATGAGCCTAGTGAGAAAGTGTATAGTAAGTACTTTTTCAGTCCACACCGCGTCAAAGCATCCATTGACTTTGTGCTTCTTTTTACTTTTGAGATATCGTGTATTATGGGCGTCAGCGTATTACCGACTGTAGTGTATATTTATCCAATTCCGGAGTTAATTGAGAATGTTTTGTAACTTAATACATCTTGAAAGTTTCTCTTTAATCCGAGTCTTCACAATACAGTTCATAATGAAAAATTCTCTATAGTTCGAGGGTCGGTTCACAATTATCTTTTTGTAAATTGGAAATACTGGATCAAAAGCTCCACTCTAGTATATTTTTGTATTTTGGTGTAGTTCACTCGTTAAAATTGAAAGCTACTTTCAGTTATTAGCTATTTATGATCCTCATTAGATACACTTCACGGCTTGATTAGTTTAGATTCGCAGAACTTACTTTAAGTAAGTCTCTATTGTATACACCACCACACAAATATGTGTAGTGTATAAATTAGGTTGAAGCTAATATGCCAACTTAGTGCACAGCATCAGTATGCAACAACAGCCAAGTGAGTGTTACAAAGCAGATAATGTAAGAGCATATAATCAACATAATCATTAACAGCTGTATGGGAGATAGTGCCAAGAGTAAAATCAACAACAACAACAGCAACAAAAACAAGAACAACAAAATAAGCAGGATAATAAAACGCAAAACGTAAGGACATTCTCAGCACTGCTTCCTACTAATCTTCGCGGCATGAGAGAAGCGCAAGCATCGCTCTTAAAAGCAACGATTATGACTATAGGGAATACTTGGATAAGTCTATGGACAATGAAGATACGATGCACAGCGAAAGAGAGATAAATATAATAAGTGCATGAAGGCGACAGTTAGTATAGTATAGAAAAAACCAGCTCCAGCTAACTTCTAATATTCAGAAAGAAAGAAAAAGGTGGAAAAAACTTTCTATGCAAAAGTTTTACTTCTGGTCCACTTGAAGGTTATCCGCGTGTAATGCTAGCAATTATTACAATTGTAATTGTTATGTGGCTTACAAGTTTTCTTTTTTTTTTGCTGTACGCTTTTGTTTACTTTATTTGAACTGTTTGCGTTCTGCGTTCTGTCTCCGTTTTTCGCCATTTTGTGCTTCAGCAGCTTACTTCCTTTTTAGCACCAGTCAAGTGATTGATGCCAACAAATTTGTTTACGCTCTCCTGGCAGCCATTCAGGCTTATTGTGTGCATTGAATTGTCTGTCTGTCTGTCTGTCTGTCTGTCTGCCTGTCTGTCTTGATTTGCTATTTAGTCGTAGTAAACATAATGAAGTGCTAATTGACTTAATAAATGCCTAATGAAGTCACATAATTAGCTTGGAAAATATTTTACTGATATATATTATTAATTAATTAGCATTATTACTCGTACGTAAGCACAATGTGTCACAATAAAATTTTAAGTTAAACCATTTTCACGCATTAAACCATTTCAGGGCTGTGAAGAGTTCAGTTGTGTATATTTTTAAAGCTATTAATTTTAGAATGAATTTAAGTGGGCAGTCGAGCTAAACACCGTTCCGTTCCACATAATTATGAAGGTGTGAATAACAAATGATTTGGGTAGGTTTCTGTACTTAAGTGTACTTATGATTCTATTTACATAAAAAGTTTAAGCAGGCCTTTGATAAATGATCTGAGCTAAATTCTACAGTTACATTAGATAACCTAAGATAAATGTGATTAACCGCCTGCATCGAGTGCAACTCGAGTACGAATAACGGTAGCAAAAGAAAATGGACTAAATTATAAGTGAGCTATAAGTGAGATAATTTAGGACGATAAATAATCAAAAGTGTTGATGTATTGGCCACAGCTGCTGTTTTGAGCAAGTACAAAGAACAGTAAATGAACGTGACTGTACAACAGTGTATGTACAGATTATACTACTTGTCACTTACGTTACATACGAGAGTCATGCCAGAAGTACCCAACCTAACTTCAGACAAATATCATTTATCATTAAACTACTGTACAATTTTGAGCAATCTGCATCATTAAGTTTGTATGTAACAGCCACTGAGCGCGAACATGAAAGACGGACAGAATGCAGATTTCTTCGACACCAATCTGACCTCAAATTTTTTAACCGTTTCAAGACCATGAATGAAACGTGAATAAATCATAAGAGTAGCAAGTAGTAGTTGAAACAGTGGGTTTTCTCGACGGATCGGTTCGAAAATTTTATTCCTAAACTAAGTATTTCTACGTTTGCTTTTTAAATCAGTCCCGTTTTTTACTTTATTTAAGAACAATTGAGTACGAATCTAGATTGATACTTGAACTACGCTTTTGGCCAAAATCAGGAATTTGAAACATAAATTTAGAATATCATTTTATCCAGAGAACTCTATCCTGATACAAAGCTTTAAGTTTTTTATTGACTAACGAGAAAAACACTAAAGACTGTCCTGCCGTCGCTCGCCGCACTGGTAAAGACCAGTAAAAACCAATAATAATTAACTGATGACCAACTAAGCTAATGATCAACAATCACTTCACCATATTCACCAAATCCACCACGAATTAAGAGTTCAGTGGTTCACAAATGTCATTATGTGCTTAGCTACTGTGTGACTTTGTAAATATTAATTGGAAAAATAAAGAAAAAACTAATATTTAATTGCTGTAAATAATATATTCTTTGGTTTTATATCAAACATACAAAATTTAATGAAGCTACAGTTTAAGACATCTGAGACCATTATCCTTCTTATCACATTGAACATAAATTCCTATAAACATACATTTCTATGCCACATTTAACAGATATCTTCAAGTAACTCAAATCCAATTCGCCTTTTGGCGAATCATAACTAAAAAAAAAATGCACTTAAATTTTTAATTGCTTACATCAAACCTTACCAAAGTTTAACCAACACTCTGCAACAACAAAAACCAACAACTCGTATCGACTTTTACTCAACGTTTAACCGCAAGCAAATAGAATGCTTTCAATATTTGCCTTGCACAGGAGTAGTTGAGTATTTAAGCTATTTGCTTGAATAAATTTTGAAAAACTATAAAACTGAAAAAAAAGGACGAGTAGCCAGCAAACCGAGCAACCAACTCAGCACTTCAGTGGTTGAAAATTGGCGAAATAAAGTGAAATAAAAGTTGCTGCAAAAAGAAGAAATATTTCAGTCTAGAAGTTAAATAACATGAAAAGTTGTTTGTTCGCTATAAATCAACAGAAAATGCTGCGAAACAAGTAGCTATAGAATTATTTTGCTTAATTTTGATTTATACGCTACAATGATAAAAGTAAATTGCAGCATAACTTCATGCTTAATATTAGAATTTTTTTTTTTTAATAATAATTTATTTAAAAAAAAAAAAAAACATACATTCGCACAAACATTCCCGTGTCTCTTTGAGTACAGGGTACAATTATTCGGCTATTGCACATAAATAACATAATGCATTGCATACTTTAAGGGCGTCCACCAAATTTATTTGTTTATTTTTAATAATGCTCAAAAGCACTTCGTGCTTGGGCGTTTTACTTCCGTTCGATTTATAAATATGCCAAGATATATTTCTGCATATACTCGTATGTTGACAGCAATTGGCAACAGCAGACGTCGCCAGTGTAAACGTTTGGCAAACCGGCGTTGACGCCTGAAAGTATGCAATTGCAAATATTGAAGTTGCGTCTTTTGAATACTTTTCAATAACTTTGCGAAGAAAAGTTTTGTCTTTTAGAAAGTGTGTGCCAACATGACGGCCTGCCTGCCTGCCTGCCTGCCTGCAGTGTCAACTGTCTTGGTTGTGTATACATATATTCTTGCTTATAAATAAACAAAGAAATGCAATAAATATAATGTATTGAAAGAAAAATCTTGTGGCATACATTTCGGCACCACATTGACGCGTTTACTACGAACTACATAACGTATAATGCCTTGCGGAAGGAGTTCTGCAGCCTTTTGGAAACTTATTTTGCATTCAGTAATTGAATTTTTGTGTAGCGAAATTTATTTGTTTATTTGTGTATAAATTTTAAATGTGTACACTTGGGATTAAACAAAATAAGCACATTATTTAGAACAAGTTGAAAAAGTAGTGAAAGTGCAACGTTTTCTCAAGTGGCACAAAAAAAAAATCAAAAATCAGCTGAATTGTTAATATTTATTCAATTGTGCTTCAATTATAATAAAAATTCTATGAATAATTACAACTAGTTCAAAAGAGTAACATGCAAACGTAATATAATTTGTTGGCACCCGAGCAGGGACCAACTAAATAACAGCTGGAATAGTATGGGGAAACATTGAGTATGAATTCTGGAAACATTGTCACTACTGTATTTATTGCTTAAATGGAAACCCTCAAGACCATTTTGAGTGGAAAAATAAAAAACACAAATCAGCTGATTAAATAAATGACAACTTTCAGAACCCGAAGGTTGGACTTACAATTAACTAACTTGTTTAATGACCTGCAAAGCGTGCTCACTGCACTTAGAAGGTAATGTGAGTCGACCTTTTTTAAGAGACAGTAAATACATAAGAAATCAGCAAATTAACTAACAATCTTGGCTACTACAAGGGTTAGCTAGCGTCACTATTTGTGCACTCGTTTTGAAATACTCTAAGGGTATTAACAACCTTTACTGCATTGTTTTTTAAATGGCGAAAAACAACTCAAGTCAGTTGATTGCCTGAATGACAGCTTGTATAGCGCTAGAATAGATTAATGTTTCTATTAGACAGCTACAAAGGGTACTTAAAACCGTTACAAAGTAGTGAAATTCAGTAGTAGAGAATAGAATCACAAATCAGTTGATTTACTGAACAACGGCTTGGGCAACACTAGTTTAGATTAGCCTGAAACAGCGTCACAAATCAAAACTGTGTACAAATTTCATTTATTTGAGTGTGTACGGCAGCAAAGCAAAGAAAATAGCGATGAATAAACGAACACATGACCATGCATTAGTTAATTGAAATATGCAAGAAAATCAGCACGAGCAAATGACCATGAACAGTATTTATCAATGATCATGACGAATCGGTAAAACAGCCGTCAGAGCTGAGCAACGCAGCAAATGCAAAATGCGAAGCACATTCAGCAAAACCACAGTTGTTCTAGGGCCGATGAGCAAGTAAGTAGTGAAATTCTAAGTATAAGAAAAGTACTAACTGATAACTAATAATTAAACTATTAAATTGGGTGCTTGGTAGCTAAATAGAGTTGTGAGAAAACCACGACTACCCGCCGGTCCTTAAAAAAATAGTAGTACGAGTGCACCAATTTTAGACCTCAATTAATATAGAATAAATATAACATTAATCAGCTGTGTAACTGAAAATCCACTTCGATAGCACAAGGAATGTACTAGCATCACTGCTAACTACCCAGATATGTTAAACTTGAAGCTACACTTTAAATGCAGACTTAAGTCAAAGGCTATGGCATATGAAACCACAACGATTTAAGACTACACCATAACACATCCATATATGTACTGTACACACAAACAAACACACACACACACACACACACACACACACACACATACATCAGAACCATTATAAACATCATCGCCTCCATCAGGCGCATTATCATCATTATTTCAAGCACAAAATTTTGTTGTAAAAATAACTAAAGCGTAAAAGGACTTTTGCCACAAATTGAATCACGTTTAAGTTCACATAAAGTGCAACTTGATGCCGCAGTATAAACGAAACGAAACGAAACGCAAAGCAACGCAACGTTACAGGACGAAGGACATAGTGTATGATTCAAGAAAAGCAGCAAATGGCGGTTCAAATATATAATAATACACCAATACAAACACACACACATATGTCCGTACATATCATATGTGGTGGTAGCAAACCAAGCCAAGGACATGTGCGTCGAACTATACTCGTATATGTATGTGGAAGCCTTAGTTCGAAGCAGCATTACTACAATATATATACGTATGTATGTACCTGCGTTTGTGTGCATCATGTGAGAAGACAATAAAAATAACGCTTGTGAAAGCATTAAAATTTAAGTACGTAATGTGAGCGCTAGAAACGGAAGACAGCCGTGCTGAATGCGGGATGTTGGTAAGAAACCAGCACCCAGCAGTGTAGCACCCAGAAGGTACCACAGCCGCCGCTTCATAAGCCGCTCAAGTGCAGCCATGAATGTATGGTTGCATTAAATGAGCAGCAAAGGAGACGCGCAGGATGAAGTCTGCAAATTGTGATTTCTTCGTGTGCAAGCAGTTAGGCAGGCAGGCAAACAAATGTTTACTTTAATGAATGCGTTTTTAGTTTTATTTCGATGTAAATAATTTTATTTGAATTGATAAAGAAAAGTTCCGAAATATTGAATTCGCCAGAATGTGGACGCTGAGAACAGGCTTCGCAAAGAAGGTACCCGATCACCAGGGAAGATCGGTTGAAAAGCGCGGAAACTGATCGACGATTATGAAACTCTGCGGATGATTTGTAATTTGGTTTACTTCTAGTTTAGGGTATACAAAAATAAGACAAAACTCTCAAATGAATCTACGAAAAAATTTGAAATACACTTTTTGAAGCTTTCATTTACTTCATTCCATACCCACTCGTTCTAAACCACATAACTTTGCATAAAAATTAATACAATCGTATATGTAGAAGGGTATTAAAATCAATATTTTGGAAGCTGTAGTTTAGTTGTTTTTAGTTTAGGAGTTTTTCCTGAGTAGATTTTGAGTGGCACGTTCATAAGTACGAGAGAAATCCAGGCAATACACGGTCGTGACTTTGTTTACGCTTCAACACAGCTATGTCCTACACATCCGGGATGTGGTCTTTGTGCATCAGTAGGCCAGTACAATTGTTCGCTATAGGAGTAGCTAATTATACTCATGCTCTGCATGCATATTAAGGGGCTGATTCCATTAGGATTGCACAGTCAGTGTGCTCTTGCAGGGAATCTAGAGCCGAGAGTATCGAAGATCTGCTGGAGCATAAATTACGTAACTCTATTTTTTGTACACTGTTCTAAGCATTAAATCCTGATGTAGACTAAATAGTTTCACCACAGCAAGCAGCATCCTAGGTTGTACAACTGGCAATAGCAGCACCTGCTCGTGCTGTCCCACTCCGACTCATATATCAATATCAACTATAAATACCAACTCCAAACTGGCTTCAAGAAGTCTATTATAATATTAAGTCATTATTAGCTTGTTGTAGTTCTTCAAATCCACAAACCAAGAAATATTAAGTTGCTACTAACAAAAAAAAAAAAAAGAAGCTAAATTACTCGAACTGACAGCAACAGAACTAGAGAAATACTATAGAAAACACCATTATAAATGTCGATAATAAAACGTACAGCGCTCGCGGCACGTGCCATTCCAGTTGCTTCAGTTGAAGCTAACTACAAAATAGATTAAAAGTAGGAGCAGCAGCAGCAGCTGAAGGACACTAACTTAACTCAAGCAAGGACTCGCTCATGCACACTGACTAGCAGCGCGTATTTTTAGACACCATCTACTAAGCATCTAAACTTCACTTGAATTCAGTGTCCAAAGAAGTATTTTTTGTTTTTTTTTTTCTTTGCCAGAAGTACTCGCTTATTGGCGTCACATACTCTTAAAGACCGGCGGCAAATGCCAAGTAGACAAAAAGAAAAGTATAAAATAATAAAAAATCGTTCACGTTGCAGCCACGTCATCAAAGCAACCAAAGTGTCCTGGCAGCATTTGTGGACACACTACTATGAATGATGCGTGTCCTGCTTTGTCTTGTTGCTTCAATGCTGAATTGCTTTTAGTTAAAGAGCAACATAGAGACGTGCTTGAGTTTAGCTCAAGGCATGCAGCATTCAAGTGTTAAAGTACATAAGTGCATCATTCGAAGAAGGGTGAAAACGACATTTAAGAGTGCCATTGTAACCATTGAGTTGAAGTTTATTTGTACAGCAGTTGAATAACTCTTGTATTGAGTGCATTTGGCATTAAATTACAAAAATAACAACATTTAAGAATATAATGATAAACCAAAGATATAAAAACACCTTATAAAACGATTTGAAGATTTTTTGTAGAGAAAATCGAGTTCTTCATTTTGCATATCATTCCACTCTGCATACATCTTCCGTACCTTCCATTTGTGAAAATTAATTTCACTAATTTCTAAAGACCGCAGATATTCAAAAATATCAGCAAAACTAAACAATTCCAATTCAAAAAAAAAAAAAACTTATGAACAAACATTTTGGCGCCCGAGCAAGGGTATATTAGAAGATATTTTTCTCTTAGAAATTATTTTTACTCTAACTAAATGTCAGAAAGGCGACTACATAAATCGTTAGTAAGGTTTTTTTTCAATTAAGTACTCGAACATCATTATGCAGAGGAGCTACTTCGTTGACAGTTTCGTAGTGCCAATCTGTAGTGCAGAAACGCACTTCTCCAACATAACAAAATGTAACAAAGGTAAAAGTGTAACATAAAAAAAGCTTATGTGGAAACATTTTGGCGTCCGAGCAGGGATCGTTGTAATCAGCATATATTTTGCTTAATTTCGCAAGCCGTTTTTGAATGACTTTGGTTGGAACTCATTTTCCCGTTATTGTTAACTACGAAGCATCCCATTTAAAGCGGTTAAGTCTAAAAAGAGCAGTAAATCTTAAATATAACTTAATTCAAAATTCTGTTGACAAATAACAACTCCAGCTATGGCACAACTTTCAATGCTTGAAAACTTTGCTGCTGTTTTCAGCATACTTTAATTAACAAACAATTCGTGTTTTGCAGCTGAAAAATAGTAAACAGTTCATACTACAATTACATTTGAATGCATTGTTGAAATCAAACGATAAACAACACTGGCCAGTAGCCACTCACTTGCTCGACTTTCGACTAGACTGATCAGAGAACAACAACAACAACAGCAACAGCAACAGCAACAGAACAGCTTATAGAACATTGACTATAGAAAATAGTTCGCATTGCAAAACACTTCCATAGCAAATAAAGAGCACAATAAGCGCATGAAAGATGCTTTTGCGCTTCATTGCGATATCCTTTTGGCTGTCTCCACTCAATTGAAGTAGGATTTTTTGCAGCATTGAACAATTATCGTAGTCAAACAATTGGAAAATACTTCACAGCGCTTTACCAAGCATGCAAGTATGCAAGTTAGCATTTAGATTGTACAATTGGCTTAGCTTTTTCATTTCCTATGTATATATCCTTGCAGTATGTGTGCAAAACAACAACTGTGTATACAATTTAGAGTAGCCTGCAAAGTCAAGGATATGCTTGCCATGCGCACGTGTCTGTTAATTTAGATATGGCAAGTCCTTTTCAGTTTTAAGCGCCATGCTTTTTTGAATTTGTAATTAGCATATTTAAGCTTTATGCATCAATTAGACAAGTAAATCCTTTTATCAATGCTGAGCCAAGCGTGTCAGTTGAATGCATTTGTGCGCTTAAGTGTAGCAATTTGTTTGTGAATCACCTGTTTGCATGAATTACTTAATATTAATTCATACTTTTTGTGAAAATTATGTAAGCTAAGTAGCTGTCGTTACTTGGCGTGTTCTGTGAAAAGATTATTTAATAAAAGCTAATATAAAAAAAAGGAAACTAGTCAAACTCAGTCAAATTGGGACGGTAGCATATAACTGATGTGATAAATTTAAAGTAACAGTACTTGAATTAATACAAATGTCCGACCAATAGTCAGCTACACTTACCTTGGTGGCCTAAGATATACGACATTTTCTTTTGGAATACTATTAGGTACTGCACCACTCTCTATAATACCCGAAAAGAGTGCTTCATTTTCAAACTCAAAAGTGGAGACCTTACCGAACACGTACAGCAAGATCTTACATTCGTAACTCTAAAATAAGGTCCTTTTTGAGTAGTATAAGTACCGCTCTTAGTCTATGAGCTCTATGGATAAGAAACTTAGCTCTGACATAATATGGTCCTCTATTCCAATGCATCACTCGTAGTTCTGTTGACAATCTATAAACGTCTTAATCGTCGTTCACTGGAACCGTTGCCAACGTAACTTGCTGGAACATCAGTGCGACAACAACTGAAGTTTCTGCAAGATTTTCACCTTTTATAAATTTCACGATGCGACGCGTTGCTCTGTTATGCCGGTGTTTGCGCGTTACGTTTCGAATTGGATTGTTCTACCGTTTCGCAAAGATCGTTGATAGATGGCGCTGAATGAGTGTTCATGTGCTCGTGCTCGTGCTGATTTACATTATTAATTAAATGAATTGTTCATGTGCTCGGGCTTATTTACTTTACTGCATATTAATTCCGTAATTAAAATTACACCTTTTGCCTTCATGGCGCACAAACTTAAAGTAAAAACAAATTCATAAATGGGTTAAATTTCAAAAGGTAGTACCAACCATTTTATTGAAGTTCAGGTTATAGATATACATATGTGCAATAGTAAGACTTCACAGCATTACTGACAAAGCACATATAATCATATTATCAGATAATCAGCGATGGTAGTCTCTAAGCTAGTCAAAGACTGCTTTGAGCTGCTTAATGACCTCGGAATATTTTAGCCACTATAAGTGCGAAAGATAGCTTTAAATGCGCTTTTACTATGAGTATAAAATGGAACTACCAACTACATGCTTTTCGCTTTCAAACATATATATTGCATATTTATTTCCACCTCTTGAAATTCATCTGTAAAACTATTCCCTATCATTGCATACAATTATTTCAAACTTATTCATGCCACTGGCGAAACTAAAACTATGCAACAGCAATTCTCATGCATTGTAAACACCCAAAAAGAAACACTTCACACAAAACAAAAACGAAAAAAAAAAATACCAACAACTTTTAAATACTCGAAGCCAAATTTAATCAATGCTCCCATTTGGCTCATAAAACTTTCCATCAGTTGCCAAATAATACTCGAAACCACTTACTTATGGAACCGAATGCAATGCATAGGTACATATGCATTGTAATGCATAAACTACGCATTCAAATGTGCACAAAAGGAAACTAAAGTGGCGCAAAAGGACGCAGGACATTCAGACAGACAGACAGACAGACAGACAGACAGACGGACAGACAGATGGACAGACATAGCGAGGTATGGGCATCAAGCGAACATTGCAAGTCAATAGTCAAAAGTTTCGCTTGACTTGTTGCAATGAAGAGAAAGAGAAGTTTTGTGTTGCATTGCTGCAAGGAAAGGTTTACGATTACGAAAGGACACGCCCAGCCAGCACACTACCTAGAAATTTCTTCAGTTGCAGACAAACTTTTCGCATGAAATTGTAAAACGAGCTACAATGAAACAGCGAAAACGACATGAATATTTAAGTGTGCATCTATAATACATAAAATGTTGCATACCTTCAGGCGTTTAGAGCAAGGTAATTGATACAAAACAGCTGTTTAATGTAAATTTAATTAGTGATTAACTAAAATTCTAGATCATTAGTGTATGGAAAACTTACAGTGTCTCTCGGTATTAACTGGTTTACAAATTGGAAATTGATTTTTTGGGACAAAATCAAAATGTGAAAACTCCTTCTATTGTCATGCAAAAATATAAACACTTTAAAACTAACTAAAGTTTTTTGTTGTTTACGTATAAATTGAACTATTACGAAGAAAACAAATTATTGATGAAGAAAATCTATGGATGGATATGGCATCAGCCTTACGATGCAGCAGAGTAAAGATAGTTTGAAAGCAGTTCTATTAAATGTTGGAAACGAGAAATCAGACACCAAAGAAACGTACGAGACAATGGTTGAATTGTTGAAAAACATTAAATATAAAGAACATGACCGGAAAGTTTGTACCGATTTGAAAGTGGAGAGCATGTTACGTGGAAGGATAGGTGGATGCACAAAAGTTTATAACTCTGGTCTATCTCTGGGACAGCCGCGCTTGCACACACCATTACAATGGAGAGATCTGGTCGGAAACAGAAAACATTATTGTTGGCTTGGACAACGTATTGTAATATAGTATGAGGCATTGGTGAAGATAGAAAACATCATTATTACTCATAAAGCTTGAATTCTTATAAAACTTCATTAAAACATTATATATAGAAAGCCAGGCGTTCGCATATATATTTGAAATTAACAAACTTTCTATTTAGAAAGTCAAGAAAAGAATCTTTGACAGTTCACAGATGAGAAGCCTCGACATTGCCTGTTAATCCTCTGTGTCATTGTATCCATACAAGGCGGACCCTATTACAGTTAGCCAGGATGTTGAGATTCTTGTGATGCTTCATAGCCTTTTAGTGCTTCTAAGACGGCTTGGCTGTCCAAGAACACATTTATGCTGGCGCCAGTTGCTCCCCTGTCGTCTTTGTATAGTGGCAGGTGCAGTTTGTAGTGTGGACCAACCATACTTCAGCGCACACCATCTTGTGTCTTAGAACCATCAGTATACCAACACTGAGTATCCCATTCTAAACGAGCGGGGATGATGACCTCTTACCGCACTTGCAGTTTTGACTGTAAACACGTTCTATCTAAGTAACTAACACAAATTGATGCCTGAAATTTGACTAAAATTATGCAATACCTCAAAACACTTTCGCCTGCTTACATTTGTATTTAGTAATTATCTCACATATACATTAAATCTTCACATACACACACACACACACACACACACAAACATACGCTCTAATAATCAAACCAATCATATAAGTAGCTGGTGGTCATTGGTCAGTCAGTCATTTGGTCAGCAGAAATAGTTTCGGCACAAAGCACTTAGACACACTTATGCCCCATTTGCTTCTAAATGTATGCAAAGCACTGATACTGCAAATACTGCAGCAGGAGCAGTGTTATCCTTGCAGCTGCTTGTTAGCCTTGTTGTTCGAATTAATTGCACAGCACAATGTAGCATTTCAACGTTGTCGGTTTGTTATTTTTGGCTAATGGCTCATTTATTTGCTGCCAATGCCACACACACACACACACACACACACACACACACACACACACACACACACACACACTCACATATTTGATATATACATTATAATTAATGCGCATGCAAATCTTTTCAAATTTATTCGAAAATTTTAGTAGTTCTAATGGATTTTTAACAGAGATCGAGCTGTGTGATGCAGCTCCGGAAAAATTAAACCAAACCGAAATTTAACGTTTAAATTTAAATTTCCAAACTAACCGCCAGTTATCAAATAGTTTGTCCACCATTTTTGTCTCTCTCACATTCACGTGCTGGTGAATGTGCTTGGCCTTGACTCGTATGTGAGAAAATCAGAGAGAGAGAGAGAGAGAGAGAGAGAGAGAGAGAGAGAACGATGAAGATAAAAAAACTGTCAAGGAGAAGAAGAGAGAGAGAGAGAATGAGCATGGCTTGGTGTATTTAAAACATATTTACGCTTAAATTTGCAAATAGTTTGAACATTTTTTACATCAAAGGCTTTCGTTTCTTATGTCAATAATAGTTTAGTAGTTTTCGGTTTATTTTTCCTCTTTATTTTTTCTGACTTTTTTTTTTTTTTGTAAAAAAGCCTGTGTCATCGGGTTTTTAACTTATTTGAGACTAGTATAACTGTGTACTTTTTGAGGGTGCGTCTACCACTTTTAGGTTTTTTTTTTTTGTATGATAAATAAAACAAGATTTGTTGATTTGCAGGCTTCGTATCCATAGTTTGTGCTGCTAAGGAGGTATCCTATATACAATTTATATAATTGAGAACAATATTCACAGTAGATACATACTTTTAAGCCTTTGACCATCTTTAAAGCTAGAAAGCGCTTATAATTCACAAATAGTTTAAGCAACACAATTTGTTATTTCAATTGTTCAAATCAAAATAGCAACACAGACATGGTTACTTCAGCATTGCAACTCGCCTATAACTGCATATCAAGCTGTATTAACGTAAAAAGCTTTTTGGTAACCATAGCAACCAAATTACCAAAAAGGCAAAACACAACAATTTATTAAGCATTTAACAATATTAAAGCTCTACAAAAGAATTGCAATTTAGCCAAGTTTACTACCAATTTCGTTAAGAAGAAACTTTTAGCGTTCGCTTACAGCAAGGTGACCAGCAAAACTGAAATATTAAAGCACGCAAATGAATAGGATGTACCATTTAGACATGTGGTACTGTGTTTTTAAATAAAAAGCAAATGGATATGCGTTTTTCTTGGAATTCTTATGGCAAACTGCGACTGTCTCGTAGGAACTTGACTCTTTTGGCCATATATTCTGATGATATTTTAAAGAATTTGGCTCAACATCATCGTGCAGCACCAAAGAAAATAGTTCAAAATGAAACACCCTGTATAAAATTTATTTTGACAATTGAAACTAACCCAACTACTGCCAAGTGAAAGCATCTTAGACCAAAAATGTCGGTTTCAATTTGTTATCGATGCGCTTATAAGTAAAGTATCAAAACAAGAAATCCAAAAGCAAAGTAATTAACATTAATTATTATTTTCATTCGATAATAAGTAACTATTACATCGATGAACGTAGAGTTGCTGAAAATGTCATATTTAAAAAAGTT
This sequence comes from Leucophenga montana, assembly GCA_035044765.1. Lineage (NCBI taxonomy): Eukaryota > Metazoa > Arthropoda > Insecta > Diptera > Drosophilidae > Leucophenga > Leucophenga montana. The sequence goes on along the minus strand of JAWNNQ010000606.1, from coordinate 347,505 downwards.
TTTGAAGGAGTTAAAAGTTTTTTATACTCAAAGTCAAAAGTGGTCGTTGTGGTGTGGTTTTTTGGAAATTCGTTGCTGGTGTTAGTTATAGTAGTTGCATAAAGGTTAACGTAAAGTTAAAGAACTTAAAGCAGTCTGTCAGTTGCAATAGCTAAACAAGCTATGAAACTGCGTTAAGGTGGTACTTTTAGAATATTGGTTTTAAGTTGAGTTTTTAGCAAATGTCAACATTTCAAATCATTGCACTTGCAAGCGGCCAGCAAGCGCGAAAGAGATAGAAGATGACGTGTTTTACTTTGCATGCGCTTCGCTATAATTTTGCTGACCGTCTATCTGCTTATAGTTGCAGTGATTGGCGCACGTTTATATATCAATTACAACATAATACAATTAGCAACTTTTTAATCACTTATATTACAGCTATGCACTACATCTGCATTAAATCTAAAAAGCGAAAAACCACTTCAGCTTCACAATTGAAAACTACATTTTCTTTAAATCTAAAGCAAGCAACTAGAAATTCATACTCAGTACCTTTGCTTCCATTATTCCAGAAATATATATAAAAAGTGTCACCTTAAAACCGCAAAAATAATGCAAACTATGCAAAAAACTTGCACTTGAATAAATTTTAGACTACACAACAAATGGCAAACGGCACACATACTGAAAGATAAATTTGCTAAATACTAAAACCAGTTGAAAAATAGAAATCCTAGAACAAAGAAATGCATACTAACAGGTGTTAAGCTGTACATAAACTAAAAACAATAAAAAAAATGTAAGAGCGCACACTGTAGTACAGCGTCAACGACTGTGGAATGCCCTTTGTGAAGTGGACTTTATTTTAAACAAACATCAACAGTAATTTTATAGTCAAAATAGCAAATGAATGCATTCAATTGCTTCTAACTTGCAATGAATGGTGTGAGTCAATCTATAGAATCAAAATGAGTCGTTTGTTGTAATATGATGCTTACTTATTCCGATTCATTTTAGAATACACAAACATTTCACAGTAGTAAGTCAAACAAAAAGAATCGCACTGTACTAATATATTAATGAATGGAGTCACAATGATTCATATGAAACATTATGTTCTTCATTCCTGTAGCACTTGCTCCCAAGTATAAGTTTACCTCAACGATTTAAGAATTTTGTTTATAGGCTAACAAGCAGTAACAACAGTTTAAGTTCTAAAAAGGTATTTTAATATACAATTTTAATTGTTGCCATTGGGTATGTAAAGGAGAGGGACGTGGTATATGGTTGATATGACATTCTCTGTTTGTTCAACGTTTGGTTTAAACATCAGAACACAAGCGAAAATTTATTGTGAATGCATATGATGCAGTGTACAGTACTGTGAATGAAGTTCGTCGAATAAAACCACATTGATTCACATGTGTCATTATTATGCAACCACTTATTCAGAGTCATTTGTTTGAAAAGTTTGCATAACTATTTATGAACTCGTTGCAGGTTATGACTCAGTGGCGCATATTCACGTGTGTGTGTGTGATACTGTCCTCCCGGGTCCAGCCATATTCACTACAGTTAGTATTTTTCAATGTCTTCGACGACTCTTTCTATGTGTTACAAATTAGGCAATAAAATTAGTATACACTATACACTACTTAAAGCACAAAGAGTGTAAAAATATCGCCACAGTGCCTTGTGGTATGCAATAGAAAAACCTGAAAAGGAATTACTAACGGAAATAGTTGCACCCCGGGGTAGTTGGACAACGTAGTACTCGTAAACTAACTGTGCTAAGCTGCAACAACAGCAACAACAACGACAACAAAAACAAAAACAACCGGACTAACGTAGTGTAATAAGAATTTGTTGTTAAAAACAATTGCGCTCATTTAAAACATGAAAGAGAAACAATAAGACAATAAGAAGAAGAAAAGTAAGAGAGATAGCGCACATTTACATTGGTTACGCGTTGACGTTACTCAGGGCAACAACGTAGTGTAAAAGAGATAGCTTAATGAATGTTTACTGCTACTGTTTTTCTTGTTATTCTTGTTGTTGTTGTTGTTGTCTAAACAAATTTTTCATACATATGAAATGAAATAAAAAACACACACATGCACACATATGAGAAAAAACACACACGCACACATATGCGGCTATTGTGCTCCTTAGCCGCTTTCATTTAATGACGTTATTTAGTTTTAAACGCTTTGCACGCTTTCACGTAACGGTACATAAGCTGAGCTGCTTGCTTACGGTAAAGCAGCAGCAGTAGCAAAAGAAGACGTAGCAAAGGTTATCCTTCGTGGCCATTTTTATTTTCTTTGTTTTGGTTTTTTTTTTTTACTGTTTGCGGATTTCTATTGTTAGTGTTTTGTGTGTGAGTGTGAGTGTGTATTTCCGGTTTCCGGTTGCGGCGTTTCCGCGTTTCAACTGTTTCTTCTGTTTGTGGTTTGTTTTTTAGCCTTGCACTCGAAGCAGTAGCAAAACTTGAAATGGAATTTATACAAAAAAAAAAAATCAAACCAACAAAGAAACAAAACAAAAGAACGTTTTCTAAATTGGCCAGCTTTGATTGTTGTTTTTTTTTTTTTTGTATTGCTTTGTAGTTGCTAAAAGTCGAAATATGTTCAATGAAAGTGTTTTGCGTACGTCGTGCCAATGTCTTTTGATTGCTATTAGTTTGTGTTTTTCTGGTATATGTGTGTGTGTGTGTGTGTGTGTGTGTAAGACTGTGTTTGTGTGTGTTAACCTGCCGCTAATCGGTTGTCTTGGTTGCACATTGTGAGCGCGAATTTGCCCTGATGGCATTGCCAGCTGCGATTTTTATGCACTCTATATGCATAGCTTGATTTAGGTATATTAGGTTTTTGTGAATGTATGTAACAACCAAAATACAGTCGGATATGGCTAGATCGACTCGTCTCTTCACGCTGATCACGAATATGCATACCCTACGTGGTATCAACAAACATCCTGTTACAAATGTTCTTTGTATCGGTTAAAAAATCGTAAGTTTTTAGATATTCTATCTCACATGTCTTGGTAAACTATTTTGCAAGTAGAAACAAAACATATAATGCGACCAAAAGTTGAAATTAAAGCTATATTCTCGAGCTTACATATCGCACTGTTTCCTCTTCCTATTTGAGTTGGAGAACTTCAGTTTCCTCTTAATACTCGCTCTTACTCTCTATTAGCACATAACAGTGCAATCAGACACCAAACAGTGTTTGCAAAAATTGGTATAGGGTATGTAACTCTCGCACAAACTTCTTACTTGTTCGTTTTATGGCAGTCTTTGCTTGCAACTCGTTGTACGAAAACCAATTGGAAACGTACTCTAAATAGTATGCGCAAATTGAAATATCTTTTGAGTTGTAGTTGAGCTCTGGAGATTTTCTTAATTGAAATGACTTTGGAAGGAAATGTTCTCATTTGCAATTGTGCAAAACTTATTTGTTTATCAAAATAGGTAGCATATTGTGAGCGTAAATAGCTTGCAAAATTGTCCTAAATGAAAAAAAAAACAAACAAAAAAGAACTTTACACAAAAACACTTCACATGAAATGCATACACACATATATTTTGTTTCTCTCTCGCTCTCTCTGTCGCATAGTGTACATGCTAACAACTGAGGTGCACGATAAAGAAATACAATTCTTGATCTCTTTCGCAGGTATTATTTTATTAGTAATCATGAAATCTGTTTGCATTGGCGCGTATCTATTTTTCACGCTCAACAAGTACATGCTGCAAGACTTTAAATTTTAACAAGAACATGCTTCCATTTACCCTACGATTGTATCGACTGAAAAGCTTCCTAGTTTTTACTAAAATCTATATATATAGGTTACGTCAGGTGACCCATTGATAGAGGTCGTTTTGTATAGATTCGTTAGAAAATGTATATATGAAAACATATATTTCATTAATAAAACCTTGCATTTCGTTAATAGAACCTTATCCTAAAAAATTTCACAAAGAAACTTACAATAGATCGAGCTAGTTAGAAGAGTAGCTATGAGAGAGATTAAATTAACAGCGTCTACCAAATGAGTTTAAGGGCAGAAACAAATGCTTTAAACCTGATGAGTGGATGCTAATATAAATATTGAAGAATACGGATAAGAGCTTTCGTCCTCTTCGTTGTCAGATCAATCAAAGATAAAGAAGCATGATATAAGTTGAAAAATATGCAATGCCACTGGCAGCGGGAACTGATGAGAGCTCGTAGCAGAACACGAAACAATTATCTCCGTAGCTTAATATGCTTTGTAAACAAAAATTTGATAATAATGCTGTTCTCTCTTTACATTGAACAATATGCACATACTTCTCAAAGTAAAAATGACCTCGAGCCAGCTAAAATTTATATATTTCTTTTATATTCTTTTCATATATTTCATACACCACATATTCCCTTTACTCTTGTTTCTACATGTCATGCATTTCACGCATTTGCTTATACAAGTTTAACACACGCAACCTTGATCAATTACTATATTAAAAATAAATTAGTATATGATTTATATAAAACAGTATGTGAGACAGCTGATAAATTTCCAATAATACACGAGTAATAATTATCAAGTGTGACACAAAGTTGCCTCATAGCTGCAATTGTTCCAATTTCAAAGCCATTAAAACCAAGCTACACGCGTACTTCCAACCACTACGAAACCTTCTTTTGACATTACTAAAAACTTAAAGCAAGTTGTTTTGCACCCTTTCATATTGCTGCTGTTCTTCTTCTTCTTGTTGTTGTGTGGTATTGTCCGACATGCGCCTAAAGTTATGCTGTTTGTTTTTAATGACAACGTGAATTGACAAACAAAACAACTACGAGTTATACGTATGATGAGAACAACGTGGACGAGCACTGCAAACAACTACTGCAACAGCGAACTAGACTATTAAAAAAAAACAAATGCCGGAAAACATTCGAGCAGAAGTTAACAGCAAGAAAAGCCGGGGAAGTGTTTTTATTGTTGTTGGTGTTGTTGGCGTTGCCAATGTCAACCGACCTATAATATACTCGTAGAATTCAGAAAAAAAAACACCCCATCAACTCAAACCAACACACACAAATCCAAACGAACTGAATTCAACGTCGGAACAACAAAACAAAAACGCAAGCCGGCTTTCATGGGCTTTGACAACGACTTCGCTTAGAGTACATGGATTGTTTTTTCTTTATAATATTATTTTGCTGTTCGGATTTCATATATTCTACTACTATGTATATACTATATATGGCATTGTGATATAAACAAAGTTCTCAGCAAGGCAAAACGTTTAAGTGCTTCGCATCGCATTGCAGAATATATTTCGATTTAGATACATTTATTACGAGCTCCAGTAGACGCACAATTGTCTCCTAATGATTTTTGAGTATAATCCAGTGTAAAAAATTACGAGATTTAATAGCTGTGAAATAATTTGAAAATCAAAAAATCGAAAAACCAAAAAAAACAAAAAAAAAACAAAACAAAAAATGTCACCAAATTTTACGCAAGAAAATTTAACATAAAAATAAACGCTAAAAATAATTGCTTGTCTATGGACAAATGGTTTGGTGAGAAACGTCTTTGGCTGTTTGGTAATCATCTTCCACTACTGCCAAGAAGGTAAGTACTGAAAATCTTAACATAGAACAATGTCTTTATCATTCATCCATATAAAATTTTTTATATGGAACACTGACCATGTTTGATAGAAAATATCGTAGTTTTGAGTACCCTACACACAATCCGTAGAAAAGTAAAAGGTTTAGGAAAAGTACCTCTTTTTTTCAAGCACAACAACAAGTTTTACAGTTATAGAGTTTTCTTACAATTGGTTACCTACTCAATGCAAGTGCCCTACTTAGATATTGTGAAACAAACACTTCCTCATTCACTTTACACAACTCGTGAGTGCCCTTATGTTTTGATCTATAAGGAATTGTACACATTCACATATTAAATAAGTTCAATTTTACATTCATTGAAGTATCTTCGTTCCTAGCACATTGGATTTGCCTCACTGATTTCTCCAAAATTTTAACGTGTATTCCATTGATTAAAAAGTGTTGTGTATGAGATATCACGGAAACCTTCATAGCAGATTAAAGTACATTCAATACCATAATATTTTGAAAATTATATCATTGCAATAACCTCCCAATTTTCGGCAACAGAACTTAATCCGAGAGGTTCAAATTTCAATGACTCTGTTGCATAAGTCGAGCTGAATCTCGCCAATGGATTGAGTGATATTCTTCTGCAGTTGCTCAATTTTTGTTGGTGTGTTTTCATAAATGAGCAGATACCGCTCGCCATTGACAATCACCATTCTCTAATAAGTTTCCCCAGATTACTATCTCCCAAAATGCGGCGCTTTTGCTTGTTCACGAAGCTATTGAACCAAAAAGGTATCTCTTCACTAGAGCTGATTTTTTCGCCAAAATTTGGATCCATTTCCTATTGCTTCAGAACACAATCAGCGGACTTAAATGTAAAAATGATAAAATTGTGACTATGACTTAAAACCAACGTCTTGCACGACAGTGTTATAAGCTATTAAAGCTATTAAATTTACAGAGGGCATAAACTCGCATATATTATCCTGCGAAGATAGAAAAAAGGAGCAGCGCAGACAAAAGTGGTGTAAAAGATTATCAAAAACTTAATAACGTAATTGTAACGTTTTACAAAGATCTGCAGAAGTTATTACTATGTTGGTCCTTCGAGCCAGATATTAATATTATTTTTGTTCTTTTGGTACTTCGAGCCGGATATTAACACCAGTTATTAATATATTTGTACTTCGAGCCGCATACTAACACCAGTTATTAATATTTTGGTAATTCGAGCCGGATATTAACACCAGTTATTAATATTTTTGTACTTCGAGCCGGATATTGACATCAGTTATTAATATTTTGGTACTTCGAGCCGGATATTAACACCAGTTATTAATATTTTGGTACTTCGAGCCGGATATTAACACCAGTTATTAATATTTTGGTACTTCGAGCCGGATATTAACACCAGTTATAAATATTTTGGTACTTCGAGCCGGATATTAACACCAGTTAATAATATTTTGGTACTTCGAGCCGGATATTAGTATTAGTTATTACTCGTAACACAATTAGTCAATAAATACTTAGTTTCGTTTAGTTAATATGCTAAAATACAATAAAATAGCTTGTTCAATATTAAAGGACATATATTTTGTATATTCATATATATATGAGCATGATTTTCTCCGTAGAAAACTGTTAACAGATTTGAGGACTAGATAATTTCCAAATTTTCGCATAGAATGGCAACACTGTACACGTAGCTATATCTAGCTCAGACTTATTACTTTTCGCATGTTATGCTTTCCATTAGAAATGTTCCCATTGCATTACATTTAAACTGAGATTACTTCAATTTATATCTTCGATACATATCTATAACTAGTAATAATTTGAATACATTGAACCATAAAGCAAAATTTAATCAACTCAAACCCAAATTTATTTAAGCAGTTTTTCGGTTTCATACATCAGCACAGTCATCAAGCGTGACTAAAACAATTTCGGGAGTAGATTAAATTTTTTCTTACCCCCGACATAAAACAACGAAAAATATTAAATTCGAAGAGACATGACAATTTGAAATCAATATGTAAAACATAAGCGGAAAATTTAATCAACGTTGAATAATATCGTAAATTTTTTTCCGCCAATATATTATTTACTTATTTATGCATGCCGTAGTGACAAGCCGTATAAAAAATTTTGATACTGCTGCACCACAACATACGAAACCACAACAAAGCACCGGAAAAATATCAAAAACAGTCATACATATTCGTATGCAGCCAAGTCGCACGTCAATTGCAGCAGCACTCAACACAAAAATTGACGCTACACTCGAAATGGTCTTGCTCGTTTTTTATTTTTATTTTTTGCCACCACTCACCGTGATACAATCAAACGACAGAGTGCTGAGAAGTATGGCAACATCGAAAGCGCAATTCTTATTGACTAAAAATGAACAAAAAAAAGGAAAATTATCTACCAAAAAAAGGAGAAAAAACGCAACAACAGAAATATGCAAAATGGATTATTTGCGTCTGGTTCGAAGTTTTTGGTGTTGTTGATTTTTCGCCAATTTTTTGTTTTTTTTTTTTGTTTGTTTTTATCGATACTCGAATACCCCTTTCAGCTGTTTTGCATACTGGCAACGGCGGCAGTGATTTAGCGCTTTTTAATGTGAGCTGCAAAATTTTTGTTGTATTTTTTTTGCCATGCGACGATTTCTATCTAACGGCGAACGCGCATTTATGTCAACACTTTTGGTGACTCTGACAGAATGCACCATTCTTTTTTTCATATAAGTTGGGTATAAACATTTTGTTATAAAGTTTGTAATGCAAAAATAGAATTAATCCATATAACATTTTAACAGTAACTGTGTGAATATCAATTACGTGAGTAGCCTTAATTCGATAACTGTGTAAAAGTCACGCTTTCTAGGCGATTCAATTTAACAAAAAAACTAAATTATATGTATTTTTTTTTTTGGTAGGGTATCTTGAAGTTTAGACTTCACGACTACAGAATTCTTTTTTGTTTAGTAACCAAATCGTTCATTTTCGATTATTTGGTCTCTTATAAATTTTGTACACCACCTTTATATTATTTCACCATAGTGGTACGTGTTTTGAATAGGTGAAATTGAAAGCGAACTGTACCGAATACATAGAATTAAGTCATTCATAACTGGTGCTCTACTGAGCAAATCAACTGTTTCAGCTTCACAATGCCTTGTGTCGGTCTACTATTTGAAAGTATTGCACAAATTCAAATTAAACGCCTATATAAAGCGTATTATTGCTTCGGATTTACCTAAGTGAACTTCACGCTCTTCTAATGTATTTATTTTTCTCAATTTTTTTTTTTTAACTTTTCCGCCTGATTTCATCTTTTGCTGCATATTATTTAACTGCTTCAACCACCTACTTTCTAGTTCTCTAACGCGCTCACCCACTGAATGTCCTTTTGCATTTCGCAATACAATTGTCCTCGCTCATGGCTTTGACTCTGGCTGTGACTGACTCCGTTGTATGGTGCACCTTCGGACCAGATTTTGGGTTTTCAATGCTGCTGTTTACTCTGATTGAAATCGATTATAGTATGCAACGTTAACGACAGCAGCACTTTACTCAATTGCGGTCATTAATACCCGAAGCATGTGACATTTATGAATATCATAAGCGCACTCCTGGGTATTTCAATTTCAATTTCAATTTTAATTTGTTTTTTCTTTTTTTCCTTTTACTCCAGAGTATATTGTGCGCATATTTCTCATACAGTTGTTTGACTTTTGTTTGAAATTAGCATTTTTTGTGAAGCAGTTTGGCTCTTTAGTGTTGTTTTGGTTTAACTGCTCGTTAGTTGGTTTCGATTTGCTCTGCATTTTGTGGATTTGTACTGTTTGAGTTGGTTTTTGCATATTAAGTAATTGTTTCAAAAAAGAAAATTGGAATAAAACTTGCCGATACAGGTAAATATTAAAAGAAAGTGGGAAACGAATACACAATTGCCAATAATTCGGAGGTAAGTCCCATGTGTTTAATATGGAATCTCTATTATAAAGATATCTACTCCTTTCTTGGTTCGCTGATAAATCTTATGTGCTAGATGTTCACCTTAGCATTATGTCTTCTCGTTGGAATCGTGGATAACCAAGCTGAGCTCCATTCTCAAACTCAATAACTAATTCATCTAACAAAAAAGCAAATGAACTTGCTATGGGATGAGCTAGATTGAGATGTCCGTCGCCACTTGCAAAAGGTTTATAAACTATCATATCAAGCATATAGCACGAATACGGTGGGGCAAATATTACACATTTGATATATCTAAGTGCACGTTGCCTGCTTATAACGTTAAGCGCATATCGCTTCTTATTAATCTTAAAAGAACAGACATCTTGACCCTGATGAGAGTTGTAACTGGTCACTGTCTGATAGACAGGCAGGTTGTCAAACTTAAAGTCAGCTTCATCGACATATATAGAAGTTGTCGTAACGAAGAGAAGTACACAGTTCATGTGCACCTTAAGTAGAAGTCAACTTTGCCTCTCTGGGGATCTATTTATCGCACCAGCTAGGAGTTATAAAGAATCGACCTGCGATCTATTCTGAACTTTGTCCATTCGTTAAAACGGTGTAATCCATGAGATGGACAGGAGAGATTTGAGTTCGTATGTTAACACAATAGGCCAATTATGCCTATCTAATCTAATACTTGAACGGCCCCTTACTTGTTGGTTGCATGTATATGCTATTTTCACCTACTCGTTAGTTGGCCAGATCTGTTTATCACTTTTTATCACCTTTAAAATTATTCGTTAGTTACATGTTTATGATTATCTCATCATACGCGTTAGTTGTCTACATTTCATTACCGCTTAGTGGCATGCATTCTATTGTCTACACTTACTCGCTAGTTTAACGGCCTTACCCGTTACTTTCGCTACTGCTTACTGGCAATTGTTACGCCGTTACGCATGCTCGTTAGTTACGTTTTGCTAGCCACTCTCTTCGTCTTACTCGTTGATTTCACGTTTATCGCAGTTTTGTTTTCTTATATACTCGTTGATTTTCTACTGTAATTTCGTCTTACACGTTGCTTTTGTATGAGCAGCTGTGTGAAACAATCAGTTTTGCATATACATGCGAATTAAAAACTTAATACATGATTTCTCACACTTGACTTCAAGCGCAATCAAACTAATCAAACTTTTAACTCCAACAACTTACCACTTCCTTGCATGAATAACAACAAATTTCTTCTCTATTACTCTAAACAACTAACACATTACCTCACAGCACTTAAAACTAAGGCAACACTGACCCCAAAAAAATAAAAAAAAAAAACAAAAAAACACCAACAAAACACGCTATACACGTTGCGACAAAACAGCTGTCAGTTTCACTCTCTCGCTGGCTCACAAACGCGATTCAAAGCGCATTTGCAGCCGTGTGGAGAGTGATTTTTTTTTTCTTTCTTTTTTTCTTATGGGTAGTCTTTGAATAAAATATGAATCGAATGCATTTTTAAGCATATATATCGATAAAATAAAAAGACAAAGGAGTCAACGAGGGACGTGAGATTTCCAGCAATTTGCAGTTTTTTTTATAAACTTTGCATAAGGGGATATAGACTTACTGCAGCCAATCCAAGTATAACAGTAGACAAAACGTAGCGATACGAATGAGTAACTCGGAATGTATTAAGTACAAACGCTTTATAAAGCTAGCAATTATTTAATGTTTATACTAGATAGAAAATTATGTTCCAAAATTCATTTTTCTATCGACTAATACAGCGAATACAAGTCTGCAACGAACAGGAACAACAGCGACAACATCAGCTACAGCAACAAAAGTGGAGGTAATATTTGACGAAATATGTCATGAAGTGAAACTTCGACAAAATCAAAACTATGGAAGAAGTTTTGCAAAAAAAAAAAAAAATTGCATGTAAACTGCAACTTAATTAGCGCACAAGTCATCGTTGTGAAAATGTGTAGTTAAAATTAACTTTTGGCCTTAATATCGTATCGAAGAAGTTTTTTGCGGTGAAAGTGAATACTGAAAAAAAAAAAAAAACAAAAAACAAAAAAAATCGCGAAATATAAAAGTAGAAACTTTTACTGCCCGAAAACCACCCAATGACATTTGCTAAAATACGAGTCGAGTACGAGTAGAGGCAGCTATGTAGTTAATATTTAAACCTTTGAATGCCAAAACGAACGACACAACCTTGGCCTTTTACTACGCATCAATGGGGTACGCCGCCTTAAAGTATGCACTAAAAGAAATTATGCAAAACATACACGCACATATACCGTTATAATGACAACTGCTGCAATTGTCTGTGTGTATTTGAAACCGCAAGGACACGTCAACACTCATGTGCAAGGACGGACTGCGAGCAAAACATTTACCTCTACGCCTGCAGAGGTGCACCGCTCTGTGCGGTCTTAATTCAGCCAGCGCATTTATTCACGGCGCGATTTTAGCATTTATTTATAACTTTTATTTTATGTTTTTTTTCTTCTTTGTTGAAAACTTTTCGCTATATTTATGAAATTTTTATACGCCTTCGAAAATATTTGCAGTTTTTCTTTTTTTTTACGCCTCTACACCAAAAACTTTTCAAACAAAAAATAAAAGTTATGCAGCAATTCGTGGCTCGTGTACTAAGTACCTTTACTTTTAGTTAGCACTGTTTATGCCCTCTGTTTTCAGTGTGTGTGTGTGTGTGTGTGTGTGTGTGAGTGGGGATCTTTCTTATATGCAGGGTATGGTGTATTTTTATGCGCCCCGTTGCTTTTATTTTTCACGTCTCATATGGCTTGTGTATGACAAGCCAAGTGGAAGTTTTTACTTTTCTTTCTATTTTTGTATACGGTTTGGTATTGAAATATGCTTTTACAAAAGTTTTTTGCACTACGATTTGTTTTTTTTGTTTTTTTTTTGTCAGGCTTTGCTTTGTAGTATATTTAAACGCGCTACGAAATTCTATGACCTTTAGAAGTTGTGAAATAGTTTTAAAAATGTTGGAATTAATTGATAGAATTAAATTGTGCTGTTATTCATTCTAAATATGCTAATTTTTGTCTAATCAGTTCAACAAATCTTGCTTTAGCTTCGAAATAAACTTAAATTAAACAAGAAATAAAAAAGCGGCAATATTTTAAGTCTAATATTGTTTAACCGTTAAAGTATCCGGCTTGAAGTACCATGAAAACTTGCTATTTTTAAATGCAACAATCAATACACATCAGTCAGTCCATTTATTTTCTGTTTTCATGTTTCCCAAAACAACTGATGGACATTCACCTGTCGCCCAAAATACGCTTGAAATATAATTAATTACAGTTTTCCTATAAAAGTATTATCATAACTTTCAATCAATATTTTTATACAAAACAACGCTAACTACAAATTAACCAATACGCACTCTGACAAACGTTTTGACAATCGATAACGGCGAAAGGAATAACTCCACATACTTTTAAGTGAATAACCACCAAGCATTTTAGTTGCCGAATTCTAACGAATTTATAAGCCAGAAAGCGTTAATTATTACTATTATTGCAAGCAACGCACATACAAGCTAACAAATAGAAAAAGAAACATTGTGACGAGCCAAAAACCAAGTGACGAACGCTTACTTCCAACTCACAAAAATTTGTGACGAAAGAATCATATTTTCTTTTCGAAAAGATTACCTCCATATTTTGGAAGCTCTATTTTTTTGTAGTCTCCGATATCTGTTCTTTCAAACAGCCAGTCAGGCGACTAAAGTCTACAAATCTTAACAAATTAAAACAACGAACGATTGCTAAATATTTAAAAATTTAAATGAAAAATAAATTAAAATAAAATAATGAAAAAAAATAATAATAATAATGATTAAAGATACCACCTCTCCTTATTATATTTACTATCATGTATATTTAAACTAATTGTGAACTATAAGCGCTCTTTTAGTTTAAAATATAAGTTTATAACTCGCAACTGGTTCAATTGATCTCTGAAAACAATTAAACTAGTTGTGTATTATAAAATCGCTTATTATAGTGGCCTGATTTTAACCTTTCATAAACATTTTCTTCTCAGCGTTATTGCGCATACAATATAGTGTTCATGCTGCATCTACACCGTGGTGGGCTTTCGTCACTTACGTGGACTATCGTTCACCGTGTTAATTATGCAAATAATACAAATACGCACATATAATTTGACTCAAATTGTATCTAACTTTGGGCTTCTAAACAAAAACACTCAATTCAAGTTACACTGCTATGAAAATAGTACTTTGAGCGCTTTTGACAAAGGTCAAAAGCCGCTTGCAGCGCTTTTATAGACAGCTGAATGTATTTGTAGTGTGTATATAAGACGATTCATATCAGTTTTTAACAAAACAATGTATGCAATGGACATTTCTTAACGCCCGGAATCTCTAGCTTTATATAATCCGTGCGAGTCACTGCGTGTTCTATGGTCATAATTCATTGTGCAGTACTTATTACCAGCTACACGGTTGCCTCAGTTGCATTTATAAGTATTTCTTAATGCATATTTAATGTAACACGCAAAGCAGCCGTACACTACGGAATAACTAAAGCGTCTTAGCATATGTGTAGTTTTTTATTTTTTATAGACACGTACATCCAACCGGGCAATTAAAATTACCAACACTTTTTTTAGATACGAGGGCAATTTGATAAGTCAGTTACTTTTTATTTAGGCAATCTGCTTCATTAAGTGTGTGTTTGACAGCCATTGAAAGCATATATGAAAGACAGACAAACGCACAGAAATCAGTAGTTTGACACTGTTTCATCTACTGCTTGAACGCCAATGGATTCAGATCAAACACTACTTACTTTATATTTGTGCTCAATTTCAGCACCGATCTGCTTGCGGTCCGTCTGTCTGCCTTTCATATCTGCGCTTCAAACTTAATGATGTAGATTGGTTACTTCATTGCGTACATACAAATCAATATTATTCGAAAATTCTTGGACTACCCTCAAATCAATCGAATTCGAAATTCATAAAGTCACAGACTTATCAAATTGCCCTCGTACTTTAATGCATGCCATGTGTGAGTGTGTGGGTTTTAAATTCCTTTCTAAAACCTTTATCGTCCATGCAACTCTCAAACACTCAAAATTCAATTCAAAAAGGGCATTCATTGCACGACATTCGCTACGGCTTTGCTTTAGTTTAGTCAGTTTAGTTAGTCCGTGCCGTGTCGTCCACTCAGTCTTTCAGTTGTTGTCTTGAGTTCTTCACGTGCGGTTTAAAACGAAACATTTTCGCTTCTGAAGCTTTATAAAATTAACATCGATTTTTTTCGCAGTACGGCATGAAAATGTTTGAGATCTCAAAACTTTTCTCATTGCGGCGGTTAGTATTTGAAATTAAGCAATCATTTACATATTAAATGGTTTATTGCTGAGCTGCGTGTGTGTGTGTTAATTGCGCTTTTATGTGTTTTAATTACTAAGCAATTATTGTTGTCAAAGCATGTGTGTGTAAATGGTTATTAAGTTACATTTTTCACTTATGGTATTTTTTATTGGTTTAAGCCAGGTCGAAATGATGACGATCTGTTCCTGATGTGGGGAGCGTCCCAATGTGGGATTATGTTCTTATCGAAGGTCGTAATCGGGATAGAGAATTGGAACACCATCGAGTGCTCGAAGGCATCAAAGTGGCAAGATAAGGTTTCCTCTCAGCTTTAATACTTTGGTTGTAGCTCTCTCTCTCTCTCTCTCTCTCTCTCTCTCTCTCTCTCTCTCTCTCTCTTCTGCAATGATATCTAGAGGAAACAGGTTTCTTAGGACGTTTAGTTCTTCAGAATTCTGCACTGCTTCGTTAGAGTACGAAGTTGTATGTTGTATGTACGAGTATGTAGTTGCTTAAATGTATCTAGTGCCTGTCACCATGCTTACAGTACGCATAATTTGAACATATTTTCATCCCTCCAATGTATTCAGAAGAATGGATGATCAACTAATTGAGCTAAAAACCTTGAGCTTAGCGTGTGAAGTCTTGTCTACATTGCGTATAAAAACTACCTTTCCGTGTTTCCACTGGTATAGAATATAATAAGGCCTAAGAAAGCTTAGAAAGATCGCATGTTAATATGATAATATATGTTGTTTCGTGTGCTGAAGTTCGGTTGAAAATATTACAACGTGTCTATCGCTCATTTCTTCATAACTACATTTGCTTTCTCAAAACGACAGATGAGAAGGGACCTCTCCCCTGCTGTTCTACTATATGAACTTGTAGTGAACATGTCGGGAAGATTGTATCTAGTAATAGCAACAGAGTTTCCTAATTTTGTTTGGTCTATACCCAGACAAAAAATGCATTGTAAAAATAACGATGATCATATTTGATTTTACTGTGCAAGAAAATATGGACTCAACAAAAAAATAGACAGCAAAATCAATAAATAGAGAGTCAAAAACAAGGTAAAATCTACTACTGTTCAGTTAATCTGCATTGGGTTTTACAAAAAAACTCTCAAAATTTTACAATAGTTGAATTTAATATGAAAATATTTGATTTTTACTACATACTATAATTGAATTAAATATGAAAATTATTTAAATTGAGTATGAATAATACTTAAATTAAAAGTGGAACACATTTGAAATTAATATGAAAACATTTTACCTTTACTATGAAATATATTTGCATTAAATATGGCCACACTTTAAATCATTTGATTTAGATATGAAAACTATTTAAATCAACTATGTTAACACTTTCGTGCGAAACCATTTATAAAAACTGTTAAGTCAAAGTATTAATAGTTAGCTTTACTACGCTTTTTTCTTCGTGTATATACATATATAGGTATACCTATACCTATTTATGCTATACTTTCCACTTGTTAAGATTTATTGTGGTTTATTTCATATGCAAAATATAATTCTATAATTATAGTACAACTCCATCATTTTAAGTGCATAATTTACAAAGCTAATAACCAGAAATTACTGTAACAAATAATGCCATTATGCAGTGCAGCATGCCTGACTCCTCTACTTGCAGATACTTTCGAAAAAAAATTACCATGTACATTGCACTCTTGCACTAGTTTTTGAAACTCGGAACTTCTTTGAAATTCGAGTGTATATAGGGAGCTAAAACACGCCTACAACTTTTAGCCTACTTAAAGTTCAAAAGGACATAAAACGCATACGCCCATTTTTTCTGTTCTGTTTTCTAGAACACCACAGAATTTTCAACGAAAAATCATTTATGCAAGCGTTTTCCTTAACAAGTACTCTAAGCATTCAAAAGAAAATTTCATCAAGTCGAACTAGAAGTTTATACTACTGCGACGTAGAAAACAAACAATTGAGTTGAGTTTGAGTTTGAGTTGGAGTTTGAGGAAGTTGGGGTGCACAGAACTCAAACTACATGCTACGGCGCCTAAAAGTATTCACATCCAAAAAAAAATATACATATACACTTTGTTGGTTTGTTGTGGTTTTCCTTTAGCAACTTTGATTGCTATGACATTGGCTGGATGTCGCGTGTGCGGTTACCACTTTTCCTTCGTACAACGAGTCCTATGTCGACTCTATGCAAAAGGACTCGTTTCGTCTAGCATAATGTGGAGTGATTGCTTGATTTGTTGGTATAAATTCTGTCCGTATGTCTGTCCGTCCGTTCGTCCGTCTGTCCGTACGCTAGACTTGGTTGTCAGTCAAACAAACTCGTATGTAAATTCATATGCTCAGTCGTATTTATAGCGCGTATTGATTCATTTCGTTGCTGTTGGTGAAAATAATTTAGCTATTTAAAGTAAATAAGCATAAAACAAAAATTAAATAATAATTAATGGTGTGTATAAAATGCATATGAAGTACAATTAATTTCAATAGATACAAATCATAAAAAAAAAAGAAATCTAATCTCATTTCACATATTCGTTTCATTGAAAATTCTGCCAAAATGTATAAAAAAAAAATATAAAGTTACGTATGCGTAACTTATTAGCCAAATGGTTTTCTAGGTAAGAAGTATCTTATATTGTATCTCACATATTATGAAATTTTGTATCTTGTGTGTTTTTGTTGTAATTTAATATACTCGAACTGTCAACAATATACATACTCCCAAAGTGCACACACGCATAGCTATATATATGCATAATTTATTATATTTTATTACTCATTCAACCTTTGAAAGCCTTCAATACACGCCAAACGGAAGTTGAGTTCGTTTACCTTATAAAAAATATATTTACTACTCGTATACGCTACAAGTGTACATAATGCTATATCATTTGCATACGCTTACGTACAATACGAGGGCAATTTATTAAGTCGGTGAATACTGTTCGCGTCAAGTATCATCTGTTAAAAGACAATGCTCAAATTTTAGGCATTTGGGCTTGTATTTGACAGCCATTGAAAGCAGATATGAAAGGCAGACAGACGGACAGAAATCAGAAGGTTGCCACTGATGTGCTGCAACGGATTCATATTTTATTTACGTTGCTGAAACGGCTCAAAAACTTGACCATATGACACATTTATATTTGAAATCAATTTCAACACTAACCTGCTTTCTGTTCGCCTGACTGCCTTTCACCTCTGCTTTCAAGGACTATCAAACACAAATTCGAAATTCAAAAAGTCACTGACTTATCAAATTACCCTCGTTATTCCATACTCGTACATGCAATATATTTTCGTACAATTCCTACGTGACATTGAATTTCGTTGATTTTTATCAAAGGACCGTAATGGCATTAAAAGTATTTTCCTTTATTTTCCACCGGAAAAATCGATTTTGTGTAAAGAAAATTATGCATAATTATTGTAAATGTACTGTGAGTGTGTAGATTGTTTTATATATGAGTGAAATATAATGAATAGTTGCATCCATTACGAGAAGACTATACAAAAGAATATTGTTTTTAAAATTCGGTCTTGCAAGCAATAAGAAATCTCTTACTTTTGTCCTTAAGCAGTATTTTTGTGGTGTTTTTATAGGAACGAAACGCAGGCATGGTTTGCACTCCTAGTGCGAACTTCACCCTTGAAGGATACACATCTGCATTTCAGGCAAACATTTTTATCAAAATAGAATCATTACTGCATTGCTAAAAGCTCTTAAAAACGATAATGAGGAGAGAAAGGAAATGAGAGAGCATATCAGACATAGCAGCCAACAACAACAGCAAACACATCTTTGCAACATATGCCGTTGATATTTGAATAGTGCGTGGCATGATCGTTGGTGAGGAGTGAAAGGGAATGAGAGCACAGTAGCGTACATTGCTGCTTGATTAGTGCGTTTAGTTTGTATTTCTATGTATTGTGTTGTGTTGCTAAATTGCGTAAACAGCTATGCTAGTCCAGAATTTTTTCTCAAGGTTGACAACACTGAGTGCTAGTGGGGGTCTTCTACACACAACAAGCATCGGTAGCCCTCATTAGTTTATAAACTCGCCTTCTAGTCTCGCTTTTTGATGTCCTCCTAAGAGTCCAATAACTCCTGCTAACGTCAAAACATTTATTCTTCCTTCATTAAACTTAGGACACCACTTAAACACGTTGTTCGGTTCATAACACTTTCGCCATAAACAGATGTTGATCAGTGATAAAGTTTCAGTAGGTGACATCGCACTCGGATTACTTATCGATGTATTTCACACAAACGGACATTACAAGCTGAGATTTCGTACCAACGAAGATCGACAATGTTAAGGAGCTTTTCCACTATCACTGAGTGTAGCCAACTAGAGCCCTAGAATAATAGTCACGAGAATAGTTGTTAGGTGTGCGCCAAATACTTCATTGAATGATGTCAATGTCATCAACTTACGTGAGTAGCTCAACCGTAGGATGTACTCCATCAGAAGATTTAAAAAGTCGCATGGCGAAGCATCACACTGCCTGAAACCACTTTTGGTATAAAAGGGCTCGGAGAGATTTTTCCTACTCTGACGATACTTTGTGTTTACGTCATCATGCAAAGTCCAACGATCTCTGCTGGAATACCATGTGCAGATCTGACTTCGTTCTTATCTATAGCGGAATGTCCTTGCTTACATATCGACCAATGCTAAGAATAATGATGGGGAGAATACTGCTTTACAAGCTTTAAAAGCTTGTTTAAACTACATCAACCATTATGTTGAAGCACGCTTCTTGAAACAGAAAACTGCACGCTTTTTTATGATTTAAAAACAAATCTTTGCATCTTTCGGCTAATTTAAATCATTTTTCTCTTTTTCTTTATAACACATAACGTTCAAAATTCAAAATGGACAGCATGTAATCATTAAAACCATCACAAAAAAAAAAAAAAACTATAAACATTCTGTAAATAAACGTCACCACATTAACTTAAATCATCAAGATCATCAACATCAACTGAATGTGTTCGTGTCTCAGATATCAGACCAATAAAATCATAACCATTATATGTGCTCAATGCAAAGAAATGCGACGAACTGCGAATGCAATCAAACGTGGTCAGTGTTTGAGTTTAAGGTAAAATTAAATAAAGACTTTTGTACTTCACCCAAAAGCATCTTTTACAAAATTGTTGTTATTTAGAGAAATTGCATTATAAACTTAACAGCAATCTTAATGAAGTCATAGTTCTATATATAATTCTTACAGACCACAAGGCAGCAGCAAAATGGATCGCTATGAGAAGTTAAGTCGTCTAGGCGAGGGATCCTACGGTGTGGTCTACAAGTGTCGGGATCGTGAGACGGGTGCATTGGTGGCAGTAAAACGTTTTGTAGAATCTGAAGATGATCCAGCGATAAGAAAAATTGCGCTAAGAGAAATAAGGCTATTGAAGGTAACATAGCGTCAAATAATAGTGATATCTATTTAATTACGAAATCTTCTTAAATAGAATCTCAAGCATCCAAATTTGGTATCATTACTGGAGGTCTTTCGACGCAAGCGTCGTCTACATTTGGTATTCGAATTCTGTGAGCTGACAGTGCTGCATGAGCTGGAGCGTCATCCGCAGGGTTGTCCCGAGAATCTAACCAAGCAGATCTGCTATCAGACGCTATTGGGTGTGGCCTATTGTCACAAACAGGGTTGTCTACATCGCGACATAAAACCGGAGAATATATTGCTAACAGCACAGGGTCAGGTTAAGCTGTGCGATTTTGGTTTTGCGCGCATGTTGAGTGAGTACTGCTGCGCATACTAAAGAAAATATAAGAAAATTTTGCTAAGTAACACAAACTTCAGGTCCCGGTGAAAACTATACAGACTATGTTGCCACACGCTGGTATCGTGCACCAGAGCTACTAGTGGGTGATACACAATATGGCACGCCGGTGGATGTCTGGGCCATTGGCTGTCTCTTTGCGGAGCTGGTGCGCGGTGAGGCACTCTGGCCAGGACGCAGCGATGTCGATCAATTGTATCTCATACGCAAAACACTTGGCGATCTGTTGCCACGTCATATACAAATCTTCGGACAGAATGAATACTTCAAAGGTATAACGCTACCGGTGCCACCAACGCTTGAACCACTCGAGGACAAAATGCCGGCAAAAGCTCTACAGAATCCGCTGACTATTGATTTTCTTAAGAAGTGTCTGGATAAGGATCCTGCGAAGCGTTGGTCCTGTGAGAAACTCTCAAAGCATTCATATTTCGATGATTATATTGCCAAACAGCGTGAAATGGAACATATCAATAACATGGAGGCCGCCACATTGCGTCAACAGCAATTGGCTTCACAGCAATTCATGCTGCAACAGCAACAGTTGCAGCTACAAACGGGCATGGCACAGACATTGGCCGCTGCAGCAGCGCGAGATAAATCAAAGGTCACTAATTGCTAATTACTACACTCGGTTCTTCTATATTCATTTTGTTATAATTCTACATTTTATAGACTTCAAACACCTCACTGCCGCTGCTGCCGAGCACGCAGCATCATCACCATCATCAGGACTATGTTAAGCTGCAGCCTTTGAATAAGAATGCTACTCTTTTACATCGCACTGAGCATCATTTACCGACAATTTAATTTTGTACAGCAGCATTGTAATCAATAGTAGTTTGTGGGAACTCTATCAGTGAAGTTTAAGTACATGTGAGTGGTTACACTGTATGACAAGTCAGTGCAAGTAAATAAATTCTATGAAATTTTGGTAATGTTCCTTAAACCGTACAGTACGGTAGTTTAGATCAATTTATTTTCAAGAAGGTTTACCAAAATTTTGTCGAAATGTCCCAATTGTGGCTTGCGAAGTATAAAAAAAAAGTGCGGTTTCACAAAAAAAAAAAAAAAAAAAAAAGTGTCCCAACTTAGGCCAACCGAATCTTAAGTGATTTATTAAGGTTTATTTCACTTAAAAACTGTTCCAACTTAAGCGACACAAGTCTCCAAAATAAATAATGTCTACATCTTGGCTATTTTCACTGAAAACCAAAGTGTCACAAGCGATTTATAAATGTTGCTTGAGAGGTTTCACTAAATCGTGTCCCAACTTAGCCGACATGAGTGTCTCAACTTAGTCCAATCAAATGTCCTTAGTTATTTATTACTACTCCTATCACTTAAAAATTGTGCCAACTCAGGTGATATAAATGTCTCAAATCAAACTAGACGAGTGTCCCAAGATGAGCGAAAAAAGTAGCCCACATCATTTACTACTGTGGCTTGTACAGTTTTACTAAAAAGTGTTCCAACTTAGGTGACACAAGTGACACGAAGCGTTTCAAACGATTTATTACTGTGCCTAGAAACGGTTTTTCTAAAAAAGTGTCCCGACTTAGTCGACGAACGAATATGTATAAAATTCACAATATACAGTACTAGTGTCCCAACTTAGAAGATACCTGTGGTACACAAGGGAGAGTTTGAAAAGTTTTGCAACTTAGACAACACCAGGGTTCTAAAATTCAATTAAAACTGCATGGAGCTACCTTCTTAGCGAGATTTTAATTTTTTACAGTTCAAATACAAGAAATTCCAAAATATACGGGTATATCGAAATTTTATAGAAGAAAATTCAACAACGACTTAGCTCACAGCACTCAAATTTCACAAAATGGTTCTCATTTAGTTATTTAAGTATCTAAGATTTAACAAGTACATATCTGCAGTTTTTGCATGAATTTAATTTAATTTTTTTTAAGAAATAATCTTTAAAAAAAATTAAATTAAATTTTTATTCTGAATCACACGGGAAAACTGCACACATTAATTTAAGTTTTGTTTTCTCCAAAAAAAAAAAAAAAAATTATTAAAAATTTAACAAAAATTCAGTGTAGCAAAACGCGTTTCATTTTCAGCTTCCTTTCTCAGTAATTAGCAATGGATTTGGATTTGGTATTGAAACATGGCTCCAACAATGCTAATTCGTCGATACGCCATTCCATAGTTCTAGCGTGACATTTTGGATTCACGTTCCGATGCCAGCAACCTTATAATATCACCAACGCGCACAGGTGCCGTAACGGTGCGTATTAGTTGATGTTTCGGTTCATCAAGGAACTCTAACTCGACTTGTATGCACTGCCCATGGAATCCGGTTCGACCCAGAACTTTGGTAACGCGTGCCGAAACAAAATAACTGTTCATGGTACTTCGTTTAGCTTTGTTATATTTGGGTTTTTTTAATAGTTCCGCTTAAATGAAGCAACTTATTTGCAGGAATACGTTTAAATTTTGAATAAAAGTTTCGTTAACAGTGAAATATATTTCACTTCTTTTTTCTAAACTTGCGTTTGAGAAAATGAACACAGAACCAAAAAGATTTTTTTCTCTTTCTATTTTTTTTTTTCTTTTTAAATGTTGAAATATATAATTGTTTAGTGTTGACAATTTGAATAATGAATGAAAATGTAAACGGAACTGACAACAAACTCTGTGGAAAAAAGTTTTTGGTCCTTGTGACGGCGTCACTAAATCCAAGCCCAGTTACGAAAGCCCAAGCACATGAATTCAATTGTCAAAGTAAAAGCAGCACGAACACATGAAAAGTAAAATATTCCAAGCACATGAACACCTGACCATGCAGCGCCATCTGACAACGATCATGGTGAAACGGTAGAAAATTCCGGTTCGAAACGCAACGCGCAGCTACCGACAGCGAAAATTATAATAGGCGAGGAACATGCTGAAATGCCACAGTCGTTCATGCGCCGGTAGCGAGATAAGTAGTGAGGTGGTAAGTTTAAGAAAAAGGAAGTTACTTGTAAGCCTTGGCTGCAGGGTAACAAATAAGTTATGGTTATAAATCAGGACTGCTCCGGTGATCACAATTAAAACGCCTATAGTTTAGTGCAGAGTCACGACTGCTCTGGCTGGTCACGATTAAGACGTGACTAAAGCAAGCAACGTCTTATAGAAACACAAGTTGCACGATTCACGACGATTTCGATTAAGACTTTCATAGATTGTCAATAAAACACCGAAGCAGTTCAAAAGGCAGTGCCATATGCATAGGATTCATACACAAAGCACAATATTTTCGCTACTTAAAGAGGAACTTCGCGGAGACATCCCATATACTTACATCATACTAAATCGGATAACACAGCATAACAAACTTAAATATAATTCTGTAAAATAAATAACGAATTTGGCAAGCAAAAATCCGTTCACTTCAAAAGAGCAATAGAGGCAAACAACAAGCTGCAGGACACTAAAAGGACATGTTTAACATTATCACAAGCAAGTATGCCGCCTGATGCTCGAAGACAATTTTCTTGCATAAACTCAAAGATTATGCTGCTGTCAACATTGTCAAGCAAGGACACCAAGGACATTGAACATGCTTAACGGATGTAGACGAATGAAATTACAAAAATTGCACAAATCTTTTTAGAAAATATTTTTGCAAAAGCACAAAATGTGTTTTTTGCATGTTGCAAAAGATAAAGTGGCAAAGTTGCAGCAAGCAGTTGAGTAGTATACAAGAAAAAAAAAAAAGTATAACAATAGACATACATAGTATACTCGTATATAAAATAAGACACTCAATTGTCCAAGGAGTGCAGCAAAAGTTCGTAAACCATTTCAATTGTCTTGTATTCCCTCCCCCCCTTAAACTGCTAACTTTGTGTCATATCAACAACAACAACAATGACAATACTAAGAAGCACAATTCCGAAAAGTGTCGAGCATCCTTTAGAGATTTGAATTGTTGTGCACAAATAAAATTGGAAATTTTGCTCTGTTTTCTAATTTAATTAAAAGTTTTTTCTTTTTTTTTTTCTATACTAGTGCAGCACTACTTGCTGTACTCCTTGCTAGTTTTCTAATCAGTATTGTCCTTGCGTCAAAAAGTAGGCCAGAGAATTTTACACAAGTGATGAGTTTAAAGTAGCTAAACTTTTACACGTTGTTGTTGATGTGAGTGCATTAAGCTAAAGTCACTTTGACTGAGAGTTTGACTGAGATATGTTATGTACTACGTGCTCCAGATTATCTGACATGTGCTTAGTTTCGTTTATGTTGCATACATTTAGGCGTTGAAGAACAAAAAACTATTAAAACTTCCCAAACCGGCAAATTTGCAAGTAGCGGTGCTGCTAGCCATAGGCGTCGTTTACAACGGGAAAATGCAACAGATATAGCATGCTTGGAATGTTGAACGTGTTTATCATTGTATACTCGTATACATAAAAATTCATACGACACACGCTTTTCCTGAGAAGCATGTTATAAATAGCAATAATTTGCAACGTGTGCGCCAGCAGACTGATAAGAGCTTGTAGCTAAGTTCGCAACACGTGAAACACGCTAAAACATATTTTATATAATAAAAACTTGTTATTATACTCTCTTCGCATTGAGAAATATATGCCCAAAATAACGTAAAAATAAACTTGAACGAGCTAAAATTCATACAATTCAACAAAATGTTTACACATAATTCTAATTCCATTTAATCAATATTTAATTAAGTCATTTGAATTACTATAACGATTATTTTGTACAACATTTCTGCGCTGTACTTCACCAATTAATTCCGCAGGTTGCCAATTATTATAGATATCATCAGCATTATTCACATCGTCATTCCGCTGCTGCCACCATTTGGTTGGCTGCGTGCCTCTGTTCAAAGGACTTCTATAATTATTAACCGTATTTATGGGTACTACGGCAATAATCTGTTGTCTACGCTTTCGATTCGTATGCAGCCAATGATCCAATTTGGCTAAACGCTTCTGTTCATCGATTTCATGCGCATTCGGGGTCACCAAAACCCGCACATTATTCATAGTGCCACGATTAGTATTATATGCAGAAGTAACAGACTGTTGTGTCATATTTTGTAAGAGTGGGTGAAAAGGATCATTGCCATAGATTGCACAATAACGTTCACTTTTTACTAAATTGATTATCTGATAGAATGCTATGCAGGTGATGCAATTGTAGCCGAGCAGAACTGTAAAAATATCTATTCAATATTTTCTCCATTAAACTAAAAGTGTTTTACTTACGTATATAAAAACTGCCTATAAGTGTTAGCACAATTAGTAGACCCAGATTAATCAGTTTCTTGAGTATTATCATAAGTACAACGTGAAAATCGAACATTTCCAAAAAATATATGAATTCAAAGAAGAACAGCGGTAGAAGAAACCATTTTTTTAACTGTAAAAATTTAGCATTCGTTAAGCAGTTAGCAAGCTGGTAAACAAACGTTAGTGTTGTAAGTACTATAATTTAGTACGATACTTTATACCATATTTTTAACTATTTTGCACTTTTTTTAAAAAAAACACTCAAACTTACCTTCAAGGCACCATAGATGGCCAATATACTACTTAAAAAGTGCAAAAAGTAGATTGTATGTATACAGATCAGCATGGTTGCTGGATCTAAAATAATATAAAAAAAAAGTATATAACCATTTTCATGAGAAGATTCTATTAACATACATACCATTAAGAGCTAAATCTATCCAGCGTACACTTAGTTTTATAAATGTATTTGTACGATACTGTTCATCCTTCTTGACCAAATTAATAAACGGATGTAGAGTTTCTATGCCTTTGACGAAGAATACAATATTCATGGTCATTGTAGTAATCTAGAATGTAAGTGAAGTAAGCAGTAAAGTAAGTAATTAAATATGCTATGAAGCAAATAATGAGGTGAGTAATGCAGTATGCTAAGAAGTACATATGTTATGAAGTAAGTTATGAAGTAATCGACAAAACTCACCATAGCCAATGTAGCAACGGATATAACACC
Organism: Leucophenga montana; assembly: GCA_035044765.1. NCBI lineage: Eukaryota > Metazoa > Arthropoda > Insecta > Diptera > Drosophilidae > Leucophenga > Leucophenga montana. The sequence continues at coordinate 320,723 of JAWNNQ010000606.1, read as the reverse complement.
CAGACGTACTGAGCAAAAACACAGATACGATTCCATAAGCAACATTTTTCATAGACTTTTTTGGTATAGACTTAAAGAATGATTTAATGAAACTGCACACATTTGTATCAAAGCATTGTGCATAGAAAACTGAAATGAGTTCATAATTGTAATGCAATTTTCGATGCAACTGCCTCACCGAGCTAAATTGAAAAATAATTGTTAATTCATTTTTCATGTAAGTGATTTATATCATTGCTAATTGGTCAAGAGTTTGGCGTTCCACGGACGCTATTATAAGAGCACATGCGCGTAGCTAGGGAGGCATTTGCGGTCAGCGTTCACCCTATAAAATGGATTCTCCGTGGAAAAATCGACAGTGTACGGTTTTTGTTCTTCTCATTAACAAAAAATATATTCATTACGTTGGCTGTTAGTCTAAGGAGTTTAGTCTAAGAAATCGTGTAGCCCTCTACTTGGTAGACGCTATAATGGTTGGGTAATATCTAACTACAGAGAGAAGGTGCCTTCTCCAACTTACCCGTCGAGCTTTGATTTGTCAGTGAAGATATTGATGGCGTTCTCTTTATGATGTGGTACGGTGTCAAAGGTAGGAAGGTACTCGGGTATACTCCAACTCCAAGAGTCTCTCCCATGATATCAATATCTTCACTGTCGTCTCCACGCTCGAAGGTTGTATCGGAGGTGGTATCTTCTTCGCGGACCTGAAGATTAGATAATACTTCAGATTAGCTGACCATTATAGCGTCTGTCAAGCTGTGGTCCAACCAAGGGAAGTGTATATTTTATTGCATAATCAAGCAGCTCCCAAAACGTTTGACTCATTCAGCAACAAGAAAAAAAAACCACTAACGAGAGCCACAGAATACTTAACGATAAGGCCGAGCACTGCGGGATCCACCACATCTAAGTGTTTGGACACCGGAATATTGGAGGAAATTGTGAAGGAAAGAGACAGGAGAGAGAGCATACTACTTCCGACTTTATTCCTGAACAGGCTACAGTAGGCATACCTATTGTTAAATTCCATTTTTGGATTACATTAAGAATGAACCATTTAGAGAGCAACAGTTAAGGTAACTTAAACACATATAAAACTTTTAAACTGACCGAACTATAACTTTAAGCGGACAATCGTACTGCTACGTCAGAAAAGTTTACAAATCTATATTCTGGTAAAAGCTCCAACGGGTCATTGTCTCATGGGAAGACTAGATTAGCGGTTAACTAGCAGTATTACTGCAGAAGTTGTGTGAATGGCGAAGTGAAGAAAACGGTTGAAGTTAGTAGAAAGAGACTAGCTTTGCTCGGGAGTCCCTTAGATAATCTGTAAAAGCGATCAAGTTTGAATCGTAGTTACTGGCACAGACAAATTTGTACTCGCAAAGACTGTAAAAGATGTAGGAGAGACCAAATGGAATGGCAATGTAACTTTTAACTTCTACTAATTAACAACTAACAAACTTTAAAAACAAGTTAATTTCTCATAAATTCATATGTACTTTAATGATATGCATACAGTTTGACTCAATTAAATTTGATATAATTTAGTTTGATTTAGTAAGTTTGCTTAATTTTATAATTTAACCACATATAATATTTTAATAACATTTTTCTTGCACTCTGCATCACCATCTGCTATTTGAATACTGATTATTCAATGCATTCTTACGCTGTACATCACCAATTAATTCTGAAGGCTGCCAATTTCGATAGATGACCGAGTCACGCACATTCTGCTCCACTTTAAGATCCTGCTGTTGCCACCATTTTGCTTTCGGCAAAGCATTATGCAAAGCATTATTATTATTAATATTATTATTTTGCACAGGTATTACAGCAATAATCTGGCTTGATTGTGTTCTAGGCCACATGCCCAACTTGGCTAGAAGTTTTTGCGTATCAATCTCATTTTCATTCGGAGTCACCAAAACGCGCACATTCTCCATGGTACCATTTTGTTTAAGCTCAAGTGTTGCTTATGCAGTATCGGCAACATTATGCAGCAATGGATGAAATGGATCATCACCATAAAGTGTACGATAACGTTCGCTCTTAACTAGATTGATGATCTGAAACAGTGCTATGCAGGTGAGGCAATTGTAGCCGACATAAACTAAAAGCAAAAGTATTATATATATATTAATAATATATAGTTATATACTTATTACGTAAGTAGAAAGTTCCTGCTAGTGTTAAGGTTATCAGCACACCCAGATTAATGACTTTCTTCAAGATTATCATCAGCACAATATGAAAATGACACATTTCAAAAAAGTATATAATTTCAAAGAAGGCTAAGGGCAAGAGCAACCATTTTTTTAACTGCAAATTGAAGATTTTAACGTAATTAAAGTGTAGAGTCTGCAATATCGTAAGTTACTACCTTGAAGGCAGCATAGATGGCCAAAAGGCCGCTGCCGAAATGCCCAAAGTAACGCGCATGCACATAAATTAAAATATTTTCAGGATCTGTAAATAGTAAAAGAAGTTTTTCCATTTTATTTTTCCATTATTTATAAAAGTAAAAATATTAAGTTCGTCAATAGCAAACTTCACTGAAATACTGCATGCCATTAGAAACTTGGTATATTTATGTATTGTATAAGTAGCGAAGAACTTTTATTCTCCCACTTCTTGCATCTTTAATGAAGATTCCGGGAATTCCACATTTAAATTTCTATGCTACATGCACAAATGTATTGCATACAAAAAAAAAAAAAAAACTTACAATACTCCATCCAAGAAATACTCATTTTTATAAACTTGTTTGTACTATATTGTGCATCTTTTTCGATTAGCTCAATCACTGGCTCCAAAAAAGCAACACCATTTAAAAAGAATAATATATTGAATGTTGTAGAAGACATCTAGAAATATATAGTCAGCTAGACAGATACTTCTCTAAATTCGTCCAATTACAAACCATAGCCAATATAGCAATTATAATAACACCCAGTCTAACTGAGCAATAACAGAGATACGATTTCATTAGTAACATTTTGTTATGAAATTAATTTTTAACAATTAATTAAACAATTTAAATAAATGCATTTTGAACACGAGGCCATTAAAAGCACTTGCTGTAATGGCACACAATAAAACACTGCACATTAGTGTGTTATATAAAAGTATGTATAGAGTAATTACCCATGAATGGATAGAAACCCATACCAAAACTCGAATTCGAACAATGCACGTATTTATATATCATTGATTGTATTTTCATGTAAAGATTTCTATCAACACAAAATGTCTGTGGCATATTTAATAGGTATTTTTTTTAATGCTAGCATATTTTTTTTTTTTTTTTTGGTTTAATATTTGTTATTTCGATTTTGACCTTTGTGTGAAGTACAACGAAACAGCAAAATGTCTCCATTACAGTTATTCGGAAAACAAAATTTATATCTGAAAAACAGAAATCAATAAAGATGCTGCTCATGGAGAGCCATTTGTGCTTCTACAAACTTCTTTTGAAGTATTTTATTAAAGTTCTTGCAAATAGGCAAAAACTATACCGCTTATGGTGATGTTCTCCATGCATAGTTCTGGATTGTTTAATACAACACACGGAAAGCGATGCACATTCTGGTACTGCTAGCTGTTCTATGTGACGTTAAGAAACCGAAATCAATACCACTGTAGCTCATTTTGGCTCTCAGCTGTTCTATTTTAAGCTCTGTGCTCGCACGAAACTCATGTGTTGTGTGGCTCTCGAGATATCAATATTTGAGCAGAGAGCTTACCTGTGAGCTGTAAGCTGTAAGCAGTAAGCCAAGTGTGTAGGAAGCTCTGAGCTTCTCGTAAGCTGTGACATCACTGTGAATGATAGAGCTCATAACGCCGTGGTCAGTACCCAATATACTATTTTTGTTGTCAGCTGTTCGATGGTGTTCTATGCTGTGCTCGCAAGAAGCCCATAAATTGGAGTTCTCAAGCAGCATCAAAGCTGTGAGGTCTCATTATTTAAACTGAGAGATTTGCTGTGAGCCCAGTTTGTGTTAAGCTGTGATCTTCAAATAAGCTATGACCTCACTGTGAATAATCGTGCTAATTTTTGTAGAATGAATCTCGCTTAAACTTATTCAACAGAGCTCATTCTCCTTAAATACGCTTTAGAGTAGTGTTGTGCAAAAGTTTCATATGGAAGCGCAAAAAGGCAATGAATAACGATGAAACTGTTTGTGAACTTCGCACTGGTTAATGCAAAGAGCTACGTGTGTGTACGTCAATATGACCTGGCCACCTCTGCCTTGAAGTATTCTCTACTGGTGTCTTTTTATAACACACTATTCCGGCTCGTTGGCTCTGAACTTAGATTAGACTCTTTTTAAATTCATAAACATAAACTGAGTAAACTTAGCAGTTCCATTAAAAAATTTAGAAAACTTCCGTTCATCTTTTCAATATATTTTTTGTACTTATTATGAGTCGTTTTCGGTGTAAATTCAAAACCACTTTGTGCATAACACTTTCCATTTGCACGGCAGCTATTATCTTGTTTAAACTTTTTCCTTATCGCATAAACTTCACCGAGAACTTTGAAGAAGCAGCCAATATTAATGAACGTGGTCAGATACGTCAACATGGAGACTATTGGGTCTGGCACAATTATCTACGTGCCGAGCAACATTTCGTGGGCAATGAGAGCATTACACTGACAACACATGGCACATTTCAGGATTTGGCCATGTTGTCCATGTTATTGAACAGGTATAAGCATGAAATAAATGAACAGCTCGCTTAACTACGTAAAACTTATTCTGCTAGATGGCGTGGTCCTATCAGCCTGACAATCTATGCCAATGGTAATGATTTTCAGCAATTTGTAAATTCACTTGGCTATATAAATGGTTGCTTAAAAATAGCACATCTGCTAAGGCGTTATGTCACAGTGCATCTGTGTTTTCATAATAAGCATTTTCCGGAAAATTTACAACGCATAACATATCATTATACGCCACCACCGGCTCTCTGTGTGGATCTGCCACCCTATATGGCAGGCAAACAAACCGTGACCTATTGGTATCAACACAATTTGAGCTATCCGATGAATCTATTACGAAATATAGCACGTTTGAATGCTGCAACTTACTTCGTCATGCCACTCGATATGGATCTATTGCCAACGCCGGTATTTCCGAAGAAGTTTTTGAAATTTGTAAAGCAACGTACAATGGATACAAAGAAAAGGTAATAATGATTCCGTACAATTTTAAAAGTTGGACAGTCTTTAACAAAACTTTAGTAGTTTCATTTGTAGACATATTAAACAGCTGATTTTAAACAGCTGCTTTTAAAAATCCAACTTTATATTCCATTTATATTTTTGTTGCACAGCATTTACTGTCTGACCACCTTCAAACACAATTACGAAGTTCCTCTGGCATATACCAAACATCAACTATTCGCAGTACTACGCACCGGAAATATCAGCATAGAAAATTCGTATAACCAACAACAACGACTTACAAGTTGGCTTAAGCACGAAACCGATGGTATCACTGGAATTTCGGTATTTGCTGTAGGCTCCATGAATGATATGTGTGTCGGTTATGTGTCTGTGAATAGTATGGAACCGCTTTACGATGAGCGTGCAGTATTGGAAAGTATTTATGCAATGCCACGAAATCCTCAGGTGTGTAGTGAGTTTCTAAAATGTTTATACTTTTTCTAAACTTCATGCATTGTGTTGCAAGGGTGTTATCAGTTTGTTGAAGTAGCTATCGGAGATCCCGTTATGCATACAAGTTTTGCTCTACGATTTTTATAAAACAACTAGGGAAAGCCAAAAACAAGGCCAGTCTTCTATTTTGTTGTACAAACGTGCGCTAAGTTGGCTACAGTTCAAGGAAGGTATTCGAAGGCATATTTTGCTAATTTATGAAAAATTGAGTCCAAAATTTCGTGCTCATATTTCGTGTGATAATAACGTATAAGATTAGGCAAATTTTGATGTATGATACATCTCTTTAAAATGTCTGGTTTTAGCAATTTGCTCGATTTAGATTTTGTTGTGCGTTTTTTCGCTTCTTATGAATTTATTGAATATCTAGCTGCTATACAATTCAATGTGAAGCGTTTTAAAGTTTCGGTATCACCGAAATTAATCTTTCTTTTTTAAAATGTTTTCTATTACAGTCAATTATTTTGAGATATCTAAATTTCACATTCATCGATTTGGATGGTACTTTTCTATTTCGACGGGATCGTTATAGCTGGCAGCATGTGAATACGAAACATCTAAGGCATCGCCAGCTGCAGTACAATAAGGATTTATGGACACAGTGGGCGCAGATCTGTAAAAATAAGTTTTTGTCATGATGTCTCTTTCTGTATTTTACGAAATTTCGCAAGTGTGATAATGAATTAAAATTTATTACTATGTAAATTAAATGTGCTATAAATTAAAGCTTATCAGATGGAATATTTTATACTACCACACCTGAACAGTAAACCCGTGTCTTCATTTTTCAAATACTCCGATAAACAGCTTCATTTTTATCAATGCTCAAATGGCAGATGACTTTTACCTCGTGATTAGATAACACGTTTCAAAGAAAATTTTGGGAAATTAAAAAGAATGAAATTAATTAAATTCTTTAAAGAGATAGTGATAGACAACCTTTTAATAAATTTGCGCATGAATAGTTATGTACGTCATGCATTCCAAATTTGTTGCCATACTCCAAGACAATTTAATGCCAAAAAAAAAAAGAGTAGCTAGCTGATTGCACTGTAATGTGGTATGCAAGTAATATAGACATTTGTTGATTAAACCAATAATAGGTTGCTCACACAAACGCACTACTTGCGAAATACAAAATCTCGAATTAGTGGCTGCTCAGTTTTGAAAGAAGAAGGGTTACGTGGCACTAGCGTTGTAAATAGGCACACTGAAAAAAATAGGAAACATAATTTAGCAAAACTAATCTTATGAGAAACAAGTTATTTACGAAGAATATCTTTCATTTATTAAGTTTGACAAAAACGGCTGTAGCCAAAAAGAATTCTATACTCTGGTTCGATTCTACGCCTTATGAAGGAAAGCCGCTTTGTGCCATATTTCGCACGCGTTGAATTTGGTTTCAGTTTCCTAATACCAGGACTATGCACTAGAAATGCGGGATGTAGCAAATGGTATTTGTAATTCAGCAGACACATTGCGAAGCCCTGAAAAAAGAAATTTTTCTAAAGCAGTATGCAACAAAACAAAAATGTATTTACCTGAAGCCGCCTATCTGACTCTCCCTCCCACGTTAAACGCTCATCGTACAACGGTTCCTGATTATCGCTGACATAGAAAGGTTCCCAAAACCGCATAACTCCAACACGCGAATACACTGTATAAACAATGAGCTCATTGCCATCTGTGCGCTCATTTAGCCAATCCTCTTGATCCACAATTAGATGACACTTGCCGCAGATTTTTTTGTGAAACGGTACTGCAGTTTTTTGCTGCAACATCTCCTTTAGCTCTGCTTTAGTATTCGGTAAACGTGTCACATTCGCCTCCAGCTCAAAAGTGGGCAGCGGAAAAACGCGTTTTGATTCCGCACTCACAACACTATGATTACGATCAACCATATCCAGAAATTGTTCTATTATGCCGGGACTCGGATAGATTTCTATATCAGTGACGAGTATGAAATGTGTATTGACTGCTTTACGTGCTATATTACGTGCAACATTTATCGGATAATCCAAATTGTTTATAGTCTTATACATCATGCTGCGATCAGCATTCAAATATGATGCACTTTCACTACAATTGTATTTCCAGGCGAGTGCTTTCATTTGGGTGTTTGGAAAATGACGCGAAATATGACTTTGAGGAAAAAAAACATGAAATGAAACATAATCGCGTATCAGAACACTACTCGGCAAACAATTGCGCACATATTGTATGGCATCGAGGGTAGCATTTAAGTCATAACCCGGTGCGTAAATAGCAAAACTGATGGGACCAAGCCAACTAAAAGGAATGAAGAAGTTTTAGAAACATCTTCAGCACTAACTTAATTCGAATGGAACACTTACCGCTCGACCACTGTCGCCACATGTGCAAAATATGTATAATCTCCATGTGTGGTATAGGTAATTGACTCGGCACAACTCAGGCTACGACTTTTATTGCCCACAAATAGATTTTGTGCCAACCAAAAATTGCCATGCTGCAAAATCTTCATTTCCAATTTCTGCGTTTGACATGCAAGAAATAACTCCAGACGTTCTGTGCGTGTTGTTTGCTCCGTTTGGAGTTCAGCTACAAATAATGCTTTGGAAGTGAACTGCAACATTTCATTCGTATATGAAGTTACTTCCTTTAATTTTGAATCAAGCTCTTCTTGGTTTTTATTCACATTACTATTTACTTTAAACTTCATTTGTAAATTACCGTATATATAAAAATATATCCAATATATAAATCCAAGAAGTAGCAACATTATTAGTGGCACACTTCCAGAAAACATACGTCCCACCATTATTAAGTTTAAGGTCGTTTAATTTAGTAAATAATTGTGTCGCTATTTGAAAACTGCGAATTTGAACAAACTTGTACAAACTTGTAACTAAGGGTTTCTCATTGTACGTGCTTTCGCACGTGCTTTGAAATTTTGATTTGTACTTAATTTCTAGTAAGAACTATTTTTTAATAATTTGACCGGTCTACTATATTCAAAAATTAAATTACAATATAATAAACTAAGAAATGTGGCCTATTTTACAAAGCAACTCTCTCTCTAGTCTACTCCTTTCCTCCGCAAATCTGAACACTTCTCTTCTACACCATCATCACTTTGAATGCCAAAAAAAAACCGATCCCACTGATACCGAACCGTGGTAGTTTACCCCCTTTACATCTCCTCTCCCTCTCGACAGACCTGTGTCTCATACTACCAAAACAAAATAATTTCAAGTATAACAAGTTTTTCTACAAAGAACATTTATTTACAATTTATCACATTTTACATCCACCTTTGTAACCGAAAAGTATTCTATATTCTGGCACGATTTTACGCCTTAAGTACGAACGTCGCTTTCTGCCATATATCGCACTAGTTGAATTTGCACTCCATTGCTTAATACCAGGACTATGCACTAGAAATGCAGGATGTAGCAGATGGTATTCGTAATTCAGAAGACACATGGCAAGCCCCTGAAAAGAAAAACAATTTTTCTAAAGTATACAGCAAAATAAAAAAAAAAAACCTCCATAAATTTATATACCTGCAAACGTCTATCTAACTCGCCCTCCCATGTCAAACGTTCATCGAAAAATGGTTCCTGATTATCGCTGATATAGACAGGTTCCCAATTCTGCAAGGCTCCTATACGCTTACGCACACAATACACAATGAGTTCATGGCCATCTGTACGCTCTCTAAGCCAACCCTGTTGATCCACAATTCGATGACACTCTTCACAGATTTTTATATGAAATGATGCTGCAGTTTTTTGCTGCAACATCTCCTTTAGCTCTGCTTTAGTATTCGGTAAGCGTGTCACATACGCCTCCAGCTCGAAAATGGGCAGCGGAAAAACACATTTCGTTTCCGTACTCACAACACTATGATTACGATCAACCATATCCAGAAATTGTTCTATTATGCCGGGACTCGGATAGATTTCTATGTCACAGTCGAGTATGAAATGTGTATTGACTGCTTTACGTGCTACATTACGTGCAACATTGATCGGATAATTTAGCTTTTTTATAGACTTATACATTATGTTGCGCTTAACATACAAATATGGTGCAGTTTGACTACAATTGAATTTCCAGGCGAGTGCTTTCATTCGGGTATTTGGAAAATAACGGGACATATGCCTTTTAGGGAAAAATATATGAAATGAAACATAATCGCGTATCAGAACACTATTCGGCAAACAATTGCGCACATATTGTATGGCATCGAGGGTAGCATTTAAGTCATAACCCGGTGCGTAAATAGCAAAACTGATGGGCCCAAGCCAACTAAAAGGAATGAAGAAGTTTTAGAAACATCTTCAGCACTAACTTAATTCGAATGGAACACTTACCGCTCGACCACTGTCGCCACATGTGCAAAATATGTATAATCTCCATGTGTGGTATACGTAATTGACTCGGCACAACTCAGGCTACGACTTTTATTGCCCACAAATAGATTTTGTGCCAACCAAAAATTGCCATGCTGCAAAATCTTCATTTTCAATTTCCGCGTTTGACATGCAAGAAATAACTCCAGACGTTCTGTGCGTGTTGTTTGTTCCGTTTGGAGTTCAACTACTACTAAATCTTTGGAACTGTGCTGCATCATTTCATTCGTATATGAAATTACTTCATTTATTTCTGAATCAAGCTCTTCTGGGTTTCTATGCACATTGAATTTTTCTTTAAACTTCGTTTGTGAATAACTGCATTTATAAAAGAGTAGCCAAAACATAAATCCAAGAACTAGCACCATTGCTAATGGTGCACTTCTAGTAAACCTACGTCTCACCATTATTATATTTAAGGTTGATTATTTATGTAAACAATTTTGTAGCTATTTGAAAACTGCGAATTTCGTACGAATTTTGAACAAACTTAACTCTGTGTTTTGCATTGCACAATTCGCACGTGCTTTTAAATTTTGATTTGAGCATATAAAACTTTTTTTTCAATAATATTAGCAGTCTACTTCGATTTAAAATTAAATTAAAATAAAACAAGAAAAAAACGGTAACTTCGATGGTTCCGAAGTTTTAATACCATGAAGCTTCAAGCTGTGAATTTAGCAGGTGTTAAGAAGCAGGTGAGTTTCTATGGGGACTACGCCTAATAAAAGTCAATTTTGATACTCCACTAAACTGTAATAAAAGGAGTTCTATGCTCCGACTTACGACTGGATATTTTACAAATTGGTGCCCAAAAAATGTGGTCTAAGAAGCCTCCTTTAATGCGCTACAAACTTTCAGACAAAGTGATAATACCATTTCACTCCAAGTGTGAATGGTATTAAAAAGAACAATTTCGCATTAAAAAACCAAGTTTTGGAGTTCACGGTCCTGTCAATCAAAATCCATTTTTCGTAGAACCAAACTGTCTGAGAAAAGTTAGTAGGACATTGAATTACCTTTGAATTCAAGCTGAATGTTGCTTCAATCGGTCTTACTATTCACGAGTGATACTCGACTTAAACGAATTTGTATTCAGCGACACTCAATTAACCGAATAAAGTATATTTTAACCAAGGGCAATTTTGCCGTTGCATAGTGTAGTTTTCCCCAAAATCTCTAAAGCTCGATGAGACGTATCGAATCGAACTAGCCATATCCGTCTGTCTATCTGTGTGCATCAAAACTTGTTCCTCAGTTTTTAACATATCAATCTGAAAACGTATATGGAGACTTCGAATCTGCCAAAGTTGCACTTATGTATTTATATAAAAACAACAATGCCAAACTCACTGTAAGGGATAGCTCCCATACTATAAGTTTGTCAAAATGTGGCAGAAGAAACCGTGACAAACACCATAGAATGTATATTTTGGTAATTATTTTTTTTTTATAATGCTTACGAACTTATTACTTTTTGATAATTTAATAACTTAAATTGTATTAAATACAAAAAAATATTACGACTCCTTTTAGAGGTTACGCTAAGCCGGAAAACTTTTAGTAACTGTCCGTCTAAACAGTTACTAAAAGAGCTAGAGCTAAAAGAGCTAGAGACACCAAAGATGAAGATTCCACTTATACACATCAGTTAGAGTTTATGAAATTTCTTGGGTGCCACGCATAATACATACATTACACGGAAATTTGATTTTTATTGGCACACTTTTAAAGACCGCTCATCCGGAACAAAGTTTTTTTAATTTGATTTTTATTCTGTTTTTTTTTTTATTTATTTTCAATTTGATTTTTTATTTATTTAGCTTGTAACTTATCAATGAAAATAAGTTGATAATGTAGAAATTCTATTTAAAATTTACCAAGTTATTGGCACTTGAACAATTGTGTCTTTTTTGATTTCTTGATCCGAAATTTGTGATCTTATTGTAAGTATATATATCGTACATACGATAGACATATAACTAATTATTACTTCAACTTTAAATACAATACTTAATGCATACAAATTCTCTTCAGACTAGAAACTAAATACAAATATATATTTTAAAGCTTACAAACTGCTAACTTAAAGTAACAATTACAATTTAATTGTATCACGTTGTGCAGTTCTTGTTCTGTCCATATAAAACTCTATATTCAGGTTCAATTTTACGTTTAATAAAACGTGACATTTCTATGGCGTAGGCCATACGCGGTGAATGCTTATCAAAAGTTTTAATGCCAGGACTATGCACCAGAAAAGCAGGATGCAATACATGATATTCATAGTCCAGCAGACACATGGCATAACCCTGAAAAAGAAATACAAATAAATATGTAGATATTAGTTTAATATAATGCTTATTATCTGCACTGTACCGGTTTTCAATTTCGGAAGCATAATGCTTTCTCACTTTCGGGAGGATATGCGCCTTGAATTCACTTGCTGGAATTCAAATTGCGAAACTCTTTCAAGCGTTAACAAACAAATGCCCCTTTATTGCTCGCAAAATCTTGCCAAAAGTGAGCAGAGTTCTTTATAAAAGATTTTTGTATATTATAGTATGTATTTACCTGTATACGTTTATTAGCCTGTCCCTCCCACGTAACACGCTCATCGAAATACGGTTCCTGATTATCACTAACATAAAAAGGTTCCCAATATTTAAATTTGCCATAACGTTTGCCCACACTAAATACGCTCAACTCATCATTAACAGTAGTCGCTAGACACCAACCTGTCTGATCTGGAACCTGGTGACAAGTCTTACAGATACGCGCATGAAATGATGTAGCCGTTTTATTATGCAACATTTCGACTAGTTCCTCTTTCGTAGCCGGTAAACGTGTTACATTTGCATCCAGTTCGAAAATCGGTAGCGGAAATACACGTTTTGTTTCAGCACTCACAACACTATGATTACGATCGACCATCTCCAGAAATTGTTGTATAAAACCGGGACTCGGATAGAGTTCTATGTCACAGGCGAATATAAAATGTGTATTGACAGCTTTACGTGCTATATTACGTGCAACATTTATCGGATACGTTAGATTCTTAACAGTTTTATACATTAGACTACGATTAACATTCAAATATGGTTCCGCTTGACTACAATCGAATTCCCAGGCCAAAGCCTCCACTTCGGTTTTCGGCAAATACTTCGGCATATGATCATTGGGAAAGAAAACATGAAATGAAACATAATCGCGTACTAGATCACTCTTTGTCAAACAATTTCGCACATATTGTATGGCATCTAATGTAGCATTTAAGTCATAACCCGGTGCGTAAATGGCAAAACTAATGGGACCAAGCCAACTGAAAATAGAACGAAGAAGAATTCCGTAAGTATTTATCCATATATATATTTATAGAAAATACTTACCGCTCGACAACAGTCTCGACATTATCGAAAAATGTATAATCACCGTTGGTGGTGTAGGTAATGGACTCGGCACAACTCATGCTACGACTTATATCACCCACATATAAATTGCGCGCTACCCAGTAACTACCCAATTGCGCACGTTCCATTTTCAATTCGAACGAGCGACAATCCAGAAATGTTTCCAGACGCTGTGTCAGTGTTGTCGATTCTGGATTTGATTCTGGCACTGGTTCCAGATCCTGTAGTTGCTCTGCAGCATCGTTATCATCAACAATATTTGCATGTTCCATGTCGCGCTTCGGTGCCATTTCAGCTTCTCGTGGCTCAATCATTGCCTCTGCCTCACGTTGCTCTTTGATTTTAGCCAATTCGGCTTCAATTATATTTTTAGGTTGTAACACCAGATCCAGAAATTCTTCTGGTTGCATATCCACCGGACCCAATTGTTTTGTATATAATTTGGATTTCTTATTGGCATTTTGATATTCGTTTGGAACTCCGTTTATATCCGTTTGTTTTAGATTTTCAAACAGTAGATATGTTGCAAAAATTAGCAGTACTACAACCAGTAGCACACGTAAATAACGTCGATTGTGTAACGCTGACATTGCTTCTGAGCTTGTTTAGTTGGTATTCAAAATGTTGTGATATTAATGTTATTGGTGTATTATACTGTAGCTAATTCTGAAAGATTTTTTATATATATTGAAAATGATATAATATTGATTTAAAAGAGTTATTAAATATGCTGTTGATAAGATAAGCTGTTGCGACAAGTGAGCACGAAAATACGACATGTATTTCAACAACAACATACATATTTCAACATACCATGGTGAATGAATGTGCTAACTTGAATTACGTTCTAATTTGTAAATTTTATTTTCTCCACTGACTCTATATTAGGTATTGAACAGAAGTAAAATACGTTTTAACATAAATTTGTTTTTGATATATTGATTTATTTTGATTATTGTACGTAAGTATATTGATACTCTGCTGTAGATAAGGTCACAATCATAAACAGACTCATGCAAAGAACTGCAGAGCTATGCGGGAGCGTTTTGCAGCACACCAATTACAGCACTAAACAAAATTCTACTTCTTATCACACTATATCTATTGCCGCTATAAGGCTCAGAGAAAGCAACGCATGGAAAAACGCTAAATTAGCTAAATTACACTAGAGATCTACCACTGATTACTACTGAGTTCCAAAAATGGAGGTAGAAACGTCATTCAGACTTCTAATTCGGGAAGCTATGCACATTATAAGGTGCTCGACAGCTGTGTGGCATTCACTATGTATGCTCTTCTCAATTTGGATATGGGGTATTATAAATATATTACACCAAGAGCTTGCATTTTTTTTTTCTTTTTTTTTTTTTTTTGTTCCGAAAAATTCCCATAAATGTATGAGTTTTTTGTGCATTCAGTTTCAAGAAATATTTCAGGAAACCTTATCTTAAATTGCTTTATTCTGCGCTATATTTCAAACACTTGATTGCTAATTTGTAGATTAGTATATATAGAAATAAAATTTTTTCGTAGAAAAAAATAATGCGAACTTTCTGTAAAAAAAAGATTAAAAGACAAAATTTAAGCAACTGGATGAAGTCTGATCAAAATCAAGCCGCTAGACTAAACAAAAAAATAGAATTGATCAAATTTATTGTGTCTTTCTAGAAATGTAGAAATAAATATATCCATATTAATATTTCTCCAAACAGATTCAGACAAAACTTTTTTTGGGAAAACAACACACCCCAAGGTGAATGGAGAAGAATCAATGGTTATATGTATATGTTTAAATTTCTTCTCTATCCTTCGTCTAAAACTTTGTGGAAAAATTATATAGCATAAAAGCTATACAAATGTATGACTGCATTAAAATTGTACTAGGCTAGATAACAAGTTGTAGTTCTTATAGCACCATTCATATTGTTTGGTCATTATTATCTACTATGTACAACATTGCTAGATAAAATATTCACAATATGCACTGAGATATGCAGTCAGTAATATACTATCGCACATATATGTATATACTCAAAATGTCGATAAACATAGTCATAAAGGGAGTCACAGTTAGTTCTTATCTGCACATGAAACAAGTTCAATTTTGTGTATTCAGCATAACCGGCATTGCTCGTGTTTTCTAAGCTGTCTTTGTGTAATGGATGAGGAAATGGAAAAATTAACGCTGTGTCGCTCTTAAGTACTAGCAGTATTTAACCAAAATGCTGACTTGTCTCTTTCTTTCGAAGCGCTTTTCTATTGCAGAAATTTCTTGATTTGACCAGATTTTCTGGAAAGAGAATTAAGAAGTATATATATACTTTTGTAACTAGACCAACAACCTACACCTACACTAGTTCATTTTAAACTTCCAGAAATACTATAGCAACGTATTATAGCACGAAATTATAGAGAGAAGACAGAACATGCCCAATTACAAAACGTTTGAATAAGCAAACAAAAATAATGTGAAATTATTTTTCAAAGATGTCCTTTGTTTGTGAAAAGCATCACAGAGGTCTTGGTTAAAGTGTTGGTTGAAAAACTAGATTACTTCGATTGCTTCTTGAGATAGACTGCTTTAATTTAGCTTATTATATACTGTTAAAGTAGAATTAACATGTTACACTTTATCTGAAGAGGAAAAGGGAGCATGTAAATATACAAACTCTTGAAGTCTCTATCTCTTATATTTTTCAAGATCTCATTGTTCAAACAGACGTTCAGCCAGTCGTCCGACTAACAAGATTATATCGGCAGAGAGAGAGAGAGAGAGAGAGAGAAAAAGAGATACAGACAAACACACCTGCGTTTGTTTACTTGTTGCTTACAGTTATATCTAATGTACACTCAGTTTCACTTTCTCCCTTCATCCTCGTTCAACTGTGCGAGCTGTCGTTTTAATCAACATTTCTAAGTCTATTTCGCAAGCCCTTTCGCTCTAAAAATAACGGTAAATCGAGCTGAAAACTGTTATTTATTTATTATTTTTTTATTTATGATTATTACTGTTACCTTTTACTACTTATGTATTGCATGCTACTCATAAGTTCTTTTTGGTTACATTTGTTAATATTTTTCTCTTAGGAGACACATAAAATACTTCGGCAAATTGTCACTCACACTTGAAGCTTATATTTCAAATATAATAAAATTGCACAACTAATTTCAGCATAAAATTTTTCTTTATTTAAACACTTCACGCACAAACTCACTTGCAACACTCGAACTATATACCAAGCCAGTGTGACTTCAACTAAACTACATATATTTGCAGCTTGAAAAATATAATTTTGAATATGAGAATTGGTTGCGATAAAAAAAAAAACACAAACAAACAAACAAAAAAAAAAAAGAAAAAACAAAACCTACAATACAGAAGTTCTGTAATGCAGTCGAGAATTTGACTCGGGACTCAACTCTTTCCGTCGATAGGCGCTTGAAATTCGAAAGCAAGTGTCAACGGAAGTGGAATTGTACAGAAGAAATACAATTATTGTTGATAAAAACTTCTAAGACGCTGCGCTCTGCGGTTAGTTAAGATATATAAAGGGATTTTCAATAGCTATGTCCGAACTTTGATAGCTTATTGCTCTGTCGTTGCATAGTCTCCATTTTTAGATTTACGTACGCCGCTTGTGCGGCTCTAGAGTAGTTGGAAATGTATAGAAATCTTTTTCAGTGATCAAGAGACTAATCCACAGCAATATGAACGGTCTTCATTGCATCAGAAGATACTTTTGTTCAGAAGGTATCATCTTCCGAAACAAGAATTGTCTCAGATGCTGACTTTCAAGTGTGAACGGTACTGACTTTTTTTTAGCTGTACGACATATGGTTTCAACAAGATGCCGCGAAGTGTTTTAAGTCGGGTGTTACATTGGAGTTGTTTTTCCAGAAGATCCCATGTGCAATGGCCGCCAAGATCGTGCGATTTAACGCCTATAAATTATTTTCTCTGAGGCTACGTTAAGTCGCTGGTTTATGGCAACAAATCAAAAATAATGGAGTAACTATTGGTGAGTTCCAACGCAACAGTGTCATATAAAATTAAAGCTCTAGGAATGAGCCATGCAGTTCATTTGCGTGATATCATTTTCAAAATGATTGTACTTTAATCCGCCAAAAAGCTTTCCATCACATCTCCCACACAGCACACTTTTTTATTAAATTTTAAATTACAGACACGCTTAATGGAAAACCCTTTACTTTGCATATTCGGGCAATAGTGCAAGAAGCAAAGAAAACAAAAAATCAAGTCAAAAAAATTCTGAAACAATTTTGTGTACACTTTAAGCATAATTTTAGACAGAGTATTAACAGTCTGTCAGAAGTTTTGTCCACAGAGAAATAATAACAGATTGTTTCTAAAAATTCTTGCCTATCCAGCAAAACGTTTCATCAAATCTAAAAACGTTTTCTAATTAAATTTAATAAACTGATTGACATTTTGTTCGATCATACATCTATCATACAGGGATAAGATAAAAGACAACAAATCATCGGTAACTTATTAGCAACTTATCGGTGAAGAAACAAACTAGACACAATTTTCAATGTTTTACACAAATTAGATAACGCACCGAAATTTATAATAGCAACGCGTATTATGATTATTATTGTTAGACGACGGATGATAATGACGACAACACCTTTGTCCGGAACAACTTGACGCTTACGCTAATCGACAATGACTGATTTGGGTCGGTGTAAAAAAGCAATTTTGGGCTGAGACCTATCATGAGTTCATGATAATATAAAAATATAATACATTTGTATTTGATAAGCGTAAAAGAGCGCATGCAATAGAGCGTTAGTAGCCTTTAGATAAGTAAATATTTTCTACTATAAGTAGTACATAATAAAGAAAAATACTTTAATTACACTCATTGTCGTTAGTTTCAAGTTATTATTAGATGATAAGTTAAGTTACTACTTAATGTTACAGATGTTCTACATTTGCTTCGCAAATATTGATCTGCGATAAAATATTGAACAAGTTACGAGCAAAATCAATATTTTCGATTGGAAACTTAGAATTTAAACTGCATTTTAGCTTATAATGAGTCAAAATAGTTTAAGTAGAATTTTGGTGTGACAGCACGTTTTACTTCCTATGGAAATACATATCAAAGACTAATTATTATCTATATTTGCTATCACAAATTGTACGAAAACAACAATGTGATAAAAAGAATTAGTTTGATCGAAAAATGACACGAAACGCGAGTGTGAAGTTAATATATGAAACTTAAAGCGTATAGAATTCTTAATGCGGAATTATCATTAATAATCTTTGAGAAAGTATCGTACATATGTGGATCACAGTTGCGCACTATGTGTGAAAAGCGACTTTTAGCGAACATAAATCAAAATTTAATATTATATTTTTAAAAATGTTAAAGCATATCTTTTTAGCAAAACTATAGAAAGTATCTGGAACCAGCATATTTACAAGGTATGATCGAACTTTTAATTTAAAGCAAAGAGCGCCATCTATTAAATGTTGACAGTGTTAGAAAGGTACATTTTTACTTCTTTCGAAAGCAGCTAAGTTCAGGCTAATCATTGACAGGTTACAAAATGACACACGTTTTAATAACAGCAGTTTTTGTAGTTATGGCCTAAAAACATAATGGAACAAAGAGAAAATATAAAATTTTGTTTTAAACTCGGTAAAAAATTTGCTGAGACTTACGAATTGTTAGAAAAAAGTTTATAATGATGATTGTTTGAGTCGTACTGAAGTTTACAAGTGGTTTAGACTATTTAAAAACGGTCACGATGATTTAAATGATGATCCAAGACCTGCACGACCCGAAGCATCGAATCGTGCTGAGTTTGTGGAAGAAATAAGTGAAATAATCGATATCGATGCAAATTTCACTGTGAGAATGCTGGAAGCAGAATTAAATTTATCTTTGGGTTTGGATAAAAGAAAGCTGTGTGCACGTTTTGTTCCACAACAGAAAAATGATGATCAAAAAATCGCTCGTGTAGAGCATTGCAAAGACATCATTTCAACATCATTTTCCAGATTTTCTTGATTCGATCATAGCTGGTGATGAAACATGGTGTTTTAAATATGATATTGAAACTAAGCCACAATCTACAGAATGGAAGTCAAAAGACAAGTCAAAACTTTAAAAACTTCGTTTTCAGCAGTCAAGAATCAAGACAATGTTGATAACTTTATATGATTCCAAGGGTATTGTTCCCAAGGAATTTGTTCCAGAAGTTCAAAATGTCAATCGAGAATATTATTTACAAGTTTTACATCGTTTGTGGTAAAGAGTTCTACGAGCTAGGCCCGAATATTCCAAAAGAAAGCGGCTGTTTTTTTACCTCAAACAGTCGGATTTCGCCCATAGTGTGTGAATAAGGGGCACCAAAACAATTAACTACGTACATGCCAAGAATAAAAATTATAAAGTTTGATTTTTAATAAGCTTATATATCAAATGATTTTATTAATTATACTCATTATTTACCTACATCAACTTTTTTGATCGAGCTGAAGTTTGATATGCACGTGTGAATATTAATTTTCATAGTTAAAACAAAACGGCGAATTTATTACGCTAGACAAACCCGAATATAATATAGACTCTTAGAGATAACTTGGTGTATGAGTGCTTTAAACTTTCTGTTATGCAACTTCAAAAAGTATTTCTAACACTCTGTGGCCATAACAGCAACACACACACACACACACATACACACACAAAAACGAAAATTCGATCACAAGAGTCTACAGAACTGAGCACACAAACTGTTTTGAGAGCCGCTTGCCAGAAGTACCTCAGAAGATTAGAGACTTAGGGTCCATCAACTTCATCAATCTAAACATCTGTTGAGATCCAACAACGAAGAGAACAATAAAGAGGAAAGTCATGGTCAACGAGCTTTACAAAGAAACTTTTAGCTTGTATATAATTTCGCGTCAGGCAAGTGACAACTAATTGGAACGAGAGCGAGAACGTAATCATCCGCTGGATCCCTATAATCCACATATACCTTCCGGTGCTATGTTTAATATCTTTAATGCTTATATAAAGTGTTTAGTCTTTCCATATGGTTCCTAACTGTGTTTCAGGATCGAAAACTAGTTGCGTGGCATATTCTCGAATTCTATTGATATGGATAAGCAAACAGAGAATCTATTAAAAATACACAATATATGCAACTTTCAACAATTTTCGAGCAAATTAATTTAAATAAATATTTAATTTTTAAATCCTTAATAATTCAAATGCGAGTTTTCTCTTGAAAAGGCTTTAAACATTCACGGTTTATACGGGAACTATATCTAAGTGTAAATGATATTTAATTGACTTATAACTTGGCAGACATATGGTAATGATTAAAAAAATGAGTGCAAACAAGTTTTAGCATCCAACAACAGTTGTTGTGGCTACCAGGTGCACTCAGGTGTACCCAGATATGGAAAATTGTGCTTGTTAACGAAATATAGCTGAACATTGTCGGATACAATTAAATTTTGGCATCATAATATGTTAATATCATACGTTACTACTGACCAAGAAACAGCTTCTTCGCTTAATTAATATGACTTGCAGGTGTATGACAGGTAAAATCTGTTACAAAACTCTTACTCTGCACTCTATATTTCTGATATCACGTACTTAATTTGAATTTCTTCACTAACACTTTAAGCGACTCCTAATCACACAAAAAAAAAAAAAATCTTGAGTGGTTAAAAAATTACTATAAGTAGCTTACTTGTCTTAGATATTATTTTATTAAAAATTATTTATGCACATGCGTAGAATGAACTTTCAGTTTACAATGCCAGTTTGTGCGCGTTCCAATAATTGTGCTAATGAGGCCGGCTGCCAGTTCTTGAAGCTGCTATCGCTCATCATACAAACATTTCGATCGATATAACAATAAAGTTTACCAACGCGATAGATCTATGGATGCAAAATTAAAACCGAAACATTAAAAATATATAAACAAATTAAATATATATAAAACTACCTGCTTGCCAAATTCACGTCTACCCGGCAGCGGTGCAAAAATGATGCACAATTCGGCGCATTTCTGTGAGACTAGTTCCTTGAATTCGAGTTGTGCTGGTGCTGCAAGTTGTTGCATATCCATAATTAAAACCGGCGGTTGTGGCGGCGGTGGCACAGAGCTAACTGCTGCGCCAGTATTTGTTGCGGCTGTATTATTAACCACAGCATCTGTGGCACGATGCATCATTTCAAGTGCACGTCGCAAATGTTCCTTAACGCACGGTTCACGCAGCAACGCCTCACTGAACATGCTCTTCCAGCCGCTGTACCAACGTGAGATTTCTGTATAATCAGGCGATTGATTGAGCCACAAAACAAGCACTTGCATCCAGCGTGGAAAGAAACATTTGTCGAGCATATCAGCCATCAACATGGGCGGTATTAGTTCATGCCATTCCCATACTTGATTCCAGAGTTCTGAAACAGCCAAAATTTTGATTGTTACATTTAAAGAAATTTATATAAAAATCAGAAGAAAATGCGGTAACTTCAGTGGAACCGAAGCTCTAATATCATTCATACAGAGTTTCGGGCTATGAAGAAAATCAATATGTACATGTGGGTGGCCATTTATATATATATATATATATATATATATATATATATATATATATATATATATATATATATATATATATGTAAAGCGTTGGGTGTCGGCTTTTTAACTGAAGAGTGTAAAGGAGAGTCGAAATATGCAAGGCTCTATTTCTTATAGTCTCCGATCATCAGGACGAACATGTCTATGTCGACTCGTTTTCCGCTGCAGATCAAGAATATATATGCTTGAAGGGGTCTACCACAACTCCACCTGCCAGTTACATACTTAACAATAACTCACCTAAATCCTGTTGCAGCGGATTTATAACAAACTCGCTCAACACCATTTGTAGCTTTGGTATTATATGTCGAATCAAAAAGAATTGCAATTCGACAGCAGCAAAAGCATCCTTCCACGGTGTTAACATGGCACGCGCTGATCTATCTTGTGGCATCCAAGCTTGCAATGCAGCGCCCAATTTTTCACGTATAACAGGATATATGCTCTCTTCCATTTTTTCACCTAAAATAGCATTCCAAGGTAAGATCCATATGTGTATGGGCACCGTATCTGTCAATGGATCCCAATCACGCACACCAATGCTTAAGCGCGGCAATATAAGCTGTTCCAGCACTGAATCCAATATCCATGTAGGAAATAGCGGCGCCCAGGCTTCCAGCAGCGCAGCCATTTGTTGATGTTGTTTCGGATTCCAGCTGTCAGCACATGCACGAAAACTGGGTATAACACCGGCCCAAATAAGCGATGAATACGGATCGAATATATTGCGTTTATCTTCAGCTGCTACAAGCGTTTCATGCTGCTTGAGTAGTGTTCGCCATTTTTTAATTAACTCAATATGTTGCGTCGGTTGCGCCAATGGCTGCCAAGTGGCTAACGTAATCTTAACCAGCGGTGCTATAACACCCGCTGCCAGATCACCCAAACCAAATTCTTTATATTCGGCAGCATAATCACGTTGCAGCTCAAGAAATAGTTGCTCAGCGCGTGCCAATGTTAAATTTGGAGCACCAGCGCTCAGCTCCTCCACGCGTTCAATTGCCGCCTCAAGCGTATGCAGATGTGCATGTTCTAACTGTATAATCTCTTGTAGATTTTTATATTCATGCTCAAGCGCTGACTGACGATCGGCAGCCTCACGTTCCGTCTTATCTATGGCAATTATATCCTGTTCGCACATGTTTACTATAAGCTGCAGATTGTGCGTCAGCTCCGGCATGGCAAAAACTGTTGCAGCCGTTGCTGTTATGCGCTTGCCAGGTGCCGATGCTGCGCCAGTGGATGTTGTTGTTGTGCCGGCGGCAGCAGGTTCATAAAGCTCCTCATCGTCAACGATTTTTGTTTGGCCAAGTGCATGATAACCGCTTAAGACACGTCGCTCGGGACCGGTCATATCAATGACGGGTACATTGCCGAGTTTTTTGCTGCAAATGAAAGTATTTATTAGCCAGAGTTATTTTTTTTCATAATGCCATTTCACACTTTGCGTAAAAAAACACCCTATACATACCTCAACTTCTCTGATAGTAAATAATTCGACTTTTTGCCCTTTTCAAGGACTTCCTCTACAGTTTTGTAATAGTACTTTTTCGACTGTTTAGCGCCGGCGGCACTGCTGCTGCTACTCTCGCGTGCATCAGCAGTTTTACGCCACTTATTCAATTGCTCTTTGAATTCTTTCGTTTCGCGTACATCATCATCCAGCATTTTTGGTTTTTGTGCCGCCGTACCACCTACACTGGCCGCCGTCTCCGGTCCATAGGCACCAATTGCGCCACGCCCTTTGCGCACATGCGCTTGCACTGGCTGTGAAATACCCTGCAGATCTTTGCCCAAACCTTTGCCCGGTTTGTAGCCCATCTGCAAAAGTAATTTAGCGCCAATGCCGCGCGTATGCTGCTCCCAGGCACCCACATTACGATCGCTTGTAATGTGCGAATGATGCGTAAAATTGCTGCTAATGCCGCCGCCGCGTTTAGCGTTGAACTCGTGTTGCGCTCGATCAGCTCGATCGGAATCATCACTATCATCGGACGTTTGTGCATCCGCATCCATCGTCAGTTGCGGTTGCTTGCGTCCAAATGCAGGACGCGCATCTGCACCGTCAACATCCTCAACCGCCGTTGCATCGTCCGCATCGCTATCCTCGCTCTGTGTGCTGTCTCCTCGCTTCTCTTCAGTTTGTTTTGCTTTTTTTCCAGCTTGTTGTATGCCGCCGGCTACAAAACTAACGGGCGCTGTATAATCCTTTGGTTTATTGCCTCCGGCACCAAGGCCGCGTCGTTTGCCACGCCGGCCGCCGGCATCATCCTCGTCGCCGCTCTCATTATCGCTGTCATCGGCCCAGATGCCTATAACAAGGAATTACTTAATATATATCAGCCTATTTAATGTCATTTTACTTACCATAAATAGCCTGATGTTTTGTTTGCCTATGTCGCGGGCGATTTATATTAAATTCATTGGCTAAATCGTAATCCGTTATCTCAAAACGTTCGTATTCGTTGTCGGACATTTTCTTTTGTTTGTATGTGTGTGTCTGTCTATATTATATTTATTTATGCGCACGTTTTAAAAAATCAAAAAATAAAGCAACATAAAACGTTTACAAAACGTTTAAAAAATATACAAAAATCACGAACAAAAAAAAAGTTAACAAAAATCGCACGATTTGTTTTTGTTTATGACAAAAACACTAATGAAAAATGTACAAAAAAATACCATCAGAAGAAAAAAACTATAAAATACCAGCTGCTATCGCGCGCACAGGGCGCTCCAGAAAGCACAGGGTAAACTGTAATGGGGGGCCCTTAGTGCCCTTTATCATAGCTTTACATTTCGAAAATCTGCAACTAATTGTACACACCATATCTGAGCTATGGGGAAGGTGTGGCAGGGGAAAGGGGAGGGCCGCGTTCAACGTCGCGGGAATCAACTAGTATTAAATAAACAAATTCTCATTGCAATTCTAATTAACCGACCCTCTTTTGTCAACGAATGCTATACTCACTACAGCTGGAAAACTATCGATAGTCGATAGTTTTTCAGCTCTAATACTCCTCGCTTTATGCGATTCATTTTAACAGCGGCAAGCGTTCATTCTGGCTAAAAGATTTGCAATTTTATTTTGATTGTTTCTACAAGCGCACACGCAGCACAAAGTTACAAATAGCATACATAAATACATTTGGCAACTGAACATATTTCTTGATAAACCATTTAATCAAACGCCGGCCAGACGCGCACGCACTCGTGTGAATACAACAAAGCGAAAGAAAAAAGAGGAAAAACTGCTTTACTTTTTGTCTCAATTTAATTATCTCTTCGGAAAATATTGGAATTGGACCCGTACATATTTATAATTTTATTTCCATATAACGCAACGAAGATTTCGGCTCATTTTGTATGCATTCACGCACTTTTTCAATGTTCTTTTCGATCACCGCTGATTTTGGCCGGCCCGACTTTTCATTGCCGCAGAGGTCTTCACGACATTCTTGAAAACGTTTAAACCGCTCGCGAACATTGCTACGGAATAGACAATTGTCACTATAAACTTGTTTCATCATTTGGAACGTTTCGTTGAATGTTTTACCAAGTTTGAAACAGAACTTAATATTTGCTTTTTGTTCGAGATTCATTTTTAGACCGATGCCCAAAAGATACTGATATTTTTAGCGCCATAACTTCACTTGTAGTGGTCCGATCGCCATACAATTTTTACAAGATGTCAGTGAAGGATGTACCTTTCTAACGCATGTACCTACCAATAGGTGGAGCCACCAGAAACAGCTATTTTTTAGATTCCTGTTTCTTTTACGACCGACCTTGTATGTACCGGGCGCCCGTTAGACGGCTAATTTAATCACCTTTCTAACAATTTATCATACTATTCGAACGGATTTGCCGTTCACTCTGGTAAATCATAAATAGAAAAGCACAAATATACCGTTATCTAGGTGAAAATAAAGAAAATCAGTGTTTTTAAAGTTTCAATTTATTTTATGGAAAAACAAAATGTATGTATTAAATGAAAATATATTAATTCAAAATATCAGATTTACTTTTCTTGTCTCAGAATCATCATCTCATTGTGTGTTTTTGCAGATCGGAGTTTAACCGAAAGCTACGCAGTCAAATGTGTTTGCAAGTGGATGTTTAATTTTCCTTTCAAAAAGAAACTGAAAATTAAAAAAAATATATATATATATATATATATATATATATATATATATATATATATATATATATATATATATATATATATATATATATATATATATATATATATATATAACAGTAAACTTAAACTAAATGTTATGTTATCCCTATTAATTTTAAAATAGTATACCTATAATAAGTATATATGTAGGTTTTAGCTGGTTCAATGCGAACAGAGAATAATAAGAACTGTTTCTTACACAGAAAAACGCTTAACCGCATAGACAAGTGTTTCGAACTTAGCTACAAGCTCTCATCAGTATGCTTTTTGTATAAAACTATGTAGTGTAGTAGCGTGATTTTTGCTGTCGGGTGATATGAGCCGCTGCTATTTTGCGTGTGTAAAGAGTGAACAATATGCACATCACGTACAATTAGCACTTGCTCCATTTTAAACGAAATTGTTTCGAGCATGTAGTACACCAGCCAAAAAATGGAATCGTTCATTCTTGGACCTATAATCCAGATATTCTAAGATACACTTGTCGTCATCTGGCACAGTGATATACAAAACAAGGTAAACAATGCGGTAGAAGAATCCATGAAAAATGTACTCAACTCATAAACAAAGAATCTACGCCTAAGTATCGCTGCAGTAGACGAGTGTGCTTGATTTCGTTTATAACGAGACTCGACTTTTAATGCTGATCAAGAATATGGTAGCTTAATATACCCTATTAGGCAATAGATACAGTGTATAACAATATCACTTACCGTTTGTTGCACTGCTCACACTCGTATTGTTTTCTGGGTATTAATTTGGCATTGAGTGTAAAGCCGTATGTCTTTAACTGATACTCCTGTTCGGCGTTCTTTTTTAGCCTTGCTGCCAAATTTTTTTCTTTAGTCTCAGCATTGTCATTTTTATGTTCAGGATAATGATCTCGCAGTTCTTTGGCGAGTTTAAAGGCACGTGGACAACGATCACAATTATAGATCTCATTGCCTAAATGCCTTCGTAGATGTGTGTTAAGGTTGGAGGTTGTCGTAAAAACATCATAACAATATTGACATTTATAGGGTTTCTCGCCCGAGTGCGAACGCATATGCGAACCCATTTTACTAGCGAAATAAAAACTGAAATTCAGTAAACAATATTCTTTATAAGGTTCTTTCTTTATAAATCGACTGACTTGACTTACCCCTTATTACAAACATCGCACTTATGTGGTTTGTCTTCGCTGTGATACTTCTCATGGTAGACCAATTCATTTTTTGTTTTAAATGCTTTTTTACAAGTCTCGCATATAAATTCCTTCGAAATAATGTGAGAGCATTCATGTTGCTTACGACTCTTGATCGTAATAAAAGTTTTTGGACAAATGGAACACACGAAACGACTTCGGTTTTCTTTCAATGAACTGTATTATGAAAAAATACAACTGAATATAGAAAAAAAAAAATAAAATTATATTGGCTGTACAACTTTGCTTACGCAGTTTTCCTATTGATGAATTTAGCGTCGTGTTGTAATCGTACTTGATCTTCGATTTCAGGAGCCCCCAAAAAGCACGAGCACCGCTTTACTCAACCGTCGAGCCAGAGCTGAATTTTATATACAGCTCTGGCTCGGCGAGAGGGTTGAGTAAAATATAACCCGTGCTTTTTCGGCGCCACTGAAATCTGGGTTCATTTTTTCCCCAGATAAAATATGAAAGCATTGACTTATATCACATTTTGAATGCCATAAATGAAAGAAGTATAATGCTTCAAGCCAGAGAGATGTCAGTATCAATATTGAAATTCAAAATCTAGAAAGTTTATTGAGCGATTTGATGTAGAGTTGGGATGTTTCTTTCCGAATAAAAACAATCACCAATTTTTTGTTGGTGAGGTCTCTATGAGTGAAAGAACTTGTCAAGAATGGTGATGTTCACGTAAAAGACGAAGCATTGCAAAAGCGAAAATACAATTGATGCGTTTGAGAAGAGTGGTCAAGAAAAAAGGGGCAGAAATACGATGAAGTGATTTTATAGCAATACAATTCATGGCGCCACGCTGCATAACTATATAAAATCAAGTTGGAAACGAGGAAAGTCCAACCGCACATGCTGTATGCAACAGACATTGCTCCTTTCGTATAGCACTTGATCCTATGAAAAAATTTCGGCCTCTCGTAATTACGAGGAAAACAAAAATTGAATTGAATTGCGTTGCGTTTGCGGAATCCTTAGCTTTGAATCCTAGCTTCGAATTTTGAAAACAAAACGGCGGTAGCAAAATTGATGTAGATGTTTCGCAATACTCACGAGCTTTGTGTTTGTTCTGTTTGCATATCTTCATTATCACTTCCAATTGAAATTGCAGCATTTGAATTTATTGTAATTGGTTTAACCAACAAATTATCGTCGCCATCACCATCAGTCAATGGTACATTCACAACACACACTTCGGCACAACTGATGAGGCGAGAGAAGTTTCCATTTTATAGAGAAAAAAATCTAATTAATACCGAAAAATAGTTACTTAACCTGTTTGATGTTTGTTGTGTTGCCTCGAAATCATACTCCGTCAAGTGTTGTTCAGTAATAGGTGCGTATTCAATTGGATTATACTCCATCCATTCACCACAGTTTTCCTGAAATTCCAGTTCCTCTTTGACTATTGTAGCATTGTTCGGCGGCGATGCTGTATCAATAAAGTTGTAGCTTCTCTTAACAGAAATTTCATCACATTTTTCATTTTCATCTTCAACTAAGCATAGCAGAATTCTGTCCGACTCCAAGCACATATCCCGGAACTTTTGCGCTTGTAGCAATTTTTCTACACAGCTTACACAGATTTGCTGTGGCATACGATCTGTAGCACTTATTACAATCTGGGGGGCCAAACTTGTTAATATCTCCGCAATGCTATGGACACCGGTTGCTTCTGTCGGAGAATCATAAAGCGATTGAAGTTTGAGTTCCATCTCGCACTGCATGCAGCAACGGCATGTATGGTGCAACATATTATATGATTTGGCTCGAGACATTTTTTTTCTGCAGCGTTTGGTAGTTTCTTATTCGCATTCCAGGACTGCAAACGGTTTTGAACACATAACAAGGTAGTGTTGCCATGTGTCCAATACATTTGGCTCGAACATATGTTGATGGTAGTGTTGCCATATTCGTCGACTGTACTTTGTTATTTTCATATTGTGCACTATTGAGACAGTTGTATATGTTTGTTTTAGAGGTTTAGAACTATGAATTGAATTAAAATACTGAGATTACATTTGAAACTGAAAATAAAAATCATATAATAAAAGTCGATATAACTATGTATATTTGTCCGTCCGATCGTCTTTCGTATGTTTGCACAGCGAAAACTCGAAAACTATAAAATATAGAACCTACTAATATGGATTTTTAGATACGTGTGTTATGCACGCAGTTCAAGTGTATTTAAAATTTTGGATGACATGCTTACAATATGCTTAAAATTCACTTTTTTCAAGGTAAAACAGCTGGAAAAATTTTTTTTTTTTATTTATTTAATTAGAAATTTAAAAAATATATAAAAAACATTTTTTTTCTAGTATAATTGATTATTAGTGTCTGAGGTATTTCAAAATCGCGAACTCATAAATGAAGCATTCTTCCTTGTTAGTTTTGGACAAATTGTGCAAACAATAAATTTAAAAATGCGCGGTCACTAAGTGCAATAATTGGTTCGATTGACTTCATAAACGATCTGGCATGTCGCTTGCCTACAAAAGAAAGTCTATACAGACTATTTTGCGCAGCTATGTTTCATATTGGGAGTAAGCAGTACAAAGTTAGTGCAGTCCCGCAAACGTAACCTTTGTTATAACTGTGTAGCCCTGCATACTGCACTTGTACATATAGCAGTGCTTAAGCTGTACAGAAATATTTATGCAGCTGTTATTACGCGTAAGTGCGAACAGTAAAACGTTCTATTCTTATAAATATTAATTTCTTCTATTCTTTTGCAGCATTCTTCTTCGTGTGCTTGGCGCAAGCGGTCGGAAGATCTTCGCGGCGCATTAAAATTATATGAAATTTAATTAAAAAGAAACATAAATCAGCTGCTTCAAATAAATTCACACAACAAAACGAGCAAAGAGCAGCAACAACAAAAATACAAAAAAGTACAAGAAAAATAAAATTATTTGTGCACACACAAACAAAATATTTAAACTGTACAAAAATAATAAAGAAGCAAACTTTTGTGATTTTTAATTAAGTAACTTAACAAACACAAACAATAAAAGAAATTTAACTAAATTACAAATATAAATAAAACACGTGCTGCAGCATTAATTCGCTTCTACTTTTCTATCACTTTTCGCTTTCTTTCCCATGTGCCGCCGTTTCGCATTCTTTTCTATGAGTGTCTAAGAGTGAGTAAGAGAGAGCTAGAGAGTGAAAGAGCGCAAAGCATAAGTAGCAATAATATTTTAAGAATTTGCATAGAAATAAACAAAAGCGTGAATAATTTAAAAAGTGCAAAAGTGAGGATGATTCAAAAATAAAAGAAAAAGAAAACGCCGCAAATATTTAAGTAAAAACAAAAATTTCAAATAACACGTGTGAAAAACAGAAGAAAAACAAGAAAAAAAAAAACGAAGTAAAAATCATCTTATAAGAAAATTGGAATAAATTTTGCAGAAATCAAAGGAAAAAATGGTGCAGGTCAGTTTCGGAAATTAAATTTTTATAATAAATTGAATTAATTGTTAAATAAACTTTAATTAAATGATAATTCAATTTATTTGAACTCTTAATCTGTATAAATTAGAAATTCTACAAAATTAATAATTTTAAAACTTGTTTTTTGAATCGTTTTTAAGAAAAACGGAAAATATTCGACACAGTTTATAAACCTATACGAACAATAGTTTTCCACAAATGATGTTCTAATAACTGTTAGGATAACCCTTTCCCTTCAGTACCTCTGTAAGACGACTTGGCATGGAGTCCACAATTTTTTTTTTTACTTTAGTTGTAATTTTTTACCATTGCTCCATTACCATGTCTTTTTTTTTATATTTTAGGAGGTAATGGTGTGTTATCGGATTCTGCGTTCGAGAGTAAGTTCCACAAATGAACTATGGGTGTCAGGTCCGGACATTGGGAATGTATCCTAGACTGATTTTTTATATTATAAAGGAGCCAGGCTTTAGTCGTTGTCTGAAACCAAAACTATTCTTGCAGGCTCAAGTTCTGAGAACTTTGCAGGAAATTTGGATCCATTACTGATTTGGTCCATTACTGATTCAATAAAAGTTAGTTTGCCAACACCATTGGCTGCCATACACACCAAACAACAAATCCATTTCGACCATGTTTTATGGTTGGCAACAAATTTTCCTTTTCAAAGGCCGTAGTTCTTTTTCTGCATACCAGCTTTATTCCTTTTATCGCAAAAATACAAAATTTGCTCTCCTCCGAAAAAAAATCTTGTTCCAAAACTCTGGAAGCTTGGAAACGTAACAATTTATACATAGACTTTTTAAACTCGCTTTTTGGGATGTCTTTTGGCCCCTGTGTCATGGCTGGTTGGATGGCATCGTAAAGCTCCTTTAGGAATTGAATTTTTTGGTCTCGTAAGGTGGTGCATTATCATGCAATAAAAACAGCTGCTTGCCTTTGGAATATTCGGGCCTAACACGTAAACCTCTCGACCACAAACGAAGTAAAACTTGTAAATAATATTCTCCATTGACAGTTTGACCTTCTGGAACAAATTCTTTGGTAACAATACGCTTGGAATCATAGAATTGAAAACTTTCTGGCTTTGATTCTTGTCTTCTGAAAACGAAATTTTTTAGGTTTCCGCTAGTCTTTTGACTTTCATTCTGCAGATTGTCACTTAGTTTCAGTATCATATTTAAAACACCATTTTTCATCACCAACTATGATCGAATTAAGAAAATCTGCATCGTTTTCGGCTGTTGAAATGATGTCTTTGGAACGCTCTACACGAGCGATTTTTTGATCACCATTTAACTGATTTGGAACAAAACGTGCACACATCTTTCTTTTACCCAAATTTCCATTTAATATATTGTAGATTGTACAGTAAGATGAATTTAATTCTTCTGCCAGCATTCTAACAGTGAAATTTGACATGGATTAGTATTTTTAGAGGGAACGTTTTAACATGAATATATTTACAAGACGGTCCCATGCAATTTAATACGTCGTAGTTACGTCAACTTCTGTAAATCGCTCAAAACTTATTTGTACACTAAATATCTTGTTATCTATTGGCGATATCGAAAATTTGATTTCGCGAAAAAGATAGTTGAAGAAAATTGTTGGATGGACAAAATCCTATCACTGTTCCAGGTTTTCTTTCCAATTTTACGATTCCACTCCATCTGGGGTACATTATTCTCTTGAAACTATTCCATTACAAATTTCCAATTATGTTTAGGATTGTTAGCCTGCTTTAAAGTTCATCTCTACAGGATATTTTCCTCCAAGTAGTGCAGCATCGTGTTTTCGAAGAACTTTTTTATATACGAATCGGTTCAAAGTGTCAGTAATTCGAAATTTAGGAGCGACACCATATCATGAAAATTAACATCAGATTATAAAGTTGTCACCCTATGCTTAACATACTTCCTTATGAAGCGTATATGCAAGTTTTTGCCTTTAGAACGTCACACATGACAAGAAGAGTTCGATAAAAGTTTTGGTAATAATAAATATTCTAGCGAATTGTAATGTTTCTATAATTCCAACAAAAAGTTACAGCTTAAAAACCATCCAAATCTCATATATAAACAAAAAGATTTTCAATGACATACTGACCTCTGGCTTTTGCGTGCATACCAAATGAAAAATAATAATAAAAAAAATGGAAACATTTTTCACCACCACCAATTCCGCATTGCATATAAGACTGCATACAACAACCACCAGCAATAGCAGAAATATTCCGGCAACTATCCCAAATGGGAATTTTCTTCAGTTAGAAGAAAAACCACCACCATAGAAAATCCTTACCTTACGCAAAATGAAACAAGTAAAAAATAAATGCAGTTGGAAAAGCGTACATAAACTTTTCAATTAGTTCTATAGCCTTCTCTGTGAAAGTGAGTAGCATTCGTAATAAATTTGAGGAAACACCCTAAGAAAAAGGGTGCTTGAATGCACCACCCTCGAATGAAGTCTTTTTTGTACGCACTTATCAATGCGCTTTTTTTGTTGGTACTGGATTTCTACTTCATTTTTTTTGTTTTTTTTTTTGCATTTTGCATTATACACGCACTTGGGTTCGCATCCTTTTTCGTCCTGCAAACGATATGCACGATTTGCATGCATGACGTTTGACCTAACGCCGCCTGTGCGGGCAACTACTTTGGTTCGAGGATAATGACGCAGTATCCTATGTATTTACTGCATGCCACAGACTCTCACCTCACCGTATAACTAATGTCCTGCCACCCACCACCCACTGCACCTCCAGCTTAGGTTGCTGCCTGTCTATCTTCATATCTATTTAGCTAGCTAGCTAGCTAGTCCAACGCACTTTTCTCTGCCTTATGCTGCTGTACGTCAATGATTGACATGTTTGTGCATGTCAGCCTTGCTCTCCCAGCGTTCGTTATCCTTGCTGCAGTTGTTACAATTCGATTTCTATTTCGATTTTTCGTTGCCTGCAGGGCAGATTTTCTGTCATTTTTGTGTCTTGTATTTAGCTTTTATACATTTTTTTTTGTTTTCATCTCTCTGAGCTCTTTAGCTTTAGTTTACTACTGTTCTTGCATGAAAGTCTGAGCTTGAGTTTTTGCTGGGCTAGTTCGTTTCAATTATCAAATGAGTTTTCGAACAAGTTATTGGTGTATTGGGGTCGGGGTGCATTTTGAGTTCATTTTGGTTTAGACATACAGTGTGGATAATGCAGTTTGTCGAGAAGAAAAAAAAATAATTAGTGTTGTAATACACACAAACAAACAATAAAAAATAAGGAAGTGTGTAACCTAGTTAAGTTGGGCGTAGTATGACAGAATGAAACCATTTAGCAGAACTAATCATCGCTGGCTGTTTACTGATTACAATTTTTACAAATAAACCAATGCTTAGAACGAAAGCTTGAAGGTAAACTTATCATTAGCAGTGTGCAGCAGTTTTAATCGCTGACTGATTAATGATTACTGATTAATATTTTTACAAAAGCTTGATGAACTATTCGAAGTGCTTTTCAGGAGAGCAGGAGAACAGCAACAAAACAAAGTATAGCAGACGTTTAAATTACTCAGCGTAAATCAGTAATCAGTCTCTATTGAAAATAGTTAACATAATTCAGTAACTAATCAGCTAAATTCTGTGCTGAATGCAGCCATTATTTTATAATGAAAATCTTTGCTTCGCATCAGAGATTGAATTTAGTTTTGATTGAAATCGTTGAAGATAAAGAACATAAAAGTATCGAAGAGAGAAAAAAAATCGCTTTCTAATTTTGCAGTTTCGTTTTTGTAATTTTTGTTTTCTACTACAGTTTTCTCGAGAGTAAGTATTGGCCATAACGTGCACTAGGAAAAGTCTGACATATGTGGCGATAATTACATATTTTCATAGAAACTTCCATAGTCCTTACAGAAGTTATCAATTGGGAGACCAAATTGAGAAAACCAATTGATTAGCAAAGTTAATTTTGCGGTAATTTTGTGCTTAAGTTAGCGGACCAATAAATAAATAGAAGGAAAAAACATATGTGATGTTGAAATGCAGTTGTGTAAAGCTGATTTTATGCGATTTTTTGGTCTATTTTAAATTTTCTTACTCGTCTTTAAATAAAAAAAAAGCTTGGTCTTTACTTAATATACGTCCGCTAACATCTTCTAAAGTTAGCAGACCAAGCTGTTTCTGCTATTTGGTTACGAGCACATAATTTTTAATTGAAGCACAAAATCTTCACATTAAAGCTCTGGTCAGACGGCCACACTGATACTGGTCTCACTTTCCAATAGTTTAAGTTGATAAGTGCTGAGATATAAGGCTGAAACTTTGTTACAAGTTAAATTGTTCAATTAGAACACAAAAATACAAACTGCAGACTCTATCAAATGCCTTGCAAGTTACTTTCTCAAAAACTAAAAAAGCTTGATTCGAATTTTCAAATTTTTTACTAAAAAAAAAAAGAAAAATTATAAACTTTTGCAAGTAAGTCAAATCAAATTTTAATAGAAATCCAAAACTCTTTTGATTCAAAAATATTTATAGGCTTTAATACAATACTACTAGTACATACCAGTAAATAAAATGTATCTTTTAATGCTTATTGTGCCAGTCATATGCCTGAAGCCTTTGCCAATATACGCCGTAACCGAGAAGACTTTACGCTTCAATAAGAAATACTTCGAATATCCTGCTTTCGGAATGGTCAATTGGTTCAATGATCCTACGATTTATTGTTATAGATATGAGCTCGAACGATTTACATATATAACAGGCACCGTTTATCTAGAGCTGGAAGTCGAGAATAATCAATACTATCAATACATAGGCAAAACCGTAAAAGATGTCCTGGACAATTGCCAACAGCAACGTGAGATCTACAATGGCATGCAGTGTGGTTTGTACCAGGGCAAGAAGCATATTCAATTGAATGCATTTCAAAGTGCATGCTTTATCATGAGCAGCAGAGTACCCTACAATATAACATTGCAATGTGAGCATATGGATTCTGCACGTATTGTACGTTTTACGCTTGGAATTTTGCTATATGCCGCGGCCTCCTTGCTGAGTAAATGCTGGATCTGGTATTATATTCTAACCTTTGGCATATGTACTTATCTGACTGCTATAGTTTTTACATTGTATGCCTTTCGTTTGGTACCAGACGACTTCGGCTCCGTTACGGGAAAGTCTCGTGCTGTGCTAAATATCAACTCAGGTTGTTGGTCGAATACGGAGATTATTTTTGGCAACTTTGAACTGATGTTGAAACGTAGCGAAACCGTTTCTTTGGCTTTGCTGTGTGGCGTTAATATTTATGCAATGAATTTCTGTTTTAACCATCAAAACTTCTGGCGTCATCGCTATACACGGCTTGTACACTACATAGTGCTACGTTTCATTGCCTTTCATTTGATAACATTTTCGAGTGATCTTTATAAATTGACTGGGCTGTTTGCCATAGTGCTGTTCTGTGTACCAGATTTAATGAAACATAAAGCAACATTTTTACCATGGTTGCATGAGCTAAAACTTCGTATGCCCTTCATGCAGCAGCAATTACAGTATCAAGGGAATGCTAATACGGCACAAGCAGCCGTAGTTGAGCATATACGCATGCGTAGACCAGCTGTTATTAGACCGTATAATCCACGCCGTAGATTGCGTTACGATGATGATACAGCGAGGCGTTGGCATCAGCTACATTATATGGATACTTCTGTGCCGGTTAATACGTCAGCACATTGGACGGAATTGTTACATCAAAGAGCCTTGGAAGAACGTATAGGTCGCAGATATAATAGATGATATCGTCTAAGACATGCGGATTGATTGGGAGATCTATACAAAAGTCGGTGGTGCTAACGGTTTCCGGCTGACGGAATAGCGGATTTTGGTCACATTTTGGTGTTACTCTTAAAATATGTTGTATTTTATACGAATTTTATTTTTTGTTGCTTTAAAAAAAGTTATGTTCTATTTTTGACACTCGTATTAAAAACGTTCAACATATTTTCTAAACTACCAAAGCAAATACAATGAAACTGTTTATCACTTCTAAAATCAAAAGCCTATTTTCAGTTTCAAATACTTTAATTATAAAATTTCACTTAAAACTCAATCGCACTTATAATTCACAAATAGTATTTACATATTCTTTTACTAATTCATTACTGATCTGTCGTTTAATGACGATTTCTATGTTTACTACTCATAGCTAGTCTTATGATCTAAAACTTCTTTTCTGCGTGGAAAGCCAATTGTCGAAGATATGTTTGCACTAACTAACCTTTGACATCGGCTGCAAAATTGATGAGTCGGATTTGAAAAAAGTGAGTTCATGTCAAGTGAAGCATTCTACAGCAGCTGAATCATGCTTACCATTCCAGTCGGGTAGTGAGGTGGAGTCCAGTTCTTGAAAAAAAGTTGCATGACCAACATGGTTCAAGTCTAGAGTCACCATCACCGTACGTTCGCATGGCTTCGTTTTGTTGAACCGATTAGCGATAAAAAGTGGTGATTTCACTCAATGCTGAACGCAGTGAAATGGGTCTATAGGAGTAGCCAAGTTGAGCTTCATTGCTAAGTTTCAGAGGAGGTAAAATCCTAGCTATCTTCCATTTGGGAAGAAGTACAGGAGTTTAATACGTAAGATATTCTGCTATAACTCCAAGGTGCATCAACATTGAAATGCCGTCAGGACTGCGAAAACATGCGAGCCGCCAGTTAAGACTTGCGAGCGCCAAATAGACAGGAGATTAGTTATTATACTGTGTATGCGCTTCACTAATTTTTTGCTGACCGACGCTACGTTTGTTTTTATTGTCATTGGTACAAAATTATACCTTCTATACTAGAAAACATGAATAGCGATATTGCAAAGTATTTAATGTGTCTCATTGAAATTAGAATACCAATTTAAGATACTTAAATGTCTTCAACATGTTACACACAGCATTTATAATTTTTTGATGACCGCTTTTTCTTCACAATTCTATTGAAGCATTTGCAAAACCTCCTGTTTTTATTTGGACTACAATGCACTTTACTCTGCACCTAATTTGATTAATTTCTTTCTAATTGCTTGCTTTTCTTGCATCTGTGATTAGATTGTGTACATTAGTGTACCATGAAGTGCATTTTAATAGAGTTACAAGTTGAGCCTATACAGCACTTAGTAGTATCTTCACTTAAAAAACGCAACAATTTAGTAACTTCGTTTTAATAATGAAGCTCAAAATGAACGCGCGTGCAACAAGCAATAATACAAAAAACCGAAACATCAAAGTCAAAGGCGGCATTCAAAGGAGTTGCAATCCTTTTTTATTTCATATTTTTCTCTTACTACACATAGTACTGCTGGATAGGCTTTTTATGCTACAACTTTTACTACGACATACCTACTACGTTGACTGACTACGTATGCCATTGAATGTACGGCAAGGACACAAAGAAGTTTTCCACAAAAAAAGCATAAAATAAGAATGTGCAAAAAAAAAAAATGCATTGCGTGCTGAAAGAAAAACTTTAAACTAGAAAGAAAAGCAATGAAAAATACGCCAACGCAAACAAACACGTAAACCGGAAATGCGAAATAGACACACGCACACACATGTAGAGAGAGAGAGAGAGAGAGAGAGAGCGAGATAGAGATGGAGAGAGTGGGAGGCATTTTATTAGAAATGGCTGCACGTTTAGCAGATAGTAGTGAGTTCGAACTATAGTTATGGAGCGTAGTGGGAGAGCATACCTATGTGTAGCGGCATGGGTAGTATTTATAACCAAAAATCGAATGCTGCATTCCTCTACACTCCGCTCTTCTACACTATACACTATACTGGTAGTAGTTTTTGCGCTTTAGTTGCTGTTGTTGTTGTTGTTGCATTTTATGCATTTTCGTTTTGCGAAATAAATTGGTAAACAACACAAACGGATATCGGTTCGATATGTATGTAGAAAAATATGCAAAATGGCGTTGGACGTTGGCGGGTATGCTACACTATTGCCTCAATTGATGTGTGTGAGTGAGATAGTGGCACACTGCATTTACTAACTCTCTTTCTCCTACACTTTTACTGCACAGCACTTACACTCAGGCGTTTTCTCACTCCGTGTGTGTGTGAGTGTCCTGCATATCTGCAGCGTAATAAATATGTACTATGCTTATGTATGTGTATTTTGTATCTGTGTATCTGTGTGTGTATCGTACTCAAATATGAAATACAATAGCGCAGGGATATATGCCTTACGTTGCGTTGCGTTGCGTATACGTATGCGAGTGGGCCAAAAGTCCGTTCTTTTGTGCCCTCGCTGTCAGTCTATGTATGCGTTATCCTTATGTATTTTCGCCACAGTTGCAGGCTCATAGTGCGTGCGAATTCGTATATATTCGCAAATTTAGTTTTTTTTTTCGCAGTGAAATAGGCTGCCGCTGCTCCTGCTGCCTGCTTTTTGGTTTTTGTTATTGTTGTTGCTCCTGCTGCTGTCGCTTTAGCCGCGACTCTGCTTTTGACTCATTTTGTGCAGCGGGTCGACAAGTTTCTATTTCCGTTGTTGTGTCCAGTTTGAATGTTGTTGTTGATGTTGTTGTTGTCGCTGCTCCTGTTGTTGGTGTTTTATAGCCAGTTGAGGCATAGATACGTTTCTTCTTTTTTTTTTGCTGGTGCTGCGAACGCATTGTGCACAGTGTGTCGTATGCGTAATATGCCGCATTTATCGCTCGAAATAGTCAATAATTACGACGTAACTATCTAAAGAAATACCACTTTAATGCATTTTTACAGAACAATTTTAAAGAACTACAAACTAACATAAAGTTTAAATACTTAAACATTTTAAATATTACATGGTCTATTTGTAAAATGTACCAAAACTGTTTGCATAAATGAGCTGTCATTAAACACGTCCAAACTTTGAAATTAGCTCTCTTACCATTTCAATCCTACTTTATTTCAGTATAGGAAAACAACACAGTTGATATACATAAGTACACGAGCTAAACGTACTAATCGTGCAACAATTTGTGCCTCTCATTCACTTTATCTCCTCACCATCGATCATGCCATGCACTAATCTATGGGGCTCCCAGCTCGCCGTATTTTCCTTTCTATACAGCCCACTGAATACGCATATGTAATGAAAGGAAAGAGACAGACAGACAGACATAATTATACAAACGTCACTTGCATGTATTTGCTGCTATGTCTGATGTGCACACTTTTTTCTTTTCTCTCATTATCGTTTTTAAAAGCTTTTATTTATTAAAAGCTTTTATTTACCTCCACTTGTATATTTATTTGTTTCAAATTCTGTGGATTTTAAATTGTCAACTAAAACTTAGTAGCACTTACAATTCACAACTAGTTTTTACATATTCTTCCATTAATTTATTAATGAGCTGCCGTTTGATAATGGTTTTCTAAGCGAATTTTTTTCACAAGTACTACTGTGCCTTGTTTTTTGGCTGTAAACTAATTAAATTCTACAAATACTCGTTAGTCACAATTGTGTAAAGTTGAAAGAAGACATACTTGTAAGTTATCTTAGTTAAATTGATCCAGCTAAATTCACGTAAATGAAATACCGGTTTTCCCATATAAAATGTTCATACAAATTAAAGGAGAAGAAGCTCAAACGGCGATACCGAACTGTGTGCGCTTGAATTATTTTATTACTATTAAAAACTTTCGAACTTTACAATGGAATAAAGAAACAAGTATTGTAGTAGATATTATTTAAATGGCCATCGTAGCTCTTCTTGCACTGACTGATCTTATAGCTCCAATTTTCAATGACCCTGTGGCACATTTTAGTCGGTATACCAGCAATGGCTGCTCGGATGGTTGGCTTCGGGTTCATTCAATTTTTTCGAACCATTTTTAAAGAACTATGGCCCGATGATGCCGCCGTATCATGATCCATATCAAAACTCTGACCGTTTCTGGATGTAAAGGTGACACGACACTTGAATTTTTACCACTCCAATTGCGGTTTGCGAAGCTATTCCGTTAGAAATGTGCTTCATCCAAGATGAATAATTTATTTAAAATAACTTTTAAAAACTTTTAATTTAATGCTAATTCTATCTCTCTATCTCTTTACAGGTAAGACAACATTTTGAACCACTGTGTGTAGTACCAACTACCAACATACAATCAGAAACAAGGATAACAACAAAACGCACAATGTTGTTGTACATACAACAACAAACGCATACGCAATGGAAACCAGCCGAAGCAGCAAATATAAGCGTATGTGTGCGTGTGTGTTTTGTATGAAAGAGTATGAGTATGCTGCATACAACTGCTGTATGTGAATGTGCCACACACACATTGCACTCACACTCGCTTTCTCACTCTCTCTCTCTCTCTCTGTCTCACTCTCTCGCACTATGCAGGATAACGCAATATATATGGTTTTATGCTGCTGCTGTTGCTGTCAGGACTCAAATCAAAGAGGAAACGTTGATTGTATTATATTGGCATGACAGCAGTGCACAGAAACATTATTGTGTGTGCTGACTGTCATTGCATGCATGTATGTGTGTGTTTGTGTGTGTGTGTGTGTATGTGTGCGTCGTTGTATTTCTTGCATTGAAGTTGCTGTACCTACAGACGTCAGTTAAACCAGCCAGTCAGTCAGTCAGTTTTGTTACCCACCCACCCAAAGTTGGTTTAACCAAGCATCGTGTACAGTTAAATGGATTTCTGTTGAATGTTTCCTCTACACTCTGCTTTACTGACTTTTTCTCTAGAACCTCAACTCATACTACCATATATACTTACCAGCTACCATTTACGTAGCACAAAATTGAATAAACTCTCAAATCAAATTTTTCCGTTGCACTCTCTGATTTTGTTCTTGTCCTGTGGCAAGTTTTCTTCTACTGTTTAAATTTTTTTTTTTAGTTTTTTTTTTCAATCGTCCTTCGCATAGAAATGGCAACACAAAAGTTACTCAACCATATGTAAGTGTCCATGTGGCCGTTGGCTGTTGTGTCCTGTAAAAGATATCCTAACTCTATACATATACCACGCTACTCCCTCGAATGATGTGTTTGTGTATCTGTATATATTTCTATTTAGTTCCATTTAAAAGGTCAATGAAATGCAGTTTCATATTGAACACCGAGAAAGGAACAAAAAATAAATAAAAAAACAAAATGGAAAGCAGGCTTTGGTTTTTCAGCTCAGATCTGAATATACATATATTCTTTGCATATGTTTTCAGTTCGGTTGGATTTTGTGTCCGAAAAATAGAAAGGATGCTTTTTTTTTACTTTCCTCCATTTAGTTGTATGCATTTTACTTCTGTCTGCGGCTTCTTTCACTTGCAAAATATTGTTTAGTACAGTATTTGAAATGTTGAAACGTTTTATTGGCTTGCTTGCGCTAGCCTTTGTAAATTGGACTTGCCTTGAACCATTGAGGTTTGTTCGTTGATTTACGAGTCGAATTTTTAAGTAACTATTGAGTTATTGTATTTTAGACTTTGTTATATACATTCATCATAATAGCTCAGCAAATAGATATGCCGCTAGAGTTTAGATCTGACTTTTGTGCTTATCTCTGAAGCATGTTTTGCGATAACTCAAACTGTGTAATGGTAACTGGACTATTTTAGGCTTAGGAGTACACATTTTACAGGTTGCCCAGTGTTAGAAAAGAGTACTCCCATTCCCACCTCGGAAGTTTTGCATCTGCATTAACCTTGTTAACTCCTTGCAGCTTATCATCATTTCTCTTAAGTATGGTCTCGTAGATGGTTCCATAGATGGTCACTATTGAATATCTACGATAAGTTCCTTTTATATTTACCAACATCACAGCATACCTATAGTACGCGCAAATCAACAGAATCTTCATTCGATTGTCTCCACCATAGATTAATATCAGAATAAATAACCCATGACCATCTTGGGAGTCGTATCCATTGATTGGTCACTGCTCACATATTTTCGGAGGTTTCCGGAACTGTTGGGATAGTCGGGCTGAAAAGGTTTCGGTTCTGTTCTGTTGTGATTACAGCTTTTCGATGTCTTGCTTTCGTTGATTGTTGGGAGGTGCAGCGTTCACTATGTTGCGTTCAATCTAGTGCGTACCTTGGCTGCGAAAAGATAAAGGTCATAGTGGATTTCGAGATCTTGTATCGTTCGCACGTTCATCCCGCTCGATGCGTGTCTTCCCATTATTATAAATCTGATTGCCATTTTTGATCTCCATTTTTTTGGTAGCGTCATGAAGGTTAAACTTTCCGTATGCTGGGCCAAAGATTTCTTTCTTCTCACGATTTGGACATCGTGATAAATTTCTGTTGGGACGAACATTGGTACAAACTGATCCTACCCGAGCCTATGATGCCTTTTGGCGCCCGAGCAGGGATATTGTTGTAGGAGTAACATTGCACTAATTCCTAATAAAGGGGGAATGGTGAATTGATATTCATCATTCTAGTGGTTCGCACATTTTGCTCACCCCACAACGGATTTACTTTATAAAAAGCAAATTGGCTTACAGCGAAAACTTTCTCATCGTTTTGAGTTTTATGTTATAAAATAAATAATAGACATCACTTTGCATGAAAGAGGTAATGCGCACAGAAAGACAATCACACTGTACTATTCGAATCATTCACACACCATTGTTTTTTTTTCGACTTAGTACTGTCAAAAGTGCGTGTGTGCTAAACATGAATTTTGATTCTGTAGAATGATTCGCATCATTCATTAGAAGTCATAAGTGCATTCGTTTATTGTTTTAAATCCACTCATGCAGCGCTCGAATACATAATAAAAAACTTACATTTATACTATGTCACCTAAAAATATGCAACACTTTTTATTGTTAAAATCTAGTATTTGATATAGGAAAATATATAATGCGCCGAAAAGCATGCAACACAATTAACTTTTTGTTATTTTAAACACACTTTCAACACTCAGTTTATTTTTAAACACCTTCCAAACAAATACGGTTTTAATACGGTTGTGTGTTGAATGCGCTTTGTGCGTTCGTGCTTTCTTTTCATAAGGTATGCTGTTCATTACCTTGACCTTTATTTTAAATGCGCTACTTACTTCCTTTTCCTTCACAAATGACCTTTAATTCTCGACACGTGCTGTGTGTGTGTGTTTGTATTTAAAAAGTTCACAGTATATGCATAAAATCTAGTTCAAAGTTGAAACAAAAGTTATTAAGCAGACACACACACATATACCTATAGATAGGGCAAAGGATTCCGAAATATTTATATGGCAAAACTTTTACCGGATACGGCGAACGTTGCGTATATGTATACTTATACAGCACAGCTGATGCCTTAGTCGAACCGAGTCCGGTATGGCTGTCCCTCTGTCTGTCAGTCCGTCTCTCCGTCTGTTTGTTTTTGGTTATGCTTGCGAAGGTCAAGTTTTATTTGTATATTTTTGTCGAAAAATTTTGTTTTA
The DNA here is from genome assembly GCA_035044765.1 of Leucophenga montana. Classification (NCBI taxonomy): domain Eukaryota; kingdom Metazoa; phylum Arthropoda; class Insecta; order Diptera; family Drosophilidae; genus Leucophenga; species Leucophenga montana. The sequence goes on along the minus strand of JAWNNQ010000606.1, from coordinate 276,327 downwards.
ATGTTTAAAACTTGTTTTTTTATTTAGCTGCATACAGAAATATATATTTCATACTCTTTCTATTTACATTAATAACATAAAGTGCGAGTGAGTTAGAAATAAACACAAATTGAGTCGTCTCGACTTGACTTAACTTGACTTGACCTGACCTAGTGCAACAAACTTTTGCTACAAACTCTTCATCTACACACACACACATACACACACAGAGTGTGTGCTTTTGTTTTACTTTATTTTCACACATTGCAAAATTTTGCTAAAAGTATGCAACATACATATATACAAACATAATGTCTACACGTTTATACGTAGACATAACAGTTCAAAAGTAAGCCAAGGGTGTGTGTGTGTGCGTGTGTGTATATCCTGCATGAATATATGTAAATTGACTTGCTTTTGGGTGCCTTGTCGCCTTTTCGTCGTCATCTCCTGTGTGTGTTGTATCTACGCTTATACGCCTGTCTATATGCTAAGGTTTTTGTGTGCCGGCAAAATTCTCCAAAACAAAAAAAGCAAATAAAAATTTTCGATTTGAGTTTGCATAATTTACAAAATTTGGTTTGTTGTTTTTGTCTGTCACTAATATGCGTTACATAGATTGTGGTAAGGATTGTGGCTTTAAGGCTTCAAAGCGCATTTAAAGTGTAATTGGTATTAATAGATGTTGCAAATTTGTCCTTAAGCTTCGCCACAATATGGCATACTTTCAGGGCTCAATTAGTTTATTTCTGTGAGTGTGTGTGAATTTCCAAAGCTAATGAAGTGATATGATTCAAAAGAAAGGGACAAGAAATTACGAAGTTGTCTTTTGTTATCAAAATGTAATAGGTTGCGGAGATGCTTAATTTCCTGGTTTGCTGTTTGAATTATTTTCGAGTTATACATATTGTCTATCGTAATATAGGTGACTTTTCTGTGCAGCAATTCAACCTATATAATACTAGTGACTGATGCTGATAATGGGTTTGTAGTACAGCTCTATCTAGGACTTGACCTCTCAATAAAATTTCGAGAAATGAATTCTGTTGGAAGGGGGTGAGGGGGAGTGTTGGTTTGGGTAATAGAGAGAAAAGAGAAGTCCTCGGATGCACAAGAGTTTATTTAACTAGGTTTTCCTTTCACGTCCCGTTTGGAGCACGGAAGGTATTTTATTTTACAACTGTAGTGGCATAAGTCTTTCTCGCCTAAAGTCGCTGGCTCATATCCGGCTCGATGGACCAAAATCGTTTCTCTGTCAACTCAAAACTCCGAATATGCTATGAAATCGATTTGCCGCTGCTTTCTCGCTATAAGACGTAAATAAACCACAACATTCTGAACACCTTAAATATGGGAGACAAAATCTCCGCAACTATTTGCCGCTGATAGATGAGATTTGGTATACGGGCATCCTTTGAAATAAAATTCAAAATTCTCTCAGACATACATATGGAAGGACGTACCGACCTGACTATGTAAACTTGTCTTGTCGTGCTGATCTGGAATATATAATGTATGGGTTCTCCGTTGCTTTCTTCGCTATGTTATATATATTTTGACAGCTTAACACACTCAGTATACCCTGGTACAACATTTTTTTTGTACGGGATGTAACTACACACACAATATTATATTTTAAAATGGAATTGAGTATGCTTTTTCGTTCAATTCTAATGCTGCATAAACTATTTGCGAATTATATGCTCTTGGGCATACTCGAATATATGAGGGTAGTCCCAGAATATCGGTTGGCGGTTGTAAATAAATAAAAATTAACAACAGAGAATAAAATTAAGAATCAATAAATAAAAGAAATATTTCATATCGATTTGAATCAACGACCTCACGTTTGCTTGGCAATCTCACTACCACAACACCAGCTCAACGTTATACAAAAAAATGGTGACTATGTACGCTTGGCCCTCCAGACTAGAGTATAAAAATGAGAAGAGAATTATGCATTTAAAGTCGATTCTACAATCCATTGCCCAACTTATTGTCAAAATACAAAGAAGTGGTGGAAGAGTTTAATGTCTGTTGAGGTGATCCATTTTTCGAAACAATTGAATATCTAGTTAGACGATAAGCGCTACTTATCAATTGAAACAAATATCGTAGTATTCAAAAGGTGTAAGGTCTGGTAAATATGTTGTCTGAGGTAGGATCTCCCAAAATGTTAATACTTCAAATTCACAAATTGAAGTTGCTTTTTTAGAGCTAAATTTTTACATTTACTTTTCATTTATATAAACCAACGATTATTGTATACATATACATATATATCAAACTGACTACTACGCATTCTATATACTTTTTATTATTTATTTAACACTTTTTTAACTTTTCTTTTACTTTATATACTATATAATTTTATTTGCTTGCTTTTTTTTTGTACGTGTTCACCGCATTGTAAGTTGAATACTCTACACACCCGTACAAATAGCATGCACAGCATAGCATCCTTTCAACTATATAACTTCTTCAACGTCCTGCCCAAGCTCCTTTCTGCCACCAACTACTTTTTATATCTTTTGTGTATTTGGCAAAGATAAAGTTTTGTAATAAAAATGTCTGCCATGCTGTCTGCACTCGGCAATGGCGACTCGAGGATGACTATGACTCGGGTATCTTATGTCCTTGGCTGAATGTCTGTCTGTCTGTCTGTCTGTGTTTGTTTGAGTTTGAGTAGTCTGCAGTGTTGTCTGTCTGTCCGTCTGTCTAGCATAAGTATGTCAGCAACTTTGCTTGTCCTTGTACTTGAAACTGACTTTCTGTTTTTTTTTTTATTAGTTTGCTATATAAGTTATTTAAAACACTTTTATTTTTCTTTATTCTGCTTAACTATAAAATAATTGATTTTTTAAGCTTTTTTTATCATTTATTTAAGTTTTGTTTTATTTTTTGGTACATTTAGAATTGAATTATTTTTATTATACAAAAGAATATTCACTGAAAAATGTTGTTACTAATCACATTGATGAGTTGCTTTAACTATGCAATAGGTACTCTGTGTGTGTGCCCAAAATATATATATATATATAAATCAAACCCTTTTCTTGTTATGTAAAATTAAATTAGAGAATAATTAGGTAATTCACTTCAAAATAAGCAGCCTGTTTATATCGAAAAATTATCGACTTCCATTCCATTTTTGCTGAACATGGTTTATATGTTATAAATCAGATGTTTGATATCATACAATTTTTCAAAAGTAAACACTTCCATTGTTTAAATTAGTTGATACACAATGCTCTGCAGCTCTCACTCCTCTCCCATATTGTACATATATTCGTAGTATTTATCAGCATAGATAACACTTTATAAACGAGCATATACGAAGCTGCTTATATATGCGTATGTCTAGGCTTGCTTATGCTTTTTTTTCATACATTTTGCTTATAAACAGTTATACAAATGACAGTTAAACATCCTGTTTAAGTTAACGTGAACTACCTTCATATAAATTCTTTCATTTTTTTGTTGTTTTTTTTTTTTGTGATACTGATGAATGTACACGATTATAAATATTTTCAACGTAACTATTTGTTGTTGATGATATTGATGAGTCTTTTTATATGCGAGTGATTTGATACATTTTATAAGTACGAGTATGTGCGAAAGTTTTTGCAAAACATTTTTAAATTAAAAACTTAAGCTAATAATTGTAATAAACCTATAAAGTGCTAAAAAGCAATACCCAACTACGCTTTACGTTTAAGACCCACGAGACAGAGTGTAAAAAAGATAATGGTCCATGCAGCCATGACAAGAAAACCATTATAGACCTTATCGTTGGTTATGCTCCAACCCTTCTCGATGACATTACGCGCTGATATTGAGGGTATGGTAAAAGGCAGAAATTGTACAAGATCCTGCAGTATCTGCGGCATGCTCTCCAGTGGCCAGAGTAGACCTATTAGGCGTAAAGAAATCATTAAACGTTTATTGATTTTATATAGCAGAGCAAGTACTTACCGCACAATATAATCATTGGATAGAAAGCACCTGTTGCAACAAAGTTTGCTTCAGTGTGTGACTTACAGAATACCGAAATGAATAGACCTATAGAAGTTTGTAGTAATACAATAAAGTTTCTTGTTATTTGTAGCGCATGGTTTAATCGAAAACTTACCAAACAACATGCCACAGAAGGCTGTTAGTGTTAATAAACCTACTAAAGTTGTAGTATCACCTTTGTTATATGTATCAAATACTAAACCAATATACATGATAACCTCTAAAGATTGCACCGCCATTATAATTAGTTGTGTAAATAAATGTGCCCACAGCATTTCCGAAGCTGAAACACCAGCTACCAAAGTACGATCCCAAATACCATCCATGCGTTCCGATATGAAGACTGCTGCTGTCATTAGCGTAGCGAGAAAGAAGACCATGCTGTAATTTGGAAGATTCCAAGAGAGTTAAAATTTATATTAATTTGAACGATACTAAAGGTCGAAACTAGCGTGTTATATTTTGCTCAATTAGGAACAATATTATTTGCTCAAGATTGATATTAACTGCTCACTCGAGAAGGAAAATTTTAGTTCACTCAAGAGAAATATTTTGTTTTTTCAAGATCGTTCATATTTGCTCACTTAGGTGCGATGTTTTTGATTAACAATTTGCTCATTTACTACTATGACTATTTGCTCATTTAGAAAAAAAAATACTTCCTCATTCAAGATCTGTAATATTTACGCACTCAAAAATGCCACACATCACTCAAGAATGATACTTTTTGTCCACTCAAGAAGAATATTTGCTGTTATATTAAGAATGTTGTTATTTCCTCACCAAAAAGCTTTGTTTCAAATGCATTAGTTTTCATTGCAACCATTTATTACTCTTTTTGCAATTTTGTGGCGCCCGAGCAGGGTTTTCGTGGCGCCCGAGCAGGGGATGATGACAGTGTAAATTGTGTTTATCCTCATTTTCAATACATATTGTGGTTTAAGCTAGTTGCTTTGCATATAAAGCATTTTTTCTGTGTATTACATAAATCCATGCTTTAATTTCGAATGTAAACGACCCTGCTGGACTACATTTTGAATTTATTCCACATGGAAGGGGATCGCTATATTTTTACGACCTAACAAAATTGACAGGAAATGCAGTAACAATGTGGCGGGATTATGGTGTCAAAGTTTGCAACAGGAATGTTCGAATTCGAGTAATATATTAATCAGACGCATGTAAACCGCTTTTCTTGCTAGTTTTTAAATTATATAATTGAATAAAACTCCACGAAAATTCAAATTCCATTTAATACTCACGTCATTACCACTCCAGGTGCAACATATTGCTGAAATTCAATATCGGGACTACCATAAATCGGTTCCTGAAACTGTATAGGCGGATCAACTACACCCGTAGACACATTGCAATCCTTGGCGACACCATGCAAAAAATTGCCAAACTTATCACGCAGTTTACGCTCCATAAAAAATGCAATCTGTTGATCTAAAAAAAAAAGAAGTATATTACATGATACTAAGAACTCTTTTGAAGATTTTCAATAATTATTTTTACCCGTCATATCGATATGCACACTTAATTCAGCATGTTCAAGTACACTATCCGATGCACTGCGTCCCTCTTCCATACGCGTCCATAATGATTCAGAGAAATTATGCGGAAATTGTATATAACCAATTGTTGCAGCCTTCTTTGCATCACGATAAGCGTCTGCTTCATTGTCATAATACTTGCGCCGCGCTATATCATCGCCTAGTTCTTTTATATATCGACAGGATAATTTATGAAACTGACAGGTATCATTCATATTGTAAACGGTTACTAGACTTTCATCGAAACAGTCAAGATAGTTGGGCATTTCACCGTTGACCACGCCTATTTCAAGATTTTTTGGTGTCTTGCCAATAGCCAAATAGAAACAGCTTAGTTGTATTATGGGAAACATTAACATGAAGATAATGCCACTAGAAATAGAATATAGATTACATTATAGTGACTAATATTCTCATAATATGGATAAATTTTCCATTAATTTGTTTCTTTGAATTTATTTTCTCAACTACTTACGATGGTTGTCGAAATAATTGCACAAAATTTTTCGTCATTAATGCTTTTATGCGTCCTTTGGTCGTAAAGAATATTTTTTTACGATTTTCTGTTTCCGGTTCTTCAAATGGTATGGGTGGTTTTTCACATGGTGGCGTCTGCTGCAATTGAAGTTCTGCACTTGTGCCTACAGTTGCATTTGTATCCACAACCTCAACGGCATGCATAATTGGTGCAGGTTGTGATTTATTTCGATCAATGATTTGCACTGCATCGACATCACCCTGTTTTTGGCTTAATATCAGAAATGCGTCTTCAATTGATTGTGTACCAAATTTAATCATAATATTTATGGGTGTATCCTCAGCCAAGAGCACGCCATTGCGCATGAGACCAATCTGTCAAAAAGCGAGTTTATATGAAGAAGTTTTTTAGTTTGAAGTTTTTTGAAGTTTGGCTTTAGCGAAGTACTTACACAATTGGCCTGTTTAGCTTCTTCGATGTAATGTGTAGTTATGATCACAGCCATTTTGCTATTTCGTGTTGATTCAACAAGAAAATCCCAGATTCTGAAAAACAAAATATTAACATTATCGAAGAAATGAGTTAGTTGGTATTTATTAAGCACGCTAAACTGAAGAAGGTTCAGTCTATGTCTAAGCAGGCTAACATAGTGTTTTGCTTAAACTTTATTTACTTCTTCAATGTTCTTACTTCATCATTAAGTACAGTCTCCCTCGCTTTATCGCTTCTGACTCTCATTTGAGTGTCTACAAAAAGCATAAGAAGCGGTTTCCTAAATGACCCAATAGAATCTCCATCCGCCCTAATCAGCTATGTAGAGACGAAGTGTTTTTAAACGTGTTAAGCTAGGAAACTCAATTTGACTACCGTCGAGGAGCAAATTTCTTTCCTCTTCAGCAGATACAATGACCGACTACTGGCCCAACAAAAAGGCTAACACTTTGGGCATTTTATCCCTTAACTTGTCTCATCCCCGACTCTGCATCAGTCCTTTCCTGCTTGGCTATAGGTAAACAGAAGCTTCATTGGCTTATCTTCTTCGGAAGATCTTTGGAAGATCGCTTTATTTCTCCATTTTCGGAAAATCTTCAAATTGTATGCTTTTATAAGTGAAACCAAAAAATATGTGATTCTGGATTACAAGTGTGGAGAACGTACAGAAAATCTTCAGCAACTTCTTTGTTTACTGTTAAATTTTCACTTCTTCCGAATTTCTAAACATACTTTAAATCTTTCGACAGCTGCTTACTTTGCATTAAATATAGTATTTTTTTTTTTTTCTATACCCATACTTACTTCTCTCGCAGCATTGGATCTAAGCCAACAGTCGGTTCATCTAATATCAACAATTCGGGATCGTGTATCATGGCGCAAGCGAATGATACACGACGCTGTTGTCCACCACTGCATTTCTTGACCAGCTGTCGTGGCGGTGGCAATTGCAATAATTCACGCAGCAGTTTAAACTTCTCCCGAATGCATTCATCAGTGAGACCATAGATGCGTCCAAAATAGAAAACCGTCTCCTTCACTGTCATCTCTTCGACGAGCGCTATTTCTTGTGGCATGAAACCAACACGCGAACCGGGTACACCACTGCCCGGTGCGCCTGGTTTCATGCCCAGCACCGAGACTTCACCATCATTAAGCTGCCGTTGACCAACGATACAAGAGAGTAGCGTTGTTTTGCCACAGCCTGAAGCGCCCAGTAGACCATAACTAAATTAAAGAAGAAGAAAAAACACGAATACAATTCATCAAACAAAATGCAAGATAGTCTTCGACATAAATCACATGATAGATAGATATATACATATGTAGATAGAAAGAGGTGTGAATCAGCATTGAGTTATGTATTTATATATTATATTTAATCTTATAAGGAACTCATTACATATGCAAGTCAGTGAGGGAATTTCGTACATCATTTTAATTTTATATATTCTACTCACATTGAACCGCGCATCACGTTCATATTCAGGTAGTTAAGCACAATCTTGGGATTCGATTTGGAGCCATAATATTTATAACCATTTCGTACTTCAATGGCGGCCATATTGTTCGTGTGTGTCTCTGTTCGGCTGGTTTACGTTTGAACTTCAGTAACGAAGTATTCTGCCCTTTTTTTTATTCTAGTTTTGTGTCAGTAAATTCTATTTGATCAATCTGGTTACGGGCGGCTCGCCTTATTCTCTATTAAAAGTATAGTTCAGCTTTGGTTGTCCATTTAGTATCTAGACATCCATCCACTTAACGCTTAAACGCACGATTGATCTGCTGCTGTTGTTGTGTTCTGTAAATATGGCAAAAAAGAGATACATTATTTGCAATTATTTTGCATAAGTTTTGTATTGGTTGGTGGTTGGTTGGTTGGTTGGTGGCTTGCTAGATTTAGATTTTTGAATTGCTTTTATGGTTTACACGTGGCTTTGCACATTTATTGTTATTTAATTTGTACAAAAATATACTTTATGGCTGGCTCTAATGTCATTTTGGCATTGTTTCTGGAAGTAATTTGTTGAAAGTGAAATGCTGTACATATTTGAGAATGTTTCAACGTCAATACGCCTTGAACCATATATAAATTAATTAGATACAAATATATACGTTATAATTATTGTATATGAATGTACGTGGGCAATTTGATAAGGTTTGAATTTCGAATTATATGGATTTGTGGGTAGTCTCTAAAGTAGCCAATCTGCTGAATATTTAAGTTTGTGTTTGTCAGTTATTGAAAGCAGCTATGAAAGGCAGACAGGCGAACAGAAAGCAAATCGGTGTCGAAATTAACCTCAAACGTAATCGTGTGATAACTTCGAAGTAGTATGTTAAGCGCAATATTATCAAGTTTTTACGGCAAGTAGGTGAAACCACATTTTCTTTGGTGAGATCGGGAGAGCAACTTTCGGATTTCTGTACGTCTGTACGCCTTTCATAACTGCTTTCAAAACTTAATGATGCAGATTGCTTCAAAATTTAACCGTAGTCTATTAACAGATGTTGATAGTTGACAGTTACATTCAAAAAGTCAAAGACTTATATTGCCCACGTATCTAGATACAATAATCATGTTCGACACGACTGCTGATCTAAAAGTCAAACGAACTTGAAAACACTCCTAAAATATATCTACGATATATGATTTTCATTGACTTAAATGAGTTTGCAATTATTTGCGCTTTAAGCTTGAAATTATTTTTTAATGCGTCACATTTTTTACTGCTTTCAAAAAATAAAACCCTTAATGAAGATTTTTAGACTGTAGCAGCTACTTTTAAGTACAATACTAAGTATTTTGTTAGTAAATTTGTATCTTCAATATTTGTTATGCTTATTGTTCATTAATAGACTTAAATGCTCAAAAACAGAAATACTTTATTTTTTGTTGGAGCATCAATGATCACAGCTTAAGCTATAAAATAAAAAGTTTTTGCTGCTTTATACATTACTTAAATTTAGATGTAATGTTAACTATATAGTATAATCGAAGATTTTGACAACAGCTCAAATGATGCTACAAAAGATACAATGTACAGAAATGGTGTGTCTCCTCAAATCGTATGATGGATAATCTATCGGGTATATGTATTCATTTCCATCGTTTTTTCAATAATAAACTAATGTTTATTCAAAGATAATAGTACAATTCAAAGCATAGCGGTATTCAAAGTATCGCACAAAACTAGTCACTAATTTTTGCCATCTTTATCGAAGCGTGCAGATTCCGCATCCAAAAAATGGTTCATCTTTTAAGACTATGCACGAAACGAGCCAATTTTTCCACTCCTTGTTATTATGAGAGTGAAAACGGCGGTTAGGATAGGACTTTAATTTGAGCGTTTCCAAGTTAAATTTAATTGGTTTTGAAAACGGGATTCGAGAAAAGAACCTATTTGTCTGTTTGTGAAGTTGGCAAGCTACTCGCAAACGCTGCTCCCTTCTCTCTACTCTCTTCCGGTATTATTTGATGAATACAAGAAAAAGATATGATCGACAAAACGGTGTTCCTATTCTGTTGACCCTGCTCAATGTTGCACTTTTGACGAGCTTAGAATGTGTGAATAGAATGACAGCATTAAGCGCCAGAAGATATTATTCAGGTGGTGTGTTCTCTCTTCTCTTCTGTTGACGCTGGTCCTTAATAAGCACGAATGAAAAGCTTAAAACTTGTGGATGGAATGACTTCAATAAGGGGCAAAAGATATTGCTCACAAGAGGATGTTTTCTTTTTTTTTTATTTTTCTATTACCTTAGTCATTGAGCTCAACACTGCTGGCTTAATTGAATACAGATGATCTATAGTAATCTATATCACTAGCCTTACATACAAGCTTCGTTCCAAAGTGGAAGAGGACATTTTATGTTGCTTTCCCAACTCCAGTACAGACATAGAAGGCTTTAAGAACCTCCCGATCGACGGCAATAATATCGCTTTCAGTGAATTAAATGTTATTCGGAAGAGAATGTAGCTTTCCAATGCACTATTTCACTTATATGTGGTGTCACTAGAAAATTACCTATTCGAAAGGTCCTCTTGATTTTGGATCATACCTTGTATACAAAACGATGCTATAAAAGCAATTAGCAATAAACCCATTCAAAACTATTCTTATAAAAGTGAAAATTGTGCTCTAAATAATTCAACAACAAGTACAAACAGAGAGACAGTCACCAAAATAACAATCTCCCACCTCTCATCAACTTGAAACTGGCTGCTCACATGCTATCGTTTAATATTTTTATGTGTGCGTTTGTATTTCATGTAAAGCCTACGTGTGTTTAATTCGTGCTGTTAGTGACGATTGCTAAAATCTTTCACGTCCAATACATTCAAACGATTTTAATAAAATAGAGATTGTGCACTTCAATAAACGAATATCTTTCAAATGGAATATTTTTCTGTTATGTAGTGTGAGCATATTAATATGCCGATAAACTTAATTTAAACAAAGATGTATTAACAATTGTTTTTAGCAAGTGTATATTGAATTATGAAGCTTAGATAGATTTAATAATATTGTGTGATCACCGGCTCCACACATCACTTTTCAGCTCAATCAGTTAACTAGAAGTGACTTAAATAAATTTGTTGAACTAGATTATAATGCAAATCACATATCGTTTTATATAAGAACATCTAGTACTATTTAAACTATAAATTAGCAGCGCTTCGGTAACATCTCACAACCAACTAACACACTTTACACTATCAATTAGCATTAGGAAAAAACGATCTATTGGAAAAAATTAGCAAATTGATAATCAAATAAAATATATATTTTATTTAAGAACAAACTGCCAGCCTTTGAATGCATTTAACACTTATTGATTTATGCTAAATTAATTTATACAATTTTTTATGGCTAATGACAAAAGGTTAAATGGTTTAAGTTCCTTTTGCCAGACAACTAACTGCAAAGTCATTTTTTCTGTTTATAAAATAAAATTAACCAAAAAATTACACATTGCAATAAGACAATAAGTAAACAAATTGTTTTGTGTCTTATTGTAAGTATTTTTTTTTGTCTACAACAGTTTTCAAGTGTATTGTTTTTATACTCTTCACACGTAGTGTGAACGGTATTATCAGTGTGTTAGAAAGTTTGTAACGCATGAAGGGGTATCGGAGACCTCATAAAGTATATACGAGTAGACTGGATCAGCTCGATCTAGACATGTTCGTCTGCATGAATCAAAACTAGGCGCTCAATTTTAAAGATATTGATCTGAATTTGGATATGAAGACTTCCTATGTTCCTAAGCTAAACATGCAGCTCAACTACCATGCCACGCTCACTTTCAGGGTTTGGTTCCATAAAAACCCTCCGCCCACTTTTGGGCTTTTTTAATAAAAATGTTAGTTTAATATGGATGGTTCTTAAGAACGGATGCTTCACAATAGGCGTTAGTCTCACACTTTTATGTTTAGTCCCCAAGCAAATCCAATTCAGCACTTTTAGAATTTGGATAAAATTAAATTGATTGAAATTGAATCTGCTGTTTTCTTAATGGGTCTGTCACACCCAGTTTTAGTGCTACCCCCAAACAGAACCATCATTCACTTTTGGGTTTTAAGGTTTTACAAAAATAAAATACTTTTTATGGTTGAGCTCTATAGTGTGTAAGGTATTAAAGCTACGGTTTTTTTTTCTGTAAATCTAACAAAAAATAAAAGAAAAAAATGCAATCGACACGTTGCCTCGACTACAAAATGAATTACGAGCGAAGCTCAGTTGAACCTGTTAGTTTACTGGGGCTTTTTTTATTTGTTTTGTCTACTGGGCAACCTTGGCGTTTTGCGTTTTTGTTTCAGTTTTTCGGAATTTATTTTTATATCTATATATATATATTTTTTTTATTTTGACGCATGCAAGTTGCCGGATTTTTCGTTTTATTTTTACACGCATTGCGCAAGTTGAAATAATATTTTAAAATATGAATACAAAAAAAAAAAAATATAAAAAAAATTCGTCCTTTGTGGAAGAAAAAAAAGATTGTCAATTCAAAAATAACTCGCATGAGCAATGCACAGAGTAAAAATTTTGTTGCAGTTGCTTCGAAAAATTATATTAAACTTGTCTATGACATATTTTGTGCGTAATCGGGTACGATTTTTTGTTGACTTTGTATAATATTTTGCTTCAATGCTCTCGAAACTAACCATACTCAATTTTTAAGACGCTCTCTTTTGTTTATTTGTACAATTAACAAGCTAACTATTTAACTTGGTTTAACATTTTTTGTTTAACTTGTATTCATTTGTTGTGCCGATTTTTTTTTTTTTTCATTTGTTTCATTGTACGAGTGCTGCGCACAAATAGTGTGTTTAGGGTTAGTCGGCAAGTTTGAGTTACTCAGAAAAAAAACTTGCACTAAGAGTAGACCGCTATCAGTAACGGTACACGCTGAGCTGTTGAAGTTTTCATGCTCTGTCTCTCATTAAATTTTCATTTAATACTCGCTGGCACTTATAATACACAATTAGTTTTAATATGCCGCTTAGAAGCGTTGCTGTATTATTTTAACTGTAGGTCAGTCAGAAAAAATCTTGGAAGAAGTCACTATTTTGTATACACTAATAGTAACGGTACACGCTGAGCTGTTGAAGATTTCGCACAATGTCTTATTTATTACTCGCTGGCACTTATAAAACAGACCGATATCCCACAAGAAGAATTCCAGCGAAGTCAAATCACGGAGAATAGTCGAAATCACCAGTTTTCGAATGACTCATTCCGTGCATACACCACATCAGATATTGTGGTGAATGTAAATTCGCCTCATGTATTAGTTGATAATTTTCAGTGCCCCAATAACAAGCATTCTGCGTATTAACACTTTCACGACTTCAGCTATTTCTTTCGCTTAATGTTTCCAACGTGCGCTGTCACATGCCGATGAGAAAACTTATTGTCATTTTTATTCATTAAGATGTTCGGATACCAAAAAAAAAAAAAAAAAAATACAATTTAAAACTTACAAACACTTATAATACACAACTTGTTATAATATTTTTAAAAGTTTGTGTTACTCAAAAAAACTTTAGAAATAACTACACATTCAGGGTACTACTGAACCCTCTCCACTTTCAAACTAGCACTCGCAGGCACTTATAATACACAACTAGTTTTAAAATGCCGCTACAAATTATGGCTGCATTATTCTAAATACAGTTGTACATTAGTTAGGCGGCATAGCTCAACTGCTTATTCTTAAATATATTTATATTGCGTATACCTATTCTGTAAGTGCCACTTACCATTCTAGTTAGCTGTGATTTAGCACTTTGTATAGCTAAAGTTCTTTATAACTAAGCGGAAAATTGACGCAGAATGCATTTTAAATGTCAATAGTGTATGCACACATGATGTTTTCTTAAGCGTAGCGGTCAATAATACAAAAATCTTATATTAATATTTACATCGTTGTAACTTGCACCTAGTGTCTATCTAAATATTTAAATTTTAAAGTGCATGTGATGTGTTCTGTGTACCTTGAACTTTTCCACTTGAAGCATTTAATTTGTTTCACGTACGGTTGTACAATAATTAAGAGGTACTATTCTGGGTAATCGATATACATATATGCTAATTTAAATTACTACTTAATAACTATTTATACATATTTATAATGCAATATCATTAAACTTAAGAAGCATTATATGAACGCTCATTAAATGTAAATGCATTATATTTTTTTCTAAAGCTAGTGACTGACAATTAGTTGAGTATTTTATATAACTTTAATTTTCTCTTTGATTATATACTTCAGACTTAGATTTGTATAACAATGCCCATATTAATAGGCTGCATTCAAGTGTGATGTGAATACTGTTTAATTAGTTTAATGTATATTTATTTAATTCTATCAAGTGATTAACGCTGTATAGTTAATTATTATAACTAGTAAAAACTAGTTGTGTACTATAATTGCTTTTAAGTTTAAAGTGGATGTGAAATAGAAGCTTTCTCTTACGCTCTTTTCGTTCTCTTTCAGTTTGATAACGCTTTTCTTGTCTTTCTTTCTCTCCCCTCTCTCCCTCTCTCTCTCTCTCTCTCTCTCTCTCTCTCTTTCTCGTTGCTTTGTACTTCTTTTAACGCTTTTTTAGCATTCAGTTTTTCGTGTTCACTCTCAAATAACTTCTACACACCAAAGTATCTCAAACGTGTCTTTCATTTTAATTAGCAAAAAAAAACTCTTGCACGAATTTGAAATTATTTTTTTTCTGTAAAAGAAAGGAAAAAAAGCTGCACCAAATAAATTTCTTTATAAGTTTTTACACGCAACAAAGAAATTAGAAAATTAGTCCAATGTGAAATGTATCTACCATGAATAAATGTCATAAATGACATACAAAAGCGACTCTAACTAGTATTTCAAGAAGAAAGAAATCAAATGCAAACAAAGCATAAGAAATAAAAATAATAACAAACAAACTGTAACTAAAAAGTAAACAGAAAAAAATTGCACGAAAAACAAAAAACCCACAAACAAAAATAAATTCAAGAAACTTCAAAAAGCCAAGCAAAATAATGATTGCTGTTTGTGTATTATATAAGAAGTAGCCATGCCACAACTGGTGGCAGTCGCAACAACATTCGCCGAATGTACGAAGAAGGAAGCTTTAGCTAGCTATGCATTGATGGCGATTTGTATCCCAAGCTGCTGCTGTTGCTGCTCAGCTGTTGTAAAAGCGCATATAGCATGGCAGTCTTCGACATGGTCGACATCGACGTCAAGCGGCGTCATCGTCAGTTGCACGAACTAAATACCCACTTATTGCCTGACTCGCATCGATCTGGCGATGCGGCTGCTGGTATTTTTTTTTATATACGCTTTATATATGTTGGGAGAAAAGTTTGAAAAGTTTCTTGAGAAGTTTGTAATGGTTCACCCATTTACTCGTATACAGCCAGTAGAGTGATGAGTGCTCGTAGTTGAGCACAAAATAATTGTCTCCATAGCTTAAAATTTTTTTTAAAGAAACGCTGTTGTTTTTGTTCTCTCTTGACTTTTCTCAACCTTGAGCCAGCATAAGTTTAGAACTAATTGAAATACTTTTGTTTATGTTCCAAAGCTTTGAGTCATTAATTTGATTCCTCCTAAACTAAAATGTATCTATATTTTAAAAAATTAGTTTGTTTTGATAATACAATACATCAAGTGAAGCGTATTAAAGTTTCGGTTGCATTAAAGTTGATGTTTTTCCTACTTTTTGCCGCTTTGGACTTTGATGCAGATACATAACTGTACAAGTATGTATCTGCAAGTATGTGCTTTGCTTTGATATGGCATTTTTTCTTGTTATTTCATGTTAAATAAGCCGTTAAACTGCATCAAGGTAAGCAAGCAGCCAAGTGATCCATTGTATCATTTATAAACAAGAAACCAGCTGCTTTTTACATATAAAATGGCTTCAACTAATACTATTCGTAGTATACAAACATGTGCTGTAATTAAGTCAACGTATTTAGTTGTCTAAGAATATTTTGCGGTATTTGGGTTTAATTTTGCTCAATTAGGCAATTTTTATAGTGTACGATTTTTGTTACGTTCAACGTATTTCTTTCAATGACTTGTTATAGTATTGCAATATGTAAACAAACTATGCCAATTGGCAAAACATTAAAAAACATTTCTTCACTAAAAGCTGCTTTTATAAATATATACTTGGAATCTTACCGGTAACTAAAAGACTGCTAATTTTAATAAAATACGCATCAATACAAATAAATCTCTTGAACGCAATGAAGATGTAATGTATGTAAATCGTAATCTTCTTTCATGTTTGAGCGAAGGGCGCTTTTCTTGAGGAGTATGATATAAGTTTGAAAGTTTGCATTGTCACAAGCGGCAGATTGAGCTCAGTTCAACTCGAAACAATTGTCTTCGTAGCTTAACAATCTTTACAACTCTTAGCATCAAATATAAAATTGTTCAAAAATTGGTTGCTTTAACGAATCTTCATTTCTGTGTCGAATTGGTGCTTATATTCTAATAAACTACTCTGCTAAGAGAGTAAATCAGACAAAGAAAATAATACCTCCAAACTTGAGACAGTTAACGTTTGTTTAACACACCACTCTGTTTTCCTTAATTGTTTTTATTAAAATGTTGCGATTTTCACTATCCGAAGTATTTCGCAAATTGATTTAAATAGTGCTGGAAACAACGCAAAATACATTTGTGCAAATATTTTAAACCAAATTGATAAATAGTATTTTAAATATGTTTTGGGACTGGTAAGCATTTTGTTTATTTCACCAACAAATTACTTTACTAAAGTAAACATTTTGACATTATAATATTTTTGGCGCCCAACGTGGGGCTTTTTTTTTTTTTTGCGCTATAATTAGTTCAAATCATATTTTTTAAGCCATTGAACGTGGTAGGGGAGAGTTTGGTTGGTTCTGTTGAAAGGAAAACAATGTTGAAAGTTTATACTATGGTTAGAAATTTATTTTTGCGCTAGCAACTTAAAACAAGATAAAACGCTGCATTCGAGTGTGTTTAACTTCGGGATACTCTGTAACTTTCTAAGGCACTTTATTTGAACCAGTGAGTTGTATGGGGGCTATATACCGTTCTGAAGCTACATATGGGATATTTTATTAGCATTGCTGTAAGATACATCAAAGTTTATACTAAAACTCAAAAATGTTGGGCAGGTTTGAATGGGCGCTACCCCTTAGAGTAGAGTTGACAAGTTTATTTAATACACTGCAAAGAAAATAGATGTGTATAAATATCCAAAGTTGAAGGCTCTATCTCTTATAGTAGGACAGCCGAACAGACAGACATGTCTATATCGACTTTAATTTTACTCAAGTGTAAAGGGTCCTCTACGCAGCAATTAAATAAAACAATAAATTTAACTGGCTTTTTTTATATCTTTATAACTATTTGAAAAAGAACGTGAAATTGTATCAATGTCAAAGCCGGAACGTATAGTTAGTTACAATGTACTATACACGGTAATTTAGACAGCTTTAGTTTTATTTAGTGTAAATCGTTTTAGTTCAAAATTTTTACAATTTAAGCAGCTAACGCTATTTTTATTCATATGATTCACATTTTATAAAACTGAATATGACTAATACGTTGCATATTGTATCGTATGAGATACAGTAATTATTAAGTTGCACTCATGCATAGTTAGATTGACATATTTTTGTTACAGATACTTTTGCATCTGAAAGTAAGTAAGTAAGATAATACAGTATTACGCCAATTATTATTTCTTCAACTTGAAGTGGTTTGAGTAATATTAATTTTTATTAAATGTAGTACAAATATTGATACAATTTATGTGAGTAGATAGTATGTCTTCTAACGGGATATAAAAATTATGTTACAAACTTCTCTTTTTAGTATATGTATCTGCAAATATATACGCTTGCGTATAAAGAAACACGTTGTAATTGTAGCTAAAATTTTCGCTTGATTAGTTAAAGTATATCGAGAAATTGTACAAGTTGTAATTTAACTACAAGATACTATTTAAAAAAACTTGTTTTACGAATTTTATTGTGTGACATTTTTTTTTTTTTTTATTTGTATAAACCTTTATAAACTATGCAGCTACTTTACGCTTGACTGTAGCAAATATTTGCATATTAACACCACACATACATACGAGTATGCGTAAGAAAAAGTATATTGTATCTATAGTATGAACATTAATTTCTTGCACAATTTTTTTTTTTTGTTTTTGGCCTTTTTTAGCGTTGACGTTTCAGCACAATGTTTAAAGTCGTTAAAGTCGTCGTCGCGGTCGTTGTAGTTATGTTGTATCAAGTAAATATATGTATATGTATATACATATATATAAGTAATAGTTTTACCACATGCATTTAACAACATCAGGCGAAAAACACAGAAACACAGTTTCTTGCTCTATACATTTGGTTTTTTTTTTTTATTTTTTACAACTTTGTATTTATTTATATGTATGTATCTTTTTTTTCTTCAAATTTTTATTGCAGCCTCGCGCTGCTTTTGCAGTTGTTGTTAAAGAAATTAACACATTTGTTGCACATTTAGTTTAGTTTACGTTGTATAGATACAACTACTTTAGTTTAATTTTGTGCAATATACGAAAATAACACAATAGATACAGATACACACACACTTGTAGATACTTATTTGAAAGCGTTTGAGTTTTTCGCGCACTGGCAAGTTTGTATCTTAAATCTTTCGTTTTTTTTTTTTACTTTTTTTTTATTTTTCCTTGTAGAAAAAGTGTAGTGGAACATCAATTTTTTTGTTCTAAATTTTTTAAAGAGACTTTTTTAGCTACTTTTTTCAAATTTATTTTTCTTAAAAAATTTTAAAATTTTTTTTTATTTATTTTTAAATTTTTATACTTTTCGCTCTCATTACCAACATAAAATTCGCTGCACAAAACACTTTGAAAAGGTTTTCGATTTTGTATCTGGTTGGCGGCTTCGCACACCGTTTCGTAGTGACGCGACCAAGCTTCGTTCAGAGACTGATTTGAGCGTTTTCAATCGCGAGCGAAGTCAGCAATAGCCAGCTTAGCTTAGCTTTTTTTTTAAATTTAATGTAATTGTTTTTTTTTTTTTTTCTTTTTGGCTTTGGCTTTGGCAGTCAGTAAACGTTGCTGCGACAGCGCAAAGTGTTTCTCAAGCGGCGCTCAGCGCGTAGCGTTTTTCGTTGAGCGTTTGTATTTGCTCAATAAAAAAATAAAAAACCCAACAAAAAACATTAAAAAAAAAACCAACCAAGCTGTAAGCAAGAAAAATGAGCGCGCGCTAAAATAAAAATATCAAAATAAAAAATAAAAATAAAAAAGTTATATGCAATTTTTTTATTTTGTATCTTTTTGTACACTTCACACAGTTGCGTGGTTTGAGTAGTTTATAAATTAAGATACATTGCTGGTAACACTGCAAAGAAGAGATCGGAGAGCACATATTGTAAGTATAGGTATATTCAGCTTGAGCTGCGTCAAAGAAATGTTCTAAAATTTTATTTAGCGGTTATATTTGACATAAGAGGAGCCTCAGAATTTAAGAGATTTATTAGAAATTCGTGGATACTAATTGGGAACAATATGAAAAATACCTAAAAGAGAACTTAGATAAACTAATAAACAAAGGAAAGCCAACACATCATTAAGTCCTAAACTATTGTTAGTTTCTGATAAAGATCTTTAGAAGTAGTCTGCTATTCGGATACATTCTGAACTGCTGGAGAAAAGCAAAGGTAGTCTTTATTTCAAAGGCGAGTAAGAAGATCCTCTTCATGCTAAGTTCTTCAAACGATAAGTCTTTATTTGTCTATGGCCAAAAACTTGAAGATGGTAGTGGAAACACCTTATTGAAATCAGTAGATGTACTGTAACTGTACTACACAAATTGTTTTCTATAAATCAAGATGATTTGAACGACAATACGTTTTACAATGGTTTACAATAGCATTTTGCAATAAAGGGATAGATCCCGGCCTTACAAGGTGACTGTCAAAAGAAAAAGGGCGGTTCACAGGGTGGACACAAATGTCAAGACTATGCAGATGACGTAAAGCTAGTCTGCAGGATCAAGTTTACACAAAATTGGTGCAGCAAAGTACAACTGAGTACTAACCCAGGAAAAACTATCATTGTTCCTTACACAAGAAAGTACATTTTGGAAGCACTAAAACCCATAAGAGTAGATGATACGTTAACATAATACAATTCTCCAAAGAAAGTTAAGTATCTTGGGATAACATTCGACTAATGGGCCATAAAACACGTGGACAATGGCTATGATCAGATCTACAATAACAGGCAGTTAGGACTTGGTTGAGAATAGGTAAAAGTAACAGTAGTCTGGGTAACTGCTTGATCAATAGAAAAAGAAACCTTAAAACAGTCATGTACCCGCTACTACAATACATAGCGACATCCTCAGCATGAAATACAACTTCATCAGAGGGTTTAACACACAAGTCAGCAAGATGAAAAAATAGCACATAGACCACAATTATAATATTAAACCGGGAACAATAAATTGGTATACAGACGACTCCCTAACGGGTGAATGAGCCGGCGATGGGGTCTTTGAACATCGCATGAAAGTATTCTCTGACAGTCATGCAGGTATGAGGTCACTAAACTCTTATTGTATCAATTCTAAACTAAAAAAGAACGGAGGCATGCTTTGGATTGCGTAAAATGTTTTGGAAGACTTTCACAGCTCTGGCTACTATAAGCTTCCAATACCTGGAAAAGTACCAGTTTACAGGGAGAAATATGCAAAACTCTAATTCCTAAGAACCTTGTGGCTTTCAAGAGCTTTTCTTATTGAAATTAATATAGCTTGACAATTCTTCGTATGAATGAATGTTTCTTGATACGTAGGTATGAAATATCATCTTAAAACTTACTGCCCACTTTAAGATATTGCATTAAAAGAAGCAACTATTTTATAACATTCAATATTAGCTTAAAACTTGGTATAGAGGTTTCCTAAGAATGGCAGTCACATGATTTAAAATGTCGTGTGAATCGTATCAGAGCGTCGGTTCAACCGAAGTTAATATTTCGTCTTGTTTTTTATTTCAGTTTTTTGTTGTTTTTTTTTTGCTTTTTATGTACCAAAGTTGTAAGCATAATTTATAAAAGAAATCACACTAACGCCATTGTGCAGCAGTGCTGAGGTTGTGCTTTAGTTTTAGTGAGTTTTTTTTTTCAAAACTCTTTTATTTCATGCTAATTTAATGCAGCTTTTTTGCTTATTACTTATAACAAATATTGTAATTTCATTTCTGGGAAGCACTTGCACTTCATTTCGTGTATCTTTTTTATGTAAATGTCTTTTTTTTTATTATATTTTTTATATACCAACTTGCTCCAGTTGCCTTATTGTTGTTTTGTTATCTATGATTTATATAATTTTTTCGGAAGTGCAAAAAAAACATGGATTTGTGCCACATTGGTTTCGCATTTGTGCCAGTTTTTAGTGTGGAGCTGTCTGTGTTTTTTACAGGAAGTTAGGATGTTGGTTTTTGATTTGGTATGAAATTGTGGCACTACTAAGCATGTTGCGTTGAATAGTAGTTGGCATAAATTAAAGCAGTTCTACAGAAAACTTTGCCAGCCATGGTGCGGAAGAGCATTCATAACCCTGACGACTACTGGTACACCAATAACCCTTTTACGTTTCATTTTTCCTGGAAAAACTATGCTAACGATTTTCCTTAACAAAGTGTCTAGGGTGCATAGGGAATGAATGTCGCTTTCAGAAATCTTATGATTAGAGCTAAGACTGCCGCAGATTCTTATTTCCATTGCAACATATAGATCCTGCGATTTTTCACACCTTTGCAAGTAAAACACATTTTTCTTCGTGACGCTTTTGTTTGGTAATTTGGGGTCGTTGAACACGAATCGGATTTGCTAATTTGCTCACATGCTTTATAAAACTAGTATTAGTAGTATTTATTAGCATAGATAATACTCTATAAACGAATATATAAAAAACTGCTTATATATGAGCATGTCTGGGCTTGCTTATGCTTTTTTCGTAAATTTTGCTTATAAACAGTTATACAAATAACAATTAAACAGCCTGCTTAAGTTAACATGCTTATTTTAACGTGCTTAAGTTGAACTTAATGTAAAACAGATCTAAATGCTTTATATCTTATACGAGTAATAACTCAAGTATTAATTTAATGTATATCTTTTTTATATTTTCAGGTATGTGTTGCTTATTAAACTAGAAATTTGCCTCTAAGTATCTAAGCTATTAACGAAAGAAGTATGGTGAGTTCAGTGAACACTATTTGAAAAAAAAAAAAAAACGAATATAAACTTGAACTGTATGGCATTTTGAATCCGCACTTAAGAATCCGCACTCCATTAGTATGATCCAGTCCATATAATCAGTGTTATATCTAATGACTTGACTACGTTTCTTAAACTGTTCATTAGAATACGCGTGTGAACTTTAGAGACCTGCTCTAGTAGTTCAAGCATTTGAAAGCAAAAAAAAAGTAAATTTCATAAAGATAAATTTAACTTAAGAGCAAAGTAATCGCACCAGGAAGTTGACATCTAACTTTTGTAAATATAAATTTTTATGGACTTTCAGCCGTGATTCGGCGTATTTCATATTAGTAAAGTGTTTTTTTTTTTTTTTTGTTTAACATAAAATTTTTTCTTTTAGCAAAGTTAGCGAAATATAAAATTGCGCAAAAGTTTTTAGCTTGTTTTTTTAAGTTTTAATGTTCCCTTTGCACTGAACCCAAATATAATAAAACCTAAAAAAGCTCTGCTTACATATTGCACATAATCGATTTCGAGCTGCGAACAGAAATTATGCAAAAAAATACAACATAATTAAATTTTGTATCTTGTATCTCATGGAACATTTCAAAGCGTGCAGATACTATTTTTTTTTTCAGCTACTCAGCAGCATCTTGTTTTCCATCTCTCTTGCACATTATCTTATAGCTCTTTCTTGCTTATGCACGCACTGCATACATTTAAGTCTGTCGTCATTTTTAATGTATGTTCGTTCGGTGTTCAAGGTCTCGCTGGCGCTTTCTTTTACAATAGCGTCGACCTTGAAGCGCATGCCGCCGCCGTCGCTTTTCACTATCTCACTCGCACCTGCACTATGTCTGCTTGTTATCAGCGTGTGGAAGTGAGCAGGTAAACGCTTAAATTAACCTACTTAAGGTATGTTGAACGCTAAAGTTGAAGATACTCTTCTGCTTTGTAATCGTTTTCACATGATTGGCTAGAGCCAAATGTGCTGCATTCGTTAGGCAGACGCCTCGACGCTTTATAGACAGACTGTGTATTTATTGGTTTTTGCTTTCAGCAACATAAATAGCTACATTTATCCAACAAGTAAATGAATACGAATAAAAAAAAAAAAATTGAAAAAAAAAATAAATTCAATCCAATCCAACTAGCAAATGTCGCAAAGAAGCGATTGCACAAGCACTTACTTTGATTTTTTTCTCAATACCTTACAATTTAGTGTATAAATGGTAGATCGGTTGTTGAAGTAACAGGAGTATAAAAATATATACGAAATTTTAACTAAATTGCTTAATTATTTACATTTGAACTATGTAAACTTGAACTTACCCCTCGAACATACATTTGTAATTGCAACCAAATCAGATAAGTGTAAGTGGCTCGAAATTAGCTTGTAAGAATCCGCTTAAAGTGGTCCCTTTTGACTTTCAAAGCTTTTCTATCGAAATTAAAGTTACTTAGCATGGCTTGGTCATTTTTATATAGTACTACAGGAAGTCGCTACAAATCTATGTAAAAAGTTTTAATCAATTAGGGTGTTCATATCTAATCGATTAAAAATTAAAAGTAATCACAGAGGCTTTTGAGTATCCTACATGACAGCTTAATGCTTAAAAAAATAGTTTCTTAAGCTAGGATCGTGGCGTTTTCTGTCACTTTTTTTAGTTTTGATGTAAGTTATGTAAGTAATGCGATACATTTGGAGCTTTAGTAATCACAGAGGCTTTTGAGTATCCTACATGACAGCTTAATGCTTAAAAAAATAGTTTCTTAAGCTAGGATCGTGGCGTTTTCTGTCACTTTTTTTAGTTTTGATGTAAGTTATGTAAGTAATGCGATACATTGCTCCTCCTTAGTTAATATAAAGTTGAAAAGTAATCTTTACAAGGAAATTTGTATATAAGACTCGAAGTTCGATAAGTATTGCTTACTTTCTCTCTGTTGTTCGAAACGACTTTTTTGTTGCTGTAGTGTTGAGTGCTTCGCGTCATGGAGTAGCTCACTAACTTTTTTACCTGGCATATTTACTTTGCCATATTTTAATTTAATTTAGTTCACTTTATATATTTTGTTTTTTTTTTCGACGTTTTAGTTAATGATTTTTTTAAAGCGACCCTGTTTGGGCGCCACTATAGAAGTGGCCTTCTTTGGAAATCAGTCAGTACGAGATGTGATAACTTTGAATTGAATTGGATATAATTTATCTTCTTTTATGCAAAGACAAAGTACCGTTATATTCCGTATATATAATTTTAGTAATTGCAAATCTGGTTATCGTGTAAATATGAAGTGTATTTACATTTCGTTTACATTGCACTTTACATTTTCTCATTGGTGCTTTGAAAATAATTTAATAATTTTTTTGGCCCACGACAATACTTGATTCAATACTCAGCTCAATGGTAATAGAGAAGGCTTCGTTTGTGCACGCTTTTACATAAAATACAATTCAAGTATCTCAAACGCTCATCAAGCAAGCAGTAGCTGCACTCAGAGTACTCAAGCGTGCGGCAAACGAATTCAGTCAAACAAAACACAGTCAAGTGTCTAAAGTTCGAGCAATTAAGTTTCTTGAATGCTCTTTTAATTATATTTAAAATGCTGACGACGACAAATGACTGCAACAACATTTTTGAGTTCATTTGCGTTGAAAATTTGTTGCTTTTCGGCCATTACTATTATTGTTATTATAATATTTCGTTGTTCAATTGCAGCAGCAACTGGAGGTTAAAAGGTTTTGAAATTGTTTATGATTTTTTTCTTTCTGTTTTCTAAATGGTTTGGGATTTGTTTATTTATTAACTACAATTTTTGAATGTGCGATTTCAGTTTTTTGTTTTCGTTTTAATTAGCTGCCAATAAATTTTTTATACCATTCACACAAAGTGTAGCGCATTAAAGAAGGCTTTGTTAGAGTCCATAAAGTATATAAAGCATATGATTCTTAAGATTAGTCGATCTAGCTATGTCCGTCTGTCTCTTTCCGTCTGTTAATTGTTGCAACCGAATGAAACCATCGTTTATAGAGTATATACTATACTGATATGCCCCATAGAAACCCAACACCAACTATATCTGAACTACATCGTTTGAAATTACCTATGAACGGTATATGCGCTTCGTATCAACCGAAATTAAAGTTGTTTTTGTCTTGTTTTGTGAATATCCTACAATATCTTGTGTACTTCAAATTTTTTTTCGATATTTAATCGTTTCAGGCCCGTAACTCTTTGTAGTTAGAGCTAAATAACATGTTCTTAGTTTGTGCTGTTGATCGTTTGTACCAGATAGATTCCACATTTTTATAATTTTATTGTTTTAATTTGCGCACTTTTAATAATTAAAATGTAATTATAATTTTGTAAATAATTTTTAATTTGTTTTTGGTTTGTTTGTAATTTGTTTGTGTGTAACATTTTTGTGTTGTAAAATATAAAGTTATCTTTTTCTTGATCCGCCATACCGAATGATCCCAAGGTCGCACATGTTTATTTGTGTAAGCTTTACAAATTTGTACTCTGATTTTAGTATGTGTAAATTGATAAATACCATATTTGCTGTATACAAAGTACATAGTACATAGCGGGTTTTAAAAGGTGTGTTTGTTTATTGAAAGGTTAGAAGAAGAAGACTAGTTGGAAATACCTTCTGGAAACTATAATCCGTTTCCAATGTTCATCAGTTGTTGTGGTTGGTTGTTATTACCATTTAGCTAGCTACTGATGGTCCTTAGATACCCCGCACTACCTAAAAGTGTAAAAACAAAAACAAAATCTAACGATTTACGCTAACTACTGATCGTTAGCCCTTAGCTAACATAAAGGTTTGCAGCGCCGCACAACCTAAACAAGTAAAATCGTCAAAGTAATATAACGATTAAGCTAACTACCGTTCGTTAGTTGTCTATTCGTATGTCTATTCAGCGACAGTCAAGCATAAGAACCAACGGTCTATTATTTTATCCCAGCGAATGACTAAGAATTTTTACATGTCACATGGTAATATCACGTCGTACTGTTCGGTTCTTGTCAATGGCATGTCCTTATTAAATTCTTCAGGCAGTTGGTTGACGATTAGTTAGGCCAAGAGTTAGTACTCAGTACCAGTTTTGGGGGAAATACTAGTGTAGCACCGGTGCAGTCGAACAACGCATATTTATTTATTTTAGTTTGAGCAACACTCTTAATATTAACATTTATTGACGCACTTTCTGTATCGCTAATGTTCTGTTAAATTCGCAGCATTGACATATCTAATTTCTGCAAATTTGACCACATTTGACAGTTCTGCTTTTTCCATGCTAAATCTGGCTTTTGTTTCAATGTCTCCCATCGGCAATTATTAAGAAATTATTTATTAAAAGTTGGCAATACTGTTTTTAGCATATACAGTGTGTCTAACACATAGACAACAATACTGATCGGACAAACAAATACATGGCAAAGCAAATACATCAATGCAGCGCTGAATAGCCTCTTATACAAAAACTAACAAGTGGATTGTGTATTTACTTACTATATTAGAAGATAACATTTAAAAGTAACAGTTAGAAAATAAGTGTATTTTACTTAATGAACAACAGTACTAGATCACTTAACCATTTCCTACTTAACTGATTACATATTTTTGTATACAATCTGGCAACATCTTTTTATTGTAAAGCTTGTTTTAAGCCAAAAATAAAAAGGCACCGCAAAGAAAAGCTTAAATTTGAACAGCAAGAGCGAAATACGTTGTAGAGCATAAATCTTAAAGCTGACTTAAATTTTTGTCGACTCTTAAATAAACAACTTCAAGCATAAATTCGGCTACTCTTAAAAGTGAATGGCAATAAACATTAAAAACTGAAACAGCTGTTTTGAAAGCTTACATAATAGCACAAGCACAATTTAGTTGATAATATTGTAGTTAAACCTGAAATGCTTTATTTAATTAATTAATTTAAAATTTATTGAATGGCTTAGCCAGAGCTTAGGCTTTATGATAAGCAATAATTTGTCAGCTGTTCATGTTATCAGCTGTTGTAAGTGTAAAATTGAGTTATTCAAACCTTAAATACTATTACAGCATGAAACCTATCATTTAACAAAACTTCCCCATTTCAACACTACACGCCACAAATGATTATAACAAGCTCAATTGCTTTAAATATGTCAGACATGCAATAATCTTGAACATTTCGCACTTGTTGAAGTATTTTACTATGAAGTCAATGCATTTAATTGAAGTCAATTTAGCAACAAAACAAAACATGCTATAAAAAAAGATACAACTTAGTAAAATGTCAAGGGAGTTATATATTTTGTTGCTATTGTTGTTGTTGTTGATGTTGTTGGGTGCAAAATGAAATTGTTTTATATATATATATATATATATATATATATTGTATCTATATGTATATTGAAACCATAATTTCTTGTAATGAATGCAAGACCATAAATGTAGACAAGCACAGTAACGATGAAGTAAATTTAAATTGAATTGAGCTTGCTGTTATGGCTGTATAAGGCCACAAGAAAACATATTTAAAATTCAAATCAAGTTAAATATATAGTACGATGAGGACGAGAAACGATGCTACATAAAGTAACTCCCAAAAAAGCATCCCCAAAAAACGAGCAACTGAACTGCCTTGTACATTTCATGCCATACCATACCATGCCATACCATACCATACCATACAAATGTATCTACATACATGCACAGCATTATGTAGCTACATTTTTGCTTGCAGCATAGGCGACAGGCGTCGACATTACGAGTTTGTGTCTGGCATTTGTTTCTGTTTAACTTATAACAGTTTTGCACAAAATTTTACGGTTTTTGGAATTTATTTGTTCAGACATTTTAAGTAGCGTACCAAGCTAGACACGTTGCAGACAGTTTTAGCTATATAGATACATTTATATGCCGAAGACACAGAGAGAGAGAGAGAGAGAGAGAGAGAGAGAGAGACTATACTGCCTTAAAGTTTTGTTTGTATCTTTCTGTCCGTCTGCCTGGCTGCAGTATAGAGAATATTTAGTTTTAAAACTAGTGCATTGGGTTAATTTATACGCATATATGTATACGATAGTTTCATTTAAACTTTAAGTTGTCGCTTAGTTAACTTTTATAAATCTTTAATTAGCTACAGAGATTTATGGGTTTACCCTTTTGTTGCACACTTAAGTATATTGTCGTGTTTGTAATGCTTGATTTCTGGTTTATTGCGTGCTAAGTGCTTCAAATCAATATTAAATAGTTTAACGTAATTGGCAAACTTATGAATAATTGAATAGTTAGATACTAGATATGCATAGATCTTGTTTGAAAATCTTAGCTACAAATTATTGCATTATACTGTGTTTGTGTAATGGAGATGTTGCTTGGAATTACACGCGAACTTACTAATATGATATTTTCATTTACTTAGGTATACATTCCAACTATAGAAAAACAAGTTAATTTGTAAAACGTAAAAACCGAAGCTATTGCTAAAAGTGAATAGGACACGTTTTGTTGTTATGTATTTAGTTGGTATTGTCTTCAATAAAAAGTTTTTCATACAAAAACCTTAAAGTTTTTGATGTTATTGTATTTTGGTTTTCACTAAAAGTATGTGATGTAATCCCTACGAAGCGGTCATATAGAGTTTTTCAATTTTATATTTACTGTTGTAAATAAGTTTCTCATACAAAAACCTAAAAGTTGGCTGTGATTTTATATAGGATTATCCATTAATGTGTGGCCATTGAAGCATCTGCACCACCAGAAACCACCATTTTCAAATTCAAGCAGCTATTGCAATATATAAGTTTTTCATAAAAAAAAACCAAAAAGTGGGTGGTGGTTTTGTATGGGAGCTAGCCAGGGGGTGGGGAGAATTGGCGCTGTCCATCCGGATAAGATGGCCAGCCCAATGCAGCTTCTGAATTTTTATGCGCTGGACTGTGTCAACGTCAATACGGAATACGTTAATACGGAACTTAAACTCGTCGCTAAGTCGAGTAGATCCAAAAATCGTACGAAGATTGTTTCTCACAAACACTTCCAAAATCGTTGTATACGATGTTATCACGGTCCACTATTCTATTTCTACTTCTAATTTACTCTTTAAACACAAAGTAGCATCCGTAAGCTAGCGTGATTCTTCGCCTCTTCCCTCTGTTCCCAGGTAGAGAAAGATTTCTATACTACTGAAGTCGAAAATCTTCATCCTCATAGACCATTCAAGACGCGACGATGATTTGCGAGTGGACAACAATTACTTCGTGTTGTGCTCGTTCAACACTAGACCTCTGAGCAGCGACTGTTTCTCAATCTGCGAGAATGCCTTGGTAACTCGCCGTTCGTACGTGCTGATTATGTCATTGTCGTTAGCATACGCGAGTAGCATCACTTCGTGACCACCAAATTTGGCACTTGTAGCTTTATCAACAACAACAAAAAAATTGCATACAAAAACTCGTAAGTGTCGGCATTTCTCCGAGTAGATGAACTGCGATGACGCTAATTAATTTTTTTATCGGACAGTCACAAGAAGGTTTTAGTACCGACATGAACAATCTTACACTCCCTCTACTAACTTCTCTACATACGAGTATACATTTTCTCTTTTCTTTCTTACTACTTTCTACTTTTTATCGTGAGTACCGTGTTGTGGAATAAAACTGTCCATAAGTCATTGGATCCCTTGTGTGTGAAACAAAACCGTTCACTCTAGGCAAACTTCATTTACTTTTTGTATGCATCGTGAGTACCCCAATGTGAAATATAAGTTTTAACATGTTTCTTGTTTCGTTACGTTTTCTAAGACTTGTGAGTACCCTGAGTAGAATTGAAAATTAGTCTCATATCTCAGCTAATCAGTTAATATTCTCAGGTCATACAGTATGCCCTTTTAGTACTTTAAAACGAATTCAGATATTTTTACGACTTACATAATAAGTTTGTAAAATAGTTTTTTACAATGAATTCAAAGAAATTCTCGAGCTAAAATGTGTTCTTTATTTAAAGGTTTTTACCTTCAACTCTGTATGCCCTTTTCAATTGTGAGTAATGAAACGAATGCCTACTATGTATTATACTCGATCACAAATCTGTTGCTATGAATTAAAAATGTTTGATTCATAAGAAAAAAGGTGTGCGTTTTAAAATTTATTACTTGATCTACAGATGTTTTGTTTATGATGCGGAAGCCTAAGAACAGTTTTTCGCTGTGAACTTTTAATTTCAAAAACATAAAAAAGATGTTTTTTAGTGCGTATATTGAAATCTTCAAAAAAGAAGCCATAAATAGATGCTTTACCGCAAAGTAAAAACACTCAGTAATACTTGCATTAATTTCATTTCACAAGATTTCAACTATTTTTAGTATATCAATTCGAGAAGTAAGCGCAATAACCGACATCAAGATCAAACTTGTGCTATTATTTTGCAAATCTTTGACTTAAGAGCTAATGGAATAGCTGAAATAATTAGCTAAAAGTCTATAATGTTTGTATACAAAAACTGTTTTGACATTTTCAACAAATAAAAAAAAATAAATAAATCTGTATCCAAAAGCGACTGCGTGACAATTGCCTATAACCTCAAATGAGCCATTAACTCGCTACTGAATTGAATTGAATTGTTTCGGGCTCATTATACGCGGAGAGCTTTTAGCTCCAATTTATTAAAGATTTTTTTTTTAATTTTTTGTGGCGTGCTAATATTTAAGTAGCTATCCGCTGATGATGATGATGACGATGCTACAAGGTAATTATTTTAAAATTTATAAAACAAAAAGTGTAAAAATATATTTTAAATATCTTTGAACTCGAAGAACTTCACACACCTAATTTATAATAATTTATTTTTTTTCGCTCTTAACTCATGTTTCTTGGTTATTGAGTCTGTTTCCTTAGCTACATATGAGTGTATCTATAATCGTAGTTTTTGTCACTCTGTAAACACTTTTAAGTCAAGTTCTGAATTTCTGACAACCGCATTAAATGCAAAGGTTTTGCGTATTTATAAACGAGCGTTGATTGATAGAATAGTGAAGAATTGGTTGAAGTTTATTGTGTTGAAGTTTAAATAAGTTATTTGGAATTGCAAGCCAATCAGTGGTTCAATAGACTATGCCCTATGCCTAATTTAGCACATGTAAAATTTATAAGTTCATAGAATCTGAATATTGAACAGCTTGAATCATGCAATAAACATATCAAAATGTGAAGAGAATGATTTGCACAAAAATATAGCCGAACTACAGACAAAGAAGAGATTTTCTTAAGATTAAATTTTCATTCAGATCAATTGTTTACAAACTTATGGAAACGAATTCTAAAAAAAATGCAAAAGCAATAGCCTCACATGCTCTTAAACCACGGCGATATTTTTCACAATAGTATAGGAAAAAGTACAGATGTCATTCCGGACACAAAATGAGCAGATATGCCAATTTACTAATTCAGCAATAAAGATCCCATTTCGGGCGCCATTTTTTTTTTATTTTGACAGCTAATTCGTAGTCAGCGAATACAGAATTTACTTAAAACTACATGTCGTTTTAATTAAAATGCTTTAAAAAAATAATAAGTCCCCCATTTTGGGCGCCAAAAATTTTTACTGCTAATTTGTAGTCAGCGAACTCAGAAGCCTCTCAAAACTACATATCGATTTCATTTAAATGGTTTAAAAAATATTGTAATAAGTCCCCCTTTTTGGGCGCCATTTTATTTTAAAACTTTTACAGCTAATTCGTAGTCAGCAAGTTCAGAAACTTCTTAAAGCTAAAAATCGTTTCATTTCAAATACTTAAAAAAATGGGTTCCCCATTTTGGGCGCCATATAGTTCTCCAAAATTTTGACAGCTATTTCGTAATCAACTGCATCAAAATCCTAGGACTCATGAATTTTGTATAGTTGGTCAGCATTTTTTTTTTTTTTTTTTTTGTAATTGGAACCTATGTGCATCGTTGTGGCAAGTTCTCCAGCATTATTTCTTCTCATACAGCTCTCGTATTTAATTCATTCATAGCATTTTATATGTTTCAATATTTCTCGGAGCTGTTTTCGTTTTCTTAAGTTTGCTGTTGTATTTGTTGTTAAAATAAAGTGCGGCATTTAAACAAAACAAAACAAAAACAATAAAAAATATTGTTAAATAAATAACCATTTAGTCTCTCCGACCCGTGTCGAAGTTTACTTGTAGTTTACATACAATTTAATATTTTTTTTTCGACTTAGCACTTTAAACATTTTATATATATATTTTTTTTTGATTTTTATTTATTTTTTGCGGCAACTGTATGCACGAGAAAGCACTAAGAAGTGTTGCGGAAACGTTGTCGGAATTAAATATTTTAGTTTTCAATTTCGTTCTGTAGCGTGCGGTTGTTCCGTGATTTATCTTATGTGATCGTGCGGAAGTTTCCAAGTGATTTGGAAAGTTTTGAACATATGCTGAAATAAATTTAAGAACAAAAAGGACTTTTATAGAGAAGCCTTATATAAATGAACTTGATCATCTTGTATAATCAGTGTACGTGGTCTTCTTAAAACTGCAGTGCTAAAAATTTTTAACTTTGAAATATTTAAAATAGTTGTGTATCTAAATGTCATCAATGTTGAGCTCATAAAATTCTGCATTTTGAAGTTTATAACGCGCTCGTTTTTGAAGGCAAGCATCTTCAGTCATCTTCATCTTTTGGAGACTAAAATGTTCTATACATGATTAAATAAACTCCAACAACAACAAAAAACTACACAACTGGCAAACCATTCGAAACATCATTACAAATTTCGACGATTTATATCAGCTATTATTCGTATTTGATGTTTTGCATCTGGAGAACAACATTCTACTTATTTACTACTGCTACACTGCTGTTGGAGTTCACACTTCTTCATATTTGAAACTGGAAACTAAGAGCAACGAAAAGCTTCTGGTTTTTTTATATTTTTGTTTTTTTGGAGACTACAAGAATCGTACTTGTAATTTATTTTAGCATAAGTCAACTACTTCTTCTACTTAATCTTCGTAAAATGCAGCACATCAATAGCAAACACTGTAAAATTTTACATCTAATACTTTGTTTGTTACTGTTTCTTGCCTCCATACCAAGTTCTCAAACAGCTGATGGCGCCTATGCTGCAAATACAACACCAACAAGACGTGGCCTGCGTGGCAATCGCTCCAATCAATTGCTCGAACGTATGGGTGAAAAACAGAAAATGTTCAGCTTGAACAACTCACGTAATGGCAAAATGTTCTTTACAAATCTGGATGGCTTTCGTGATCTTGTAATATTTGCACGTGCCGCTACATTGGGTCTCTCGCTGTTGGATTATCGTGGCCTGACGCAACGTAATACAGCACAGGGTAAAATGCAGACAGTTTATGGAACAGATGCACCCTTTCCATGTTCGCTGAATAATAGCAGATCGGCGCAGCCACCGACAAACATTGAGAGATTACGTCCTGGTGATATTGATATCATTGCAGCATTCGGCGATTCACTATCCGCAGGAAATGGTGCTATGACTACTATTGCTATCGATATGATCAACGAATATCGTGGCATGTCCTTCTCCGGTGGCGGTTGGGGTACCTGGCATCAATTTCTAACGTTGCCCAACATAATCAAAGTCTTCAATCCGCAGCTCTACGGTTATGCAGTCACTAATAGTCTGGTAGTCGATAGTAAAATGTCACGTTTAAATGTTGCCGAACCAATGCTAATGTCACATGATCTGCCGTACACTGCGCAAATGTTTGTCGAACGCATACGTCGTGATCCAAATGTTGATGTAAAAAATCATTGGAAAGTTTTAACCATACTTATCGGTAATAATGATATCTGCTCCGATATGTGTCACTGGGATAGTGAGCGCGCGTTTTTGGCACGTCACGAGCAGGATTTGCGTCGCACTTTTACCATATTACGTGATAATGTACCACGGCTGCTCATCAATCTGTTAACTGTGACAAATGTATTCATTACTGTTGCCAAAATGACCAATCCGGGCCTACAATGCAATATAGTGCATCGTGTTGGTTGCAATTGTGCCATCGGTTCACGTTTCGATGCCGCTACACGTGAGCGGCTCTCCAATCGCATTTCACGCTGGCATCATGTCGATGAATACGTCGCCTCATTGCCGGAATTTCGTACCGATGATTTTGCTATTATTTTCCATCCGGGCATAATGGGCAACACTACGCTGCCGGTGTTGCCCAATGGTGAGACGGATTATCGTTACTTTGCACATGATTGTTTTCATTTTAGTCAGATGGGTCATGCTGCCATTGCTAATCAATTGTGGAATAGTATGCTGCTGCCAGATGAACTCAAGCCGCATAAATTTGTGCCTCCATTTACGCACTTTGAGTGCCCCAGCGAAGAGCGTCCATACTTCATTGTGCCACCAAAGCAACAGTAGCGATATTTTTAGTGAAGTACAATTTTATTAAGTTGAATGTTCGAGGGAAGTACAATAGTTTATTGCCATATGTGAAAAGGAATAGTAGACATTTTAAATGGGTAGACTATGTGGGTTTTAAATTTATGTTAGTTTGTAGGGAATATAGAATTTTAAGCTGTTAAAATGTGGTATTATAATTTATTTTTTATTTAAAAAAAAAGATTTTATAATTAAAAATTTCTTAAATGGAATATTTTTACGGGAAAAGAAAAAAAAAACTCAGGTTGAACTTGGCTACTGTGGCCAAGTAATACTCGTATATTGTTGGAAAGATCTTTCAAAGCAAAATTAAGTGAAAAAAGTCAAAGCAAAACCAGAACCATAACGGGTAAGGCCTTATATTTTGATAAGAGCTTGCCGCTTGTTTTCTTGTTGGTTGTTGTTACAATAGTTTTCTGCCTTGTCGTCTGTGCACTTCTACTTCTACGATGTGCAGAAAAAGAGTTTTTAACAGTGTGTTAGTAACATTTCAAATCGCTAAACACGCCAATTTTCATTGATTTTCGCTCAATCAGCAGCAAAATACATTTAAAATGGTGGGTAAGTTATCACAATTAGTCTTAACAGTATGGCGGTAAAAGCGATTTAGAGAATTATTAATATACAATCCACATCCACTTTTAGTTTCTAAACAAGTTTTTTTTTTTGCTGAGAGGTAATTTCCATCATTATGTTAGTGTTTGGCAGCCATTGAATGCGGACATGAAAAGGAAACGGACCCAGCCAAGGTATATAAGAAGTCTTCATACGCAATTTCTGATCGTCAGCTAAAAAATTGAGGAACTAGTTTTGAAATTGCTAGTTTGATTCATTCAGTCAAGCTGATTAAGAATGTATATTTTCCGATGATAGTTAGAGATAGAGATAGTTCAATTCTTGTTATTTGTCACGCTCACTATCGTGCTTTTAAGAACACAATCTATGATATCTGTTATACACATTATGTGTACATAAGTTAGTAGATGCATATGAAATAGATGCATGCTAGTACACAAGTAAAAAAAAAATATGATTAATAAATTTCGCACAATAATTGACTTAAATTGAAATGTATCACATTGAAATAAAATGTGCTATTTATTATTATTTTCCCTTAATTATTAATACAAAAGCGAAGGAGCTAAAATGACTAAGATGATTGAGAAGGGATTAGTTAGCATAAGTATTACAAAAAAATTAGTAATATATAAAGGATATAAAAGGTCTAATTTTGTTTGAATTATCTTATGTATGTATGCAGTCACAAAGTCAAGAACAATACATTCCAGATACTGAATCTGTCGAAATCATAGCATAGAACGGCTTCTAATTAAAACCCTGTTACTTATTGTTGCTTTGAGGGTACTCATGGAACTTCGATATTAAGCTACTTAAGACAGTTTAAACATGAGTCTTGTAGTTTTCAAGCTACTTAAGCCAGTTTAAGCATGAGTCAGTCGTTCGTGTTAAGTAATGACTCAGTTGAGCAAAAGTCCTCAAACAAGCGAACATCGAAAAACGTTCAACTGCGATAAAATTTGCGGATTTTTGATCAACTGGAGAAGTTCGAACGTATTCGAAAGTTTAAAAGTTGCACAAAAAGCATCTGTTTAAGCAATTTAAGCAATATGGTAAAGAGAAGCTAACAAATGCTTACAATGTCTCATCTGGCACTCTTCCATTACAAAAATATTTATTTTTAAATTAAATATTTTCGTTTTTGTTAATTACATTCAATTAATTACATTAAAATAAATTAAAAAACTTTTTCAACAATAAACTAAAAAAATATATGAGATTAACAGAAGCTGCGCTGTGACAACTCAACCTCCAAAGAAATAAATATAATGTGTTGTATGATGCATGGGAGTGAATCGGACTCGAAGGCAGCCTGGTAACGCCTGCTTATTTCGCAATTTTTAATAAAATTAAAAAAAATAAAATTAAAAATTGCTGAAACTGAACAACAACTACAACAACAACAAAAACAACATACCTGCAATCGGACAGTGCGTCAAAAGTGGGCTGGGTTCAATAAAGGATAAAAAACACACGCCCACTTTGTGCTGATGATGAGATAGCGTCAGTCAAACGATGGGGCAAAGCGTAACTGTGTGAGTGCAACCTGCCGCAGCATTTACATACAGGGGTGCGAGAGAGCATTTTTTTAAAATGAAAAAATAGTATTGCCAGTTGTAAAAAAAGAAAAAAAACAAAAAAAAATTGCTGAAAAATTATATTAAAAATGCAACGCGTTGTAAAATGTCCGAAAAAAGGGCGGACACGCTCATCACAAACACATACCATAGCTACACAGATACAGCAAACAGCTGCATGCAGTGCTTTTTACATATGTGTAACATACACTCACACACACATTTGTACAAACAGTCACGGGATGCGGTCGCCAAAAAAAAAAAAAAAAATATAAGCGAAAAAGATCGTCCGAAATAAAAATGAAATAATAAAGTTAAGCGCATGCATGATTTTTTTTCGCGCTCTACAAATTTGGTTGGGCTATGGGCTTGTTGATAGACTGAGTGAGATAGGGCAGGCAGGGTTGCCAGGATACATACAGAGACGTTAACAAGGTTCGAGCTTAAAACAGCCACCACCAGCCTCAATGAAAACACCCAAACAGAAACTGTCCCGTAAAAATATTCCTCCACAAAAATAAAACAAGCGTCGTCGACAACAACAACCAAAAAAAAAAAAAAAGAAACAAAAAACGAAAAATTGAGTATTAAAAAAAGCAACGCACAGCATTAAAATAAAATACGAAATTAAATGTACACGACGAGGACGATTCCCCAACTGAAAATACAGGCGCGACATTTTTTCGTTTGGTTTTTATTTGGTTGAACACATGAAATATAAAATTAAAATCCAACTCATAGAGCTGCCATCATCATCAACAGAATCAGAATCATCCGCCTCTTCCTGTTCCTGTTTCCTGTGTCCAACTCTGTTCTCCATCCACCTGCTTGGCACTGCATAAACAAATCACAGCAAAATCATCAACAGCAACATCAGGAAGAACATATAGCAGCAACAGAAGCAGCAGCAGGAGTATGTAGATTGTGCTCGTTGTCCTCGTCAGTATTCAGTTTTATTTATTTTTTTTTTTGTTGCATAAATCCAGGCGCATTTACACACAGTTCCTTATCTCATACTCTACACCGATTCAGGAGAGCTATACGTGGAACAAAATTGTTTACTACAATATATAACGTCATATGAAATGGAAATATGAGAAAGCTTTATCGGCTGCATAAACGAAGTTTTAATATCCTTCAGATTTTATGGGGCTATGTAGTAAATAGGTAAAACAAACCATGTAGAGTCTGTAGATCGAGCGATGTAAAGTTATTCATAAAAAAGCATATGAAATCGTTTTTTGTATGGAACATGTTTATATGTTTCAGTCAAACTCTGTCATTTTATGGAAACTTATACATATGAGTAGCATTTTGACCAAATTTGGAGTTGCATAAACTTTCTCAGCATTCAAGAATCTTTATAGCTTCATTAAGCTTAGAATCCGAATTTACTCTCTAATGTGTAGTTATACAGTTCTTGTTCTGCTACAATATTTTATATAGAGGCTATATGCTATAGAGGTCCCATATAGATCTTTATTTCGATAACACAGCCATGCGGTGGTTTTCCTCTTACAAAACGGAGTAGCAACCCAATTATTTACGTACAAATTACCAATAGTCGTACTGTGTCCAGTCTACGTAGTGAACTACAAAGCAGATCTAACAGGGAGTCTTGTACTACCCTGTTGGAAATTTTAACCCAATTTCTGAAATGGGTACCATTTAAGATAGAGGGATGAAATGATGTATACTTGTTAATGGAATCGAAGGGGGCAGGGACAAGGGCTGGTAAAGTAAGGTCAGGTAAGGGAATGGGGCAGCGTAAGGGGCGGTTGGAGAAGGAATGGGTGGAAGGGACAGGTGAAGAGGGGTAGGAGAATTGGAGGTAGAGTAAGGGACATGGAGAAGATGGGTCAGGGGAAGGAGTGGCAAGGTGAGGGGCAGCAACGCGCTTGGTACCAGCTAGTAAGATATAAGATATTATAATGTTATATAAGAAAGAATTTAAATTCCAATATTCTGATCATGATCTGTCCAGTCTAAGACAGACTTTTACTATTTTCATAACGAATTATATTCAGTACATTTCTGTTACATACTGTGCTGCTCCAAAAGTCTATCTTGCTTGCATTTAATGCTTCTGAATATAAATTTATGACTCTAAACTTTGTTCAGATACTTTATTCGTATTTCCTAAGCTTTTAAATTTTAAGTTTGCATCGATAATACAAAGAGATCTACCATTGTATGGCCTTCATAACATTACAAACTTTTCAATAAAACTACTTAACACCCTACTTCACACTATGTGTTGTGTATGTAGTGCATAAAACTCCACTCTACTGCAATCATGAAATATAATTTTTTTTTCAATCCTTATATTAGAAAAAATATCTCATAGCATAGCGCAAGGCGGTATATACTCGTCGCACTGAATACTGCAACTATATATAGATGGATATATATGTACATGTCTGTGTATCTAGCATAAATATAATATGATGGCAAACAAAAACATTTTGAACCATTTGAGCTTGTCATTTGTATTTTTGTTTATTGTTATTTGCCATTGCACACACACAGTCATCTAGACCACTCGAAGCAACATTTTCCATTTGGCTAACGTTTTGTATTTGTTGACGTACACTGTTTTTGTCATCGTCGTCGTCGTTCATCAGTTAGCTAACACTGAAAAAATGTATAGAACACTTCAATCCAACTCACACCATGCATGCGCGATTTTGAGTTTCAAGTTAAAATTCGCATTGTATTTGGCTTTGTTTATCAATACTTTATGCGCACACCGATACAGATCCATCTACAAACATACATAGATACGGTCTATTCGATATATTGCATATATATATATATATATATATATATATATATATATATATATATATATATATATATATATATATATATATATATACATATGGATATATAAATTCGTTTCCTGGTTCGTTTTCAGCGAAATTTGCGGAATTTGGTGGCAGCAATCATTTTTTTTTTTGTGTTCGCAGCTATTGCAAATTAAACAAAAAAATAAAAGTGGTTGTTTGAGCTGTTTTCGAAAAAAAAGGGAAATAAAAATGAGACGTATTAGTTGGGGAGCTATATTCCTGCAAATATATATATATTTTTTGGTAGCGGTTTGAGTATTTGATGTTATTCAGTACTACATATATGGAAATTGAAGTTAAGAGCATTTTTATTGATGATTTAAAGAGCTCTAAGTGCTTCATACAGTATCAAATCAATTAGCTTTAAAATGTGCTTTTACGTTTCAGTAATTGGCCAAATTGAAGTAGTCAAATGTCACAGGAAGTTTTTAAATAAATTGGTAAAATAAGAGTTTTATCTGCTGGCTCGAAGTACAAAAGTAGACTCATTCAATACTATAGAAATGACATTAGCTAAAATATGTCATATACTATAAAATGGCATATACTAAAATATGACATATACTAAAAAATAACATGAAAACTTACATATATTGGTTGAAGGGCTGAACTAAGCCGGCTGGAGGGTACATCACTGGTTATCAAATAGCAGCTACAGGGAACAGAGAGCAGATTCTGTTTGGAAGTTGACGAAAGCTGCCTATATATACGCTTCAAATGTCCGACTCTGACCATAATCAGTGCTAAACAATGGTTTTCTAATATTCTTAGTTAGGGATGCCCAAAAGATTCAAATGGAAGAACGCACAACAATTCAATCCTATTCCGTATACTCAGAAGTACAACAAAGAACAAGGAAATTGTTTGTGTAGATTTCGCTAGTTAGTACATTATGCTGCGTGCATGTGTGTGCTATCAATAAAAAAAAAAAGAAACGTAGCATGCGAAATTATTGTTGTATTGCGCTTTGATATAGGCGCTATGTTCTTTGCTCTACACAGAAAGATAACGAATAACGATAAAATTGTTTGTAAAATTCATGTGGTTAATACAAAAAGCTGCGTGTGTGTACGACAATGCTCAACGTATGTTGAACGGCATTACAAAAACAAATGAATTTGAAGAGCATACAATCCGGGAAGCTATGTTCTAACTATTTTAAAGGAACTGGAGGAACACACTTTAAGATCGAAGGATCGTTTGCAGAAGTTCACATTAGTGGAAAAGTTATTGAATGTTCAAAAACGATTCTATTGCAAACGGCCCAAGCAGCTCACCAACGTATGTTAGGGCACGTATCCTCTGAGTAGCTTGTGAACAGGCAACCGTCTTTTAATTAAGGATTCGTGCACTGGTTTTGGTTGCCGCTACCGCAAAAGTTTTAGCAGTGAAGACACAGAAGAAGCCCCGTTTACGATGCACCTTTGCTGACGACTCCAAAACAACATCCGAAAGGACGACCTAGCGTGAGTTGGAAATACCAAGTCTGGGATGAACTCCATTCGGTGGACTAGTAGGCCTTACTATGTACTGCTACGACCGATAAACGTTTGTAGTGTCAAATAAGTAAGTAGATAACTAAGAATAACATACTGAGCAAGGTCTCTATTTTTTTTCACCTAGAATTGACGGCTATCTTTTTCGTTGACTACTGAGTTTAAGCCAAATTCTGCTATATTTACTTGTGTTAGTTGTG
This sequence comes from Leucophenga montana, assembly GCA_035044765.1. NCBI lineage: Eukaryota > Metazoa > Arthropoda > Insecta > Diptera > Drosophilidae > Leucophenga > Leucophenga montana. The sequence goes on along the minus strand of JAWNNQ010000606.1, from coordinate 234,882 downwards.
ACCATTTCCTTATCTTGTGAGTAAGCACCAAACACCAAGTCTTCGTTACGGTTATAGTAAATAGTAAACCCTAATGGTGACGCTTTGACATCATAACGCAATGCAGCGCTAGTTAGGACCTTTCTTATAGAATCTTAAAAACTTAACTCCATTGCTGCTACTACTAATCGCTCTAAACGTTTCCAAAAGCTATAAATGCAATACTCGATGCTCAACAACATCCTTAATTGCTACAGCAACACGTGACTAAATTTTGACTCCACATTTAGTTAGCTCCGTACCGGAAGGACTTTATGACGAATACGCTTGCTGTGTTGTCTCATGTGCTTCCTTTTGTATACATACATATATATTGCACTTCAGGGAAAACCACGCACTTCCGGCTAGAAAAATCTACACACAAAAAGTGAAGACGAAAAAAAATTGTATAAAAGATGGTCTTTGCGCGCTTGTACTACTCATAGTTAGTAACGCTGCCACATGCCGCAACGGAATGCATTTGTTTAAGCGCATTTCTTTTGCGCTACTTCCTTACATACACGGTATTTTTTTTTGCCACATACCCACTATTTGCAGCAGACAGGACGACACTTGTTGTTGTGCAGCCCTAACCAGCCGTCAAATTCATTTCCATTAAATATCAGCAAACATAGCCAAAAGGCAACACTCGCTGCTGGTGCTGCTGCGTATGATGACAATGACGGCTACTGGCGGCATCGCGCACAAACCACGACCTCGTCAAGGCGAAAAAACAAAAGAAGTACAATATATGAGGGAGTAGGGCTGCACACTTCAACTCTAACCTATTTTATCAAAGCCAAAGTGAGCACTGTCAGACAGCAGGAGGAGCAGGAGAAGTGGGCCAATGCGCCACTTGACCGCCACCGTCCACGATGACGACGTCGCGACGTACAGCTTTGAAAACTTTATTGAGGGCGCACTTGCGCTTCGTGGATTTTATTTCTTTTTTTCGCGTATTGAAAAAGAGCGCCAGCAGAAGCAGCATCAAAGTTGGACAGAGAAATGCCAGACTAACAATCCTTCAAACAAAAGGGTAGCATACACCACCTACAATACTCCAACGATGACGGCTTATGCGCCTCACTCTGTGCTAGTTTATTTTTTTTTTTCTTATACACTTCACACGTAGTATAAACAGTGTAGTATTAGATTTTCAGAATGTTTGTAATGTATTTAGGACAGGCATTGGAAGCATATATTATTGATTAGCTCCACGAAACAAATCGTTCTAGACATGTTCATCTCACTGTCTAGAAGGAAACTCGATATGGGGAAACTTTTTTTTTCTTCCAAATTAGAGTATAAAAGAAGTCCACTTTAAAGTATAGGATCCATACTTATTCCAACTCTCATTTCCGAGATTTTTTTTATGGAAACTGATTTTTTTTTATTTCTAAATCAATTGACTGTTAATTGGCACGCTCCAATACAAACAAATCTACTGACAGGAAATTGAATTTCTCTATCGTTGATCGTTATGCCATATTTTCGTTACGAGAGAGATCCGAAATTGAATTTCTATATTCCTGTATATTATGGATCACAGTTCGTTATAAGAGAGAGGTCAAGAATTTAATTTCTATATCTCCTTTCATTATACTGCTCCTTTCTTTGCGAAAGATAAACCGACAATTGAATTTCTCTATCGCCGTTCGTTATGTGCTTAGGTTTATTGCTTGAGAGAGAGACAAAGAATTTAATTTCTCTATCGTTGTTCATTATACAGCTACGTTCGTTACGAGAGATAGAAAGAGAGACCAACATTTGAATTTCTCTATCGCCGTTTCTTACGCGTTTCCGTATCTTGCTTGAGAAACTAAGAATTAAATTCTTCTATCGCTGTTTGTTATGCGCCTCCGTTCGTTACGAAAAAATTTAATTTCTCTATCGTCATTTGTTGTGAGATTAAGAACTTTATTTCACTATTTTAGTTTCTTAAGCCCATTACTCTATCTATTCTCTATCGCCGTTCGTAATACTTCTCTAATCGTTGTATGCCACGGTTTCGTTGTTTGCGGGATAGAAAGACAGATAGAGAAGAACGAAATATGTAAGTGTGTATTTGTGTGTGTGCGTTTTTTTTTTTTTGTTGTGTGAGTGACAACTGTTGATTCATTTGCGCCCATAATATGCAACCGATTTTGACAAAGCATGTTGTGCACTTCTTCCAAATCGAAGGCTTTCAATTGATAAACAGGATTGTATTGCATTTTGAACGAAAAGTTCCGGTCTTCAATTGTTCTCGATGAATGAAATCGTAACTTGTCACAAGCCCAGTAATTTTATTTATACAATTTGACGTTAGTACATGGGAAGCGTATTAAATTTTCGGTTTCGCCGCTTTTCCTTTCTACTATGTATATCAATCCGCAGCAGCTGCAGTCAACGTCCTCATCGTTGTTGCTCCATTTCCGACGCCGTCAAACATTGTTGTAGTCTGACGTTTTAGCGGCGCGACGTGTTTCACTTCCGACTACGTCCTCAACGCCATTGCCTATCACTACCGTCGCCGACGCCGCCGCCGCCGCCATTGCCAACCACTTGTGCCATTTTACTTTTCTCAGTCAGTCAGTGGCAGTTTTTTTTTTTCTTTTTTACAACGCCATCACTTTTACAGTGGGTACACGTACGTACAGTGAGGTGGACTGTATAAGGTGGCAGCTACTTTTGCGGCTTTTGCAATTTTTTTATTTTTTCGCTTACGATTTATTTTTTTTTTTCTAAGTGATTTCACTGCGTCCTGCATTCATGTGCAAAATTTTTACTACTATCGCTGTTTAAAATGTCAAACGTTGACTTTTTCTTGATGGCTACTATCCATCCATGACCTCCAATGCTTTTTCATATGCATTAGCAACTGAAATTGAAGTTGCAGCGATTGATTGCCTGCCACTGTTTGCAGGCCGTTTGAATGCTAATTTGAGCGACAGATTGTGCAGCTATAATGGGCAATGACTTGGGTGCTTAGTGTTTCTAGCTAAATGGCTGATGATGATGAGGATGACGATGGTGGATGCATTTAACTCTTGTGTGCATTCAATTGAAATTTGTTTTCTGTATTTCTACGAAAGTTTCGGCCACAAAACCGCTAAATCTCAACAAAAAGCAATTCCTCTCATACACAAAGCACTTCATACATAATCTACTAAATATTTTAAATAACCACTTGGAAAAAAATAACAATGAACAAATGAAATGCTTGCTCCACTCATTTCACAAATTCACTTAGCAACCGCAAATTGAGACAGAAACGGAAAGAGAATTTTGGATGTGAAGTTGAAAGGAATCAGTTTGGAGATATATTTCATAAATTAAATATACGCATTAGCAGAACGCGCATATTACCGGAAAATTGTAAGTGTCCCGTAAAAATATTTTTTATATAAATATAAATACGCAGACAGGACATATGAGTGAAATCCTTTTCAAACAAAAAATCTCATTACAATTTCAACACGATCGCACAAAGCAGAAATCCTGCAAGACAAATGCAAAAGTGAGGGCGTATAGAAAAAAAGCTGATGGTGGATTAAAAAATAAGGAAAAAAGGAGTATACGACAACGAAGCGGAAATCCTGACGAAAATGAATTTTTATTCGTAAACAGGACAAGCACAAAAAATAAAAATGTTGCACAACATGGCAGGAGAAAGGTGTTTAACAGTTAGCTGATGATGTAGAGTAAGAGAAGGAGTACCAAGTGAAAATGCTAACAACAATCATTGCAGCTTTGCAGAAAACCAGTGCAAGAGAGAGAGTAAGCAACGGAAACCTAGAAAAAATCAAAAAACAACTGAAGCACAAAAAAAAAAGGAAATACCTATAATGCACGACTTTATGATACGCTACATAGTTTAGTGTTAAGTTTTTATTAATGTCAAGTTTTTATATTGTTCGCTTAAATGAAAACTTTGAAGAGTTTGCTTGCCCCTTTTTTAAGGGAAATATTTTATTCGTGAAATAATATATATATAAGGGTGGTCACTTTATGCAGTTTGTCAGTATTGTCAGTGACGCCCGAGCAGGGACTTGTTCAGAATTGAGTCTAAATGCGGCCAGAAAGCAGAATTTGAAAAAGGATAGAGCTACAGAAAATACAAAGAATCAAGAACGATTATAAGGAAACGCATCAATTTTAAAGAAACAAGGGATTGTTTGTTGGAACACATCAACAGCGACAATCCCAAGTACCACTTACTCCATATATAACCCCAAGATAAATCATCACCTCATCATAGCATCATAGCATCCACCGTAGCTCACAACACAAAATCTGAACCAGGTGTATAAATGCCAAATGTCACGGAATGTTGACACAGAGTGCGGAGATGGGCCATACGGTTCGGCTACACAGACGATCCTCTCTATTTCCTAAAATGCATTCAGGAGTTAGCAAAACTTTATGCTAAAAATAGTACCCAAATTGATATTTAGAAAAACCGACCGGCAGAAATAAATATTCTGTAACGAAACTTGGACATCCGACGAGCGTATTTCTCTGCCTTATGTAAATGATCCCCTTGAGCAAGTTTACTACTTAAGTAGGTGGGCTCTCTAGCAGGTCATTTCTCTATGTATGAGATTCCTCTGTGTAAGTTGAAACCTATGTTGGAGTATTTCCGGTGCACGTTGGTGGTCCCTCTTTGCGGGTTGACACCCTATTCTCCTCCTCCTCCCTCCTATGGAGGTGGTACTTCTCTATCGAATGAAGCAAACGTCCTTTCTCAATTCCGTCCCAATCAATCAAGTCGATACTCAATGCCAACTAAAGCGCACAGGGTTGCCAAAGCACGCGTTGCTAGAACACTTTAAAAAAAAGGAAATCCCAAGTCAAAGCTTAGATGGCGATGATGACGATGATGCTGCTGATGACGCTCGCAACGAAAGAAAATGGAAAATGGGCATTGAATTTTTTAACAAAAAAAAAAAATCAGTAGCATCTAATGAACAAAAAAAAAAAGGAAAACCTGGCAACATTTGAAGTAGGAAAAAAATGCAAATAAACGTAGCAAAAAATGAATTTATATGCGTAAAAAATATGAGTAATGGCATATGAAACCCGTCAGAACGTATGTTGGCATAATAGATGCAGCTGCTGAGATACGAGTCGAGTAGAGATACATACATATGTGTCTAACTTTAACCAATGTGCATCTCACATTTTACCTGGTAACAGTGTTAGAAGTGCTCTTGGGCGGAATATTCAATAATAGCAATGCAAATAAGTATTGCCAACGAGTTGAGAAAAATGGAGAAAAAAAATGAAATCAAACGAATTGTTAACTAGCAAAAAAAAAAGGGGAGGGAGAGGGGGCAGTAGCTAGTGTAATGTGGCGCATACTTTTGGGGGATCATTGTCGAAAGTGCGTTGAAGTGTAGTGCAAACAATAACAGCACTGGACGCTCTTTATCCTGTTCCGGAATTGCTGGGCACAAACGAGTGAATTGTGTTTGCTTGTTGTTTGCATATAATACATTTTAGCTAAGGTGCATGGAAAGTTTTGCTATATTGGTATAGGTAGAGTGCTACTGGTGTTTACGCTTTGATTACTAGTATTATTTATTGTATTTAAGTAGTTGACAAAAGGCTAACTTTAATAAAGTGCATGCTTAAAGTTTAAGTTCTTTAAAGTATTTGTTAACTAATTGTGATAGATGATTTGTTTAAAACATTTTGTTGAATTTTTGTTTACAAGTTAAGAGCACTAAAAACCTTTCTAGTAGAAATACTCGACAGGTGTTTCAATGGTCACAGCCGAACCCTATAGGCTTTATTAATCTGGTTGCTCGTGACCAGTTGCTAGCTTAAAACTGAAATATATATACTGCGACACAACTTGGTTATAATTTTGCTACAGCATAAAGGAAAACATGCCATCAATAGCTTTTTTGTAAAAACTCGTTTTCAAATTTGTGACAATGTGTTACCAGGAGGGGGAGGGTTGCGAGAAGTGTAAAAAAATTGCGCTACGTAATACTTGAACGGTCCCTATGCATTTCACTTTTCTATAGGCAGACAGATAACAAAAAACGATGAAATTGTTGATGTAATTTATACTGTTAATGCAAAGAGCTCTGTGTGTGTACGTCAATATTCAGTGTATGCTCTTGTGTATAACAAAAACAAATGTGCGTGAACAGCATATGCTCTGGGCACTTCTATCTCAATACATAAATATTATTATAATTGTGTTTTCATTGTATGCAAAAAATTCAAATCAATCAAATATGTTAAGCTTTGCCGTTTCTTCTTTGTTCTGTGCTTCGTTATTAGTAAATGCACACAGACAAAACCTGGAAGTGGTCGTGGGCTATACGAAAGAGACTAGGGCTGGAAGTTTAATATATTTTTTTTTTATATCTCCGTTGTGGATTATTTCGTTAATATTTGAGATAACGCGCATCTATAAAGCATGTTTGGAACATATTTCTCGTTGCGTTCCTCTGGAAAGATTTTTCAATAATTTCCGTAATAATACTAAACTCTTTTCGCACTTTTAAACCTCTGCAAGTTTTGTAGCATCCCTTTCCAATGTGTTTTATAATTCCCAAATAGAAATCTCAAATACTATTTTTCCAACTCGAAAATCTCCTGTCTACAAATATGCATTTCAAATGCATATAAATATTCACCATAATTATTTGCCATATTTTTTGTGGACACACTTCCTTTACTCTCCATACTCCAATCTCAATTATTTAAAAACTGGCAACCACAAAAATATATTATATTTTCTACCATTAATATTTGCATGAATTATAAATAAATGCATAACCAATTGCAAAATCCAAACGAAACAGAATTGTTGTGCACTGCCCCAACCGCTTCCCCTCTCAATGGGCAACCGCGAACAAATTTTCACAAAAATAGCCAAATAAAAATTGCAAAATTTTGTGCAAATATGTTTGATTCTGGGTGTGGTGCATTGGTTGCATTATTTACAAAATACTTTATATGCAATATATACTACACATATGTATTTGCGTATATTGTAGTTTATAGTATACCCAACTAAATACATATATAAATAAATTTTATATGCATATACATAATTTAAAATGAAACATTTCGCAGCAAATAGAGAAAAAATATCGCATCCGAAATGAAATACAAATAAACAAGCATAAATCTACGTGCCAATAATAAATGAAATAGCCAAAAAGTACCGCAGACAAATGCACACAGATGCGGATACAAATACAAATGAAATATACACTCAAATTCGAGTTGGGGTAGCATGGTGGGGAGGTGAAGCTGAGTTATACCAAAATTGAGTTTGAGGTTATATGGGACAGAGGGCAACAAAGAGCAGCACTGATGCGTTTATAACTCGTCGCGAATGGCGAATAAAACGCGAAAATACTTTTTTGTGTTTTGTTTTGTAGTGAAATCGTTGGTTGTTGTTCTTGTTGCTGGGAGGTATGATGTATTTTTGGAATGAAATAGCATGCCCGGGTCAACACTGTCGCAAAGTATGCTATACAATTTATACACTCGATTTTTTTTTTTTTGCATGCATTGCATGTGTTTGCCTTTATGGGTTGTATGAAAAGTTTTAAGTCGAATTAGTTAATAAAAATAAATTGTTCTAACAATCAGATAGCTGGCATAACAAATGTTGCCAATCAGCTAGTGAGACATAACGAAGAAAGAAGAAGCAACGTGCAAGTGTCAAAGTAAATAAAATAGCGGTAAACGCTGCGAACAAGTGAGCACTAGAATACGACTTTGTATAGTCAACACAGCATGGTGAAATTTTATACTTGATAAAAATTCGTATTTGCATGAAATTTGTATTCTTAAGTTATTAATCTCTGAAATTTGTTAGTACATACTATAAGACAGAAGAACGGGCAGATTGTACTGAGTTTAATTAGCATTTACAACTTCCTGAGTTCTCATCTGAGATCAGTCAAGCCGATACGAGGACAAGCTGAAAAACACAGATAAACACATAATTTTTGGTTAATCCATTTATATTTTTCAATACTCTCGTCCAACAGATCTCTAATTTTTGTATTCCTTCTTCCCAATTTCTGAAATTATGTAAGATAGGCGTTTATTTTAAATCGGCTCAGTTTACGATGCTGATCAAGATTCTGTATACTTTATGGGCTCTACTAAGTCGGAAGTCATTCTGTCTTACATACATTCGTACAAACTTATTATACCCTTGTCCCTTTGGCTACAGAAAATAAATATGTTCACAAAATTTATCGCAAGGCGACAACTGACAGCCAAATTGGCGTTTCTTTGGAAACCCTCAATAGTTGTTCGCCTCTCATAGTTAGCTAGCACCTGTCCGGATGACCAGTGTGTACCCAGGGATTAGTTGGCTTAAAGTCAGAAGTCTGTGAGTTGAGTTTTCCAATAAAGAATTATTTCAATATGACTTTTAGACACTTTCCTAACATAAGTGAATTTCTGCAACGGACCTCATCGCTCCAATTAAGAGTCGATATTTTCGAAAATTCAACACTAAAACGTTAATAATTATCAAATTCAAGTTACAGTTGCCTTCTTTCGAATTAAATTCGAAGCCAAATTATGTTTTAGCAGGGTCGGATCCAGAACGCTCTCTGGGGGGAGAAATCCACTACTCTTGGGGGATCTCCACCACGCTTAAGGGGAATTCTAATAAAAAAAATCATATTATTTTATGATTATGAAGCAAAAACAAGCATTTTTGTACTGTACAAAAATACTTGGTGGGGGGGGGGGGGGTTTGTGCGGGTAACGTTCCCCAGTTCCCAACATAGATCCGCCAATGGTATTAGTAAAAGGCTTCTAACTTTGACTTTTCATATATATTGATCCTTGAATGTCTTTTCAATCTACCCATTTAAATGGCAATTTATATGCAAAAATGAGTAAATTGCAAATTGCCAAAAATAAAAAAATTTATATAAATTGTATAATACAATATAAAAATTGGCATTGCTTACTTTTGCATTTAATTTTTATTTTTTAATTAAAGGCTGCGCCAAAAAGCGAGAACAACAACAACAAATGAGCAAACTACAGAGATACAAATGCGTATACGACATGAATTATTTTAATGCGAAAACAAATACAATCGTATATAAATACTTGTAGATCGCATTACTGTATACGCATGTAGCATAAGTGCAGGCGAGACAATTGCAGAAGAATAAAAAATTTGAAATCATTATACAACGAGTTGAAATTACCTCCCAAACCTATGAAATATTGCCAATCAGAAATGAAACCGAAAATAAATCGATTCGTATAGCATACATACAGGCGCACAAGCACACTGAAAAAAAAAAGAAACAACGACAACGACATATGCAAAATGACGTACAGCATGCGTGAGAGAGAAAGAGAGAGAGAGAGAGAGAGAGAGAGAGGGAAAGGACTCACATGTATATTTGGCGTTTGTGTGAACACGCCAAAAAAAAGGACTTTTTTTTTTGGTTGTAGCGCGAGCCAAAAACGTGAACACCATCGAAACAAGCAGTAGGATGAGTGCGACATGGACAACGACGAACAACGTACGCTACATGCAACAACAATAACAACAACAAAAAAGCGCAACCAACAGCAGCATGTATGTATATGCTGGAAGGAGTAAAATTGTGTCTGTGTGAGAGAGAGGGAAGTATATGTTTTGCAAAATTGGCGGACAGCAAAAAAAAAGAAAAAAGAAAAAAAAAATGAAAATTGTTGCAAGGTGCGCGAATTGAATGCCAAAAACGAGCAGAAAAGAGCAAAAGCGTAAAGGATGAGCAAGGAGCAAAGGCAAACGAGGCCTACACATGCCAATACCAATGCATAGATTTGATACATGTGTATGCGTGTGTGTGTGCACAGCTATGTTGCCGGACTCTGCATGATGTTGCATGAATGAGCGCAGTGAACGCATGAAGCCTGCTGCTGCCGCCTGAGTGCCTATCACACATACACACACACTCATATATTGCATTTCACTTTGACACTATATGCAAGCGCGTTCGCTCTCTCTCTCTCTCACTGCAGCACTATATACGCTGACCAGCATCCTGCCTGCATTTGCATGTGTGAGCTGGCATGTTTCTCACTGTTCATGCCAAAAAACGCGCCTGTATGTATGCTATAGTTCTGTTGCTGCTGAACTAGCGCGTGTGTGTGTTTGTGTGTGTGTGTGTGTGTGTGTATCTGTGTGCATATATAGCAACGCTTTTTTCTATAGCATTTTCAGCTGTATATCGATTCCACAAGCGCGTTTGCTGCTGCTGCAACATGCTTCTTTCCTGCCTCAGCATTTGCTTCATTCAATTGCACGAAATGAAAATGCAGCAACGTACAAAACAAAAAAGAAAAATAATGATTCGTATAAGAAGCAGAAAAAAAAGCAATGATTCAGGCAGTTGTACACCACAGCATCAAACTTACGTACAACATTTTCGTATAACTTATATACAAACGAATATACTCGTACACAAATACACTTTAAGTTAGAAGTGGGACACATAACGTTGTACTACACGTTGTTATTGTTGTTGTTGTTGTTGCTCCTAGAAATTGTTAAAAATTTAATGCCTAGAAGAAGTTGTTTGTGGCAAATGTACAACAAGTTGGAATCTGTAAATCTTAAATTATAAAGCTTTAATTTTGCACAGTTGAGATACGAAATACATATTTGAACAAAAAAAAAACTTGCCAGACCTTCAACTTGAATGATGAAAAGTATGACAAGGACTTAGGAATTTAAATATCTACCATAAACTAATAAGTTCTTAACTCAAAGGAAAGTCACGCAGTTTATTTTTATGATACTTATGGTGCTCGTTATTGCTTTTTGATATGTTCTATGTACTGTGCTGGAAAAACATTCTTGAATAAAAATACTTAGATTAAGATAATGAACGATTCCAAAACAAAATATTTAAGAGAATTGCTGTTAAATATGACGTCGAATTACAATACCATGCTTCGCATTTTCCACTACCACTCACAATTGAAATGCGCTGATACCGATACTGATACTGATGATATCGAAAGCTGTCAAATCTTGTTACGTCATACCTTCCCATGAGTCTGTTAGCCATATTTTCTAAAATTCTACTGCCTATCATCGGTTCGTCTTTTTGGCTTGTGCTGTTGTTAGAGATAGACTGATAATTATTAGAGATGAGTTTTGGTATCACTTAGTCGCGATCACGTTCGGCTGAGCGGCACACATGTGCGCTGATCAACAAACATGTGCGGCAACAAATGTATCTTATTTCGTTCCATGTTGCATTACTTTCAGCACGTACGCATCTGAACCATGTCCTTCAAAGGCCTTCTCTCACTGAAACATTATCTTTGCTATATTGTTGTCATCCTTGCCAAGAGTGTAAAATGTTTATGTCCACTTTCTTCTTCTTATCTCCCTTGCTGTTGGTCAAGGCCCATAAATTATAGTTTGATATTATGGCTGGCCAGTTCTGCTGATATTGCTTTAAATATCCAGAGTATTGTTTGCAGTGCAAGCTAACATGACATCCTGTGAAAAGTTGTTTCATTCGAGCTGTTATGTCTGATGCTGGTTCTCTGTCTTAGCAGATAATGCTCCCAGATAAAAAAAAAAAAATCGCTGACATCGTCAACTAGAATATTCTGGCTATCAGTCGAAACTGAGAGAGACGTGTTGTTTGAAGTTTGTAGGCGCATAAGTTTCGTTTATTTTAAAATCATTTATGGTTTCGATCCACGATTCGATTCCACGATCCGAATGACCTAGATCCGAACAACTCATTCCTCATGGTGCAAAAATATTTAAATGAGTTGGCTAAGTTGGTTTCAATGATGGAATAGTCAGAACATAGGTTATTAGGCATAATATATTATAGCGTACTTTACATAGCGACCTTAAAATTTTTACAGTTAAGGATCAGTTCGTAAACCATACCATAAATCCGTAGAAGACTAAGGACGTACTAAGGGTACGTCCGATGAACTTTCAGTTCAAGAGGTTAATAAACTTTCGTGTTATAAGCAAACGTTATTGAGTTACCTTCCAGGTGACATACAAATTGTTTACTGCTTCAATATCAGAAGAGCATTGGATAAGTTTTGGGTATACCATAATCATTGGTGGATCCAAGGGGCAACGAGAAAACTGACGACGTAGTCAGTTAGCCGCTTAAGCAATCAATAAAAATGGAACCGAAGCTGTGATACTCTTCATACAAAGTTTTTATGTAATTAGCAGCTTTTTTTAAAAAGAAAACTAAAGTTATTCGAAGAACGTAATGAACTCTCTACTTCCGCAGAATAGACCCACAACTTACAACTGGTTATTTAATTTTGAGCCATCAATGAAGAAGCTTTCTGCATTAATGCGCTCTGAAGGAGTCGCATTTAACTTGACTAACTTTTTTGTTCTATAAAGTATGCACAAAACATACTAGGTCTACAAGCATTGCACAAAGGAGCTATTAGCTTTGAACATTTGAAAATGCGATGCATTCGTTGTTATATGATTCAGAGAGTGATGCAGAACTTCATAATTAGTTTCAATGCTCTTACAATGCTCGTTTAAATGACATTAAAAAGGACTGCACACACAAAAAAATGTTCCTTAATATGCTCAGTCAACATAATTTGCATGCATTTATTTCAATGTAGCTACAACTTAATTACCAGTCACAGCAAAAACTCACAAAGCCCGGTTCTAATTAGATTTCATCAATATAATGTTGCATACTTGTAGGCAAACAAACAGTTTCACGCACTTTGCCACAACGTTGCACACACACCCTTTGCGTGCGACGCTGCGCTACACGTTTCCTAAGTGCAATTGCTTTTACGATGTGGCAACAACAAAAAAAAAATATATAAAAAAACTGAAAGAAGGAAAACACACAAGCGAAAATAGCTCACACTTTATTTCATTCAATTTTTTTTTTTCAGTGTATCTGTGTGTGTGTGCTGCATTTCCTGTTTGCCTTTGCCGCCATTTGCCAACGTTCGCCTTCTTCGTTCAAAGCACAAACAATTTTACAACTGAGTGATGTCTCTTGATACGTTTCCCAATGCGTTCCATTGGCATTCGGACTGTACCATTCTACTCTAAGCCCTCATTTATCTTTTTGTTTAAAAAAAAAGCAACTTTTCTATACAGCAAAAACAAAAAAATGAAAAAAGTATCTTTAGGATAGAAAAAAAGTATCTATAGAATAGCTTCGATGTCATTCTGACTTGTGTCATCGTCGTCGTCGTTGTTTATTTGTCAGTTTGTTTGCCTAACTGTCCAATTGTCTGGCTAGCTGTCTTATTGTCTATTTGTATGTTTGTTGAACTGTCCATCTGTCGCACTGTTTGTTTGCTTCTCATCACCGCGCTGACAACATGAAATTCAACGCGAATTTTATTTTTTTGCTCATCTTGTCTTTTTCATTTGTTGTCAAGTTGTTTTGGCGCCTCGTTTTTCTTTTCAAACCCAAGTTTTTATTTTATACAAGTATATAAATATTTAAAAAAAAAGCAAAAGTTTTTATTTTATGGAGTTTGTTTGGTACATTTTGCTGCTATACTCGAAATTTTAGAGGCATTATGTGTTAAAAGTGTCGCCACAAGTGTTAATGTTGAAGGTTAAATGCTGTTTGCTTGAAGTATTTAATGAAGTTTCGCATTTGTTTGTCGACTTTAGAGCAAAGTTCTAGAGAAAAGGTGTTGTGCTACATTTTATATACTAATTTGGGTATTTATTAAAATCACAGTTGAAATGTGTTTGAAAAGAATTTAACAATAATTGGCATTTACTTGAAAAAAGCGTTTTAAATGTGTTTGCTCATAAGCTTTTTTATAGGCTAGATCGAAAAGTTAGTTTTTGATCATTGTTATGTCCCTGCTCGGGCGCCAAAATATTTGCTTAAAGTGTTTTTATAAGTTTCAACGAAAAATAATTGGTTAAATGATGGACCGACCGCGATTAATATACAAAAATAGTATTAAAATGGGGAAAGAGGTCATTTGCAGATGTGGAAAGTTCTTTCGCCATTCTCTTGGGAGCGGTCAAATTACGATTCTTTTGCAAACGGATTTGAAAAAAACCATTTATTGACTATATCGCTACATGACATTACATTGATGGCAATTTCTATTTGATTGTTTGTTAAGATTTCACTATATTTTTGATTTATTAACCGGCTCAAAGTACCAAAAAATGCCTTCACATTTACCGAAATAGTGTAATGCATTAAACATTTGCTTAAAACCGCTAAATGAGGATGAATAGAGATCTTGTGTTTGATACAGTTAATGCAATAAGACTGAGTTTATTCAATATTTAGTATATTAATGTAAGTTGATTTCATCCAAGGTAGTGATGCAAAATATCGGTATACAGTGAACGTAAAATTAGCTTGAACAGCTATAAATCCTTAAATTCTTAAAACTATGATATCTGTGTTAATTGAGTCGGTTTTCAATCTGGGCGACGTCGAGACTGTACGTGTCACTTAAAATCTGATGTAGCTTTACTTTTGTCCGGCTTTCAAATCTTTCGCGACGAGCTTGAAGCAGATCTTTCTCATGCGCAAATTCTCGATGATGATGGTAATTTTATCAATTCTTGCTGCGTCTGCATTCATACGAACAATTAACCGCCAGTTACAGTTCGTCGTCGATTCTTGACGTTGTCGAGCGTTCTGCGTGAAGTTCGTTCGCCACAATCTGTCGACAATCCATGTGCCACTTATAATTTAATTTGTGATAAGCTATCACTTTTGAACACTCACTGAAACATGCTCAACGTCTGCATACTATATTTTTCAAGTCCAACACATAATGTTATCGTGTAGTAGTTCAAAAATAATATGTGCTCTTGAGTAGTTTGCTGTAGCATCCCTCTTCGGGCGCCGATATTAGTTCAGCACTTCAATGAGAAATTGTCATCATTGTGCCATGGTTGGAAATTTGTTTTCGTTATAGAATTAATATACCCATATGAGCATGCGTTTTGCACCGCCAAATCAGATTAGCAATTTCGCTCAGCATTCTGTGAACAATTTCCGTGACATCTCCGAATATGTGCAAGGTTTTGTTTTAAGTTATTAAGTATTTTATTATTAAATATTTAACAATAAAATCTGCATTATTATTTCGAGTGCACATCAAACTGAATCACACTCTTTCAAACTTCAATTTAAAATTTAAATAACCCCCGCATTGAAACGTCGCGTCACAAATTGGCAAAACGGCGGCGGCGGAGACTATTGCAAACAACCAAATACCAAACCTTTTAATAAATTAATGCCACCAGCAGCAGCATCACGAACAAAAACAAAAATAGAAACAACACTGCAAATTGCTTCAAGCGCGACAAACTTCTACTTCTATATAGAAGTTACTCCTGCCATTTTATAATACACGGGAAAACTCACCCATACTAGTTGTACGTTAAGTGAAAATATTGCTGTGCTGTCAAAAATTAATTCTATGCTGTGTGCTGTCATGGCGGCGGCAATAAACGACTATACTATGTATTATGCGAAAGAGTGTGAATATGCATGACACCACAGGACAACAACGACGACTGAATTGTTATATGAGTTTCTAAGGTGTGACTGCTGCGACTGTGATTGCAATTGCAGTTTTTCGTTTGCGGTCGTATTACAATTTGAGAATTTTATTAATGCAACAAGATGGGAATGAGGGAGGTAGTACTACAATACAAATTAACAATTTTGGTCAGTGATTAGTGTGGTTTTGAATTTCTTTTGCTTTTTGATTTGTTTCAGTTCGTTTATTTAAATTTCGACAAAAGTCAAATTAAAAATGATCTGACTACCTTACCATTCGATTCGTTGACGGCTGCCAAATCTGCTTAAGGCCTTTTTGCAGCGTTTCAATCATACGTTATCAAAATCAGTATTCGATGTACATCAGTACGGCCGTGGAGACTATATTCACTAGGAGTAAGAAGTCTCTCGATCTTTTTCTTTTTTGTTCTAACTTTCTCTTTTGAATTCCAGTTTGTTGAGAAGTGCTAATGAAGTTTATGGGTTTTAATATAGTTCAAGTTCGATTAGGTTACAACCAAGCATTCGGCGCAGACACAGGTATAAGAATAGCTTAAGCTTATACCTGTAGAGAAGAAATTAGAAAAAAAAATATATGGTTTTCGTTTAATTGATATTTTAGCAGCATTGTATCATTTTACGTTCTCGTTTTATTGTTTTAACTCAATTTTTTTTTTTTTTGGCGCCCGAGCAGATTTTTTTTTATTAGGCGATTGCTTCCGTACATAGGTAGTTATGCTGAATTTGCACTTACGTTCTCCAATGCTGCCCTAATCTAACTTACTGACTGTTTTTACGCTTTTTTCGGCGCCCGAGCAGCGATTTTTTTTTTTTTTTAGAAATAAAGAATTTTCTTCAATGCTTTCTTTGGCTGTGCATAAAATTTATTGTTATGTTTAATGCAACAGTAGACTTCCAATGCTAAACTTGTCAGTAAGTTACTGCGTAGATTATTTCGTTTGTTTGAGTAAGATGTTATCATACTTGAACTACGTTTGAATAACGCCTATTATTCTGAGTTTTTCAAGACTACAGAGAATGAGGTGGTTGTTTGCCAAATTGAAAAAATGGCACAAAAGTTATGCATATTATTATTAATTATTTTGTAGTATTTTTCCTTCTAGTCTTATATCATGCAGCCTATAATAAAGCTGTTAATTATTTTTCCGCCATAGTATTGTACAATTATCAAAACGTTGTTGTCACTCTAGTGGAACCTAAACCACATCCGCAGCATGTGTTTTACCATATATGTAAGCATATATATGCTCATATGGTAGCGACACAATTCCCGGCGTAAAATATTTGACGCATTTCTGGCGATGCATGTTTCCCCACTTCTTTCAACAGTCTATTGTCATACCATTCATGGATGGACGCCATTGCCTTTTCGCCTATCCGCCATTGCAGTTTTGGAATATGGCGCGTGGTTTTATGATTGCAGCGGGGTGTATCTATAAGCGAACACAAAATTTTTGTTTGTTTTTTTTTTTGACGTATGCCCTACACCCGCATACATTTTACTTGCTCTTGCTGCCTGTTGTCCTTTTGTCGTTCGACATTCCCTTGTTACACATTACGCACAACGCATTGTGGTACACATTTTTCATATTATTAGCAAAATGCAACGAGCACGAACTGCCAATTGTGTTGAATTTTTGCATTGCACGCGTATACTCGTTGTTATTATCGTGAAGTGCATTCGAAACGCATTCGAGAGGCTGCTGCTGCTGCATACTTACAGGCGCTGTAGCAGTGCTTTCATATAATCACTAATCAATATTTTCGGTTATTGGCAACAACAAGAACAACAATTGCAATATAGATACACATACATAGGCGCCCAAAAATGCATTCGCTGCTGCGCGTACTTTTATCATTATAGGCGATTGCCAGCCGCTCGCCATTGTGTGAGGCAAGGCAGGACGCTCAACTATTATTTTCTGCATGGACACATACACATGCGATATATAGAGTGCATATCTCGTGCTGCAGCACTACCATTACCATTACAGTGACATTAGTTTCGTTGGCATCCTTTTCGTCCTTCGACAAGTTGTAGTCTCCATGGTTGCTGCATGTTGGACATTCGTTCACGCTCGTATCATCATTTTTCGAGCTTTTCTTTGCTGCTGCTGCTATACCGACGACCACACGCTCGTTGAGTTGCGGCTTCAATTTTGTTTGTAGTTGTATGTGTTTAAGAGGGTTTACTGTAGAGTTTTGAATCGAAAAGAATTGCATATGTAGCAGGGTTGAACCAATGTTTTAGTTTCAGTTTGAGTAGTTGAAGTGCAGTTTTGTGATGAAAGATTATCTTATTAAATGATATAAGATCTGTAAAATTCTTTAGACATAAGTATCTCATGTGTATTTAAGTATAAATTGTACTTCAAACTTATCAAACAACCTACGCATATACACACATATGTGTTTGCTTGTTCGTTTGAGCCTGTTAACTGCTGCCATTGCTTTGAGCCTTCGTTATTTACGTGCCCACAAAATGCGCCAAACTGCACAGCCGCACGCAGCAATTGCTATTCAGCGCTAAGCAATACCTCACAATACACCCACGTCCTAGCGAGTAGTGTACGCAATGTTGCATGCATATTTCTGTACATGAGTGTGTGTGTGTTTAAAATTTTGTGTCCCTTTGCGTCGCTTTGGATATCTCCAATATTGTTCGCTGGTTTTTAACGATAATTTGCACAACATTTTTGAGTAATGTCAATCGATTTTTAATGGGCCATCGACGCCAACCCGTACAATTAGCGTGCAAAAATATTTTTTGGAAGTTAGAGGGCGTAGTGGGTGGATATAAAAGAGGAAAAATGAGAAGATATTAAAATTATCTCTTGAGTTGTTTGGTTTGGTTTATATAGAAAATCCAATACTATATGTACATAAGATCCCAAATTATCAGCTAAGCTCACACGGAACACATGTTGATACGACATGCGGTATCTCTAAACTAATATGGCCAGACTACAAGACCAGAGAAGTCAAGCTCTAATCAGCTCTAACGCTGGACAGTAAGCTTTTATGCAAAATATATACACAGAAGACTTTTCGGAAGTTCAACAAAGTCATACTTGTATGCCGCACGTTGAGCGGCAAATTTTGGAAACCATGTTCTGATTTTACGATATTGCAATGAAGCCAATGGGATTACTTGGCATAGTTAAATGGGTGCAGCAGCATTTTATAACTTTTCATTCACGCTTTCATTGTTTTATCTCACAATTGCAATTTTCATTGGCGCCCGAGCAGGGACTGTAGTCGTTTTTCAGTAGCTGTAGACGGTTTAAAGGCATATTTACATGTGATTATGATGATTTCAACTTAGATAAAGGGTATCATAACTGTGTTATTGCTATACTCTCAGACATCTAGATGATGTCGAAAGCACTCGAAACTCAAACTCCATCAAATGCAAACTAGTGTTTAAAACGACTTTTTGACATCAGAAACAGAGAAGCTATGCACTAGTTGTGCAAGCATGATGCTTTCATTCATAGGGGGAACATATATCATCCCATGTATCTTTAATATGTTGTACAGTACTCAATTACCTGAACTGTAATAATATTTCGGATGCAGCTTAAACTAGCTGTGCATAAATTTTCATCATTTTATATTCTTCTACATATTTTGTATATTTGTGACTTTTATAAAAATTTTATGATAACCTAATCCAAATCCATTTGACTGTCAACCACCTACTGAAAACATTCGACATCTAAAAATATCTCATTAAGTACACCGCAGAGATTTACGCACCAAATGGTAACCATGGACAGGCAAACCATGACCGCAGCAGCAGGAGCTGGAGCAGCATAATATTGGCAATGCCGATGCCATGAACAGGAAGTGTGTCCTTACGTGTGTTGCACGGGTGCATAGGCGCGCCAAATAACAAACATAAATTGCATTTATATTTTATTTATGCAACGCGAATAAAAAAAAAAAACTAACGAATAACATTTTTTCAACAAAATTGTACGAGTATAAAGCATAGCGGGGGCGGTGGCGGTGGCAGTGAAAATAAGCGGAAGTGCAGTCTGTCCGCCATTTGTCGCTGTGTTACGGTATGGGTTAATGCAAAAATATTCAATCGTTGTTGCATACTTTTAGGCGTTGGCTTACGCGGTCTAATGTGCAGCAATGAAAACTAGTTCCAGCGAGAGAGACAGAGATGGAGAGAAAGGGAAATTGAAACGTGTGTGTGTCGCGCCATTTTCCGGACATGGGTTAGAGCATAAAATGCAACGCTGCAATAAACAGTTAATGTACGTTACATACACTTATGTACGTACATATAAGCTCGATTGTTGTTGCTTTTATTATTAGTAGAGTGTGTTTGTTTGCTTGTTTGTTGTTTTTGGCCGCCATTACATTAGAATTTTAAATCATTAGCAACGCGAATTCGTTTATTTTTCAGCCGAATGGCGTAATAAACATTGATAGGGACAGAGATACATATCTATGTGCAAACGAAAGAGCTATATTGTTGGCGCATTATTGTCGTGTCGTACATATGTATAACTAATTTGTATGTATTTATATATTGCACATGTGTTGTATATTGAAATATAAATTTGCAAGTGAAATAAGAGTGTTTCCAGTTGATAGAGCGTTAATTTTACCTATTCCAGAGCTGACAACATCACCATTACACACATTATTCTATGTAGATGTTTATAAAAATCGTCAAAGTTGAAAGCAGTCATTACACCTTCACAAGTTCTCATCTGATGATTTGCTATCAAAAATGTCAAATGGTACTACTTTAACTACCGATTCGCCGCTGTTACGACTGTTCTTTGGTCTCTGGTGCGTTGTGATGGCCTCACATTGCGTCCAAGTTTACAAAACGGCACAAAGACTCGTACGGGTTGCGATTTTAAAGCGTTCCTCTAAAGATATTCGGTACTTTTTTAAGTTCATTTTTCAACCCAATTGTAAAAAGTCTTAAACGCTGTTGCAAATGTGCCATGAACTTCCTTCAACTGTGCTTAGATTTCTTTCTCAGTCTTGCCTTGCGAAGGGATAGCTCCCATACAAACGTGCACTTGTTGTATGTGTTGTTGAGCGCTATAGATGTTGTTAATAGACATGTTGTCTGTCTAGCAGTCTTGACAAACAGTTTAGCATAAATCAGTACAGACTTCTTGACCTCTAGTCTTTAGGGCTGACATGTGATGCTGTATTCGGCTTGGGAATGACCATAATTTTTTAACTCGAGCTTTTTATGGTACGGCATTTTACTATATGGTAATAAATTAATGTTTTCAATATGTCCACAAAAATACACAAAATTATTACTTTTAATTCAATTAGCAAATAATTAAATATGCATAAAAAAAAATAGTTTTATGCCATAAAATGTAAATTAATTTTTACAATATAAACAAATATTTTTGCGCTTCACTACTTTAGTACTATAATATGCAAATTAGTTTTCATAAACACAGCGACAGTCAAATATTTACAAAAGGACTCCTGCAACGCGAAAATATATTGTTACCAAAAAAAAAAAAAACCAAAAAGGATACGAAATTCTATAGATGCATTGTGTAATTAATCTAAAATTTATGCAAATGCTGCAGCTTTATTAATATTAATTGAAAATAAATACGAAATTTTTGGTTTTTTTTTTACGTTTTGTGTATTACACACAAAATATTTCAAATTAAAATTGGCCTATGACAATTATTTGTTTTAAGTAGATACACACATACACGCGCACACACACACACACACACACACACACAGTGCAGAATATTAACCACGCCCATAATGACACGGAGCATCCTTCACCCTCTGTTATCATTATTTAAGCCATTAGTTGCATATGTGGCGCATGAAACCGCATTTCGGCAACGAAATGCAAATAATTAAATGCCAACCAATAAAATATGCAAATGAGTTATGCAGGCAAAAAGCGAAATCTGAAATAAAAAAACAGGATACACAAACAGATACAAATGCACTTTATGGCTTATACAGCAACTGCTAAAAACAATGTACGAGTGGGTGCACTGTATATTGTGCACCTTGACAACCCTAAATGTTACTAGGTGTCAGCTGACAATTCTATTGGGAAATTTGACAGAAACGTACGCAGAACGTTTTGTTGTACGAGCACTATTTGTGTTGTTTACAGTGACTTGATAAAATCTTCCCGGTCCAAAAATAGAACTAACTCGTAAAACTGTTCGTGTGATGATTTACTACGAATTTCAAGACGAGAGTAATACATAAATAAACCTATCATCTAGTCATCAAAATCTAATGATGTATGACTGGTATGCTGTATTCAAACATGGTAGCCGTTCGCATATAGACGAATCTAGAGAAGATCATCCAAAAACAGCTGTTCCAGCAAATGCTGTGCTCGAACTGATAAGACAAACACCCCATGTGACATACCGTAAGATTGCGACATTAGTGGGAGAAACATACCTTCGATATTGTGTTGGATAGAGCATAATTTGATGATCGCCCATAAAAAGGCGCGTATTGATTGGTGCAATGAAATGTTCAAAGCACGCCTATGACATCGTAAGAAGTGATGAATTATGAATCTATGCATATGATCCCCAAGACAAAACAGCAATCGACTGTATGTATGTTCCAAGACTTGCCAAATCAAACAAAAGTTATTCGCAACGAAGCACTTTGAAGCAAATGATCGTCTGAATGGTACCCAACAAACCATTTGTTTGCTAGAAGTTTTTGGAGAATTGAGGGAAACCAACTGCCGCAGACGCTTCATTATTCACAACGACAATGCGGTTCACATAAGAGCGTATTTTTGAGCAATCATAACAGAGAATTGATGAATCATACACCTTACAGCACTGACTTGGCACCCAATGACTTCTTTTTGTACCCGCACATCAAAAAATAAATTGCAAGTTCAACGTTTTTCGACGCTTGAAGAAGCAGTTGAAGCTTTTAAACCGCTCGTTTAGGAGGTATCTATTTCTAAGTGGCAAAAATGTTATACAAAATTATAGATCTAAATTACTGTTATAAGCCGCACAATATAAAAGGCAACCCTCGTATGTAGTATATACAATATATGCAAAGAAAGAAAAATTGCAACATTTTCCAACAATTTATTTATGCATTTGCGTAGAAACGAAATTTAATTTCCTGTCCACAAAATGTGTAGAGCAAGCAGAGCTGTTAGTTTTCGTTGCTGTCAATGTTGCTCATCCGATAACTGTCTATAACAAGTGCCAACACGCCCACAAGTGGGCGTTATAGTGTACATGCCATACATGCGTAATTAGTTTGTTAAATGTATGCGGTTTTTATAGTGGATAATGTGCGCCTGTCCGACGCTTTCCATTGTTGTCTAGCTTCAGGAATTTTTATTTCAACACCCTGTAATAGCGCCCATAAGTCCGTCTGTCCATCCAGTCGTTCTCATTCTCTCTCATTCCCATGCACTTTTGACATTAGTTGCATTTTACATTGGCAAATTACAAAATATTATATATATATATATATTTTATTGCCATATTTTCGCTTTTGCACTTTGTCAATATTTATGCATAAAATGTAATTAAAATGATTTTTTTTGTTAGTTTTTGGTTTTGGAAAGACAATTTAAGCGCATATACCCGCATTTATTATGCTGTGGTAAATTTATGCATATATGATTTTAATTAGATAGTAATAATATTTTCATTATTGTTGTAATTACAATGCGGTAATATCATCGTATAACAAGCTATTTGAAATTGTTTTGAGGTTTTTGTGGCGTATGTTTATTTGGTTACAAAAAACAAAAAAAAAAAGGATTCTATTATTGCGTGGAAATTTAAATCTATAAAATATATACTACAAATTAAGTATTCGTACCGGAAATAACTTAAATAAGAAGAATAGCTAGTCTAGGTTTTAGTTAGAGAGACACATTATCATGGAGTTCTGTAAACTTCAAATGGAAGAAATCGTATATATATTTCATATATATATAACGTATATTGTTGCACTTAGATAGAAAGGCATGGTACATGGTACAGTACAGTTTCCAAGTTATAAAAAGCAAATGTTCATTAGAACGGCCAAGATCATCTATCGGTGAAAGATTTTTTGAAATCGGCCAGGCAATTCCTAAGATATTAGATAATATTATATGTTATACATAAACTTAATACTTCACTCTTTCTTAACTTCTTTCAGGCACTTGATTACGATTGCGCCGTACAGGGCCAACAGGATATACCGCAGGCCATACAACTGCTCGGCGAAATGAATAGCAACGTTAAACAGGTCACAGATCTCGTTGAGAGCATGTTACAGCGTGTAAAACGCGGCGAACTGACCACAGAATATGGTTTGAGTTTTCTCGAAGTTAAATATCACATGCTACTTGACTATTTAATTAATCTGACCTACGTGGTGTTGCGCAAATGTTCCGGTGAGACCATCGAAGGTGATCCCTCAATCGAGCGTCTTATTGAAATACGCACAGTTTTGGAAAAGATACGACCGATTGATTATAAATTACGCTATCAGATTGATAAACTAGTTAAGACCGCTACGACAGGTGTCTCGAGTAGTTCGGATCCTATATTATATAAACCGAATCCGGATAATATGCTAACAGGCGCAACAGCAGCAGATTCAGATGATAATGATATGGGTGATGATGATGATGATGACGATGATGATGAGGAGTCAGCAACGGAAAGCGAAGATGAAGATGATGAGGGTGCAGCGGTAAAGAAACCCAAAAAGGCAGCAACTGCTGGCAAAACCGGTGTCTATGTGCCGCCGCGCATTAAGCCTGTCTACTATGATGGTGATGATACAAAGGCGGATAAGGAAAAGAAAATGATGGAACGCGCCAAGAAGCGTGCTATAACGTAAGTATGCGAAGAAGTAAATACATATTTTAAAAATTAAATAAATTCTTTCATTACACAGTTCATCCATGCTGCAAGATCTTAAAGAAGAATATTTGGATGTACCCGTTGAGATCTCATCTGGTTCACGTGCACAGCAAATACTTTCACGCGAACAACATGAAAAACAAAAATACGAGGAAGACTATTTGACACGTCTACCAGTGACAAAGGCCGAGAAGCATCGTCAGCGTCAATTGACTACATTGGGTGTGTAAATAATTAAAAAATATAATAGTAAAACAAAAACAAAGCGCTGCAAAAACAGTTTTTATTTGCTGTACATTATAATACATTAATTGTTTATGCTGCAATGTAAAGTAAAACACTTCAAACATTTTAACAACGCAGCACACAAAAACTTCTGATGTAGGATTTGTGCCTGTATCCGAAGCAGTACACTTCAATCTGCCTGTTTTGCATTGAGTTTGGTTTTGAGAGTTTAATTTAACACATTATTAATCAAAATCTATTTTCTTTTAGGCAATCTTGGCAATGAAATCTTGGGCGAAATCAGTCGTGATGCTGCATTACGTGGCGATGGTTTATCCTCGTCTAGCAAAAAGCGTAAAATGAAGTCGAAGGGTGGCAAGGCCAAGAAACGCGGTGGCAAAAAGCGAAAATTCCATTAATAAAAATATAAAATCGAATTGCCACAACAACGACAACAACAACAACAATTATCGAAATGCATATGGAAAAGGCGCCAAAATAACTTTTTTATTTGGATTTTTGTTTTATTCTTTTTTTGTCTTGAAGCAAAAGTTTTACATTTTTTATTTGTTTGAAATAAGCTCTTGAAGCAGTAGATTGTTTATTTTTTCTCATAAATTATTTAATTTAGTAACAAGTTTTTATTAAAATTTTGTTCACGTTTTCAATATTTTATTATTAATTAATTCAAATTTTTAAGGCATTTAATATTTTTTTTATTATTGTTTGAATAAAATTATAAAATTTAATTGTTTTTTTTTTTATATTTTATAATTGAATATCTTCACAATAATTATATTGTTGCATCAGATTGTGGTTAAACCTAATTTATTGTTTTTATGGTGCTCATCTCTTTAAGCTTCTGATCTATGTTAAAGCTCACTTTTCTCTGATCTCTATATTTTACTGTTCTGCGCTAATTTGCTATGATTTTATTAACATAAGCATAACATTGTTAAAACTGAAATAAATAGTTCATCGGCAAACAACAATCGAAGCGGTTATTAGTTTCGTGCTAACTAGAAAAACGCTTCTAGTTACATTAAACATTTTGGCGCCCAACGTGGGGGTCAAATTATATCAAATGACAAAATCAGCGAAGAACAGTAGAACATAAATACTTATAAGTGGAAAGTGTGCATTAAGTTAAATTAGTATGACAATTAAATAAGCGCAATAAAAACGATGAAACATGTATAAATTAGGCTTAACCGCATTGGGAGCCATCAAACATGTGTTTTATTGAACTTTTGTTTATATACAAATAATGCATTACAGCATTTCTATTTAGTTAAACAAAATTATTTTAAAATTTCAGTTATTTTAATTAATTGTTATTTAAAAAGGTAAAAAATATTCAACAGTTTTGTTTTAAATAAATAATTTCATTATTTTTATAATGTAGTATATGACATTCAACAATGATATTACACTCCTTTTGAAGCAACTCTTGCATAAGTTTTAAATTTTCATCAGTTTAGTTGAACGAATTTGTTCAAATTAAACTTTAAATTTCTATTAATGAAGTCTGCTTTAGTGGCTCTATCGAACATACAAACGAAGTGTGTTTTTGTGTTTTAAGTTCTAAAAACAATTTTATGAGCACATTATTTTTATATTTATATGATGTGAGACAAAATTTTGTTTAATAATCTAAATTTTTGTATGAAAATAATGCTGTTCTGGGCTAGAAAACTTTAAATTTCTCAGCTAACAAGCAAATTTTATAACATGTAACACAGTTTGATAAATTATGGTCCAACTTTTCGACTGAGGCAGACTAAAATCTATCTTCAAGTATTTTCTCGCAATGAATTCAAACATTTTTTTTCCCAACAGCTCTAGTTATTAAGCTAAATGTGGGTGACTTTACAAGAACAAATTTCCTTACTTGATTTTGGAGTAATAAAAAGCTTTATCAAGTACTGAAAACTAGATCCATTTCGGTGAAGAAGAGGCTTTACAAAATTGTTTATAAGCCCAAGTTTAATGTGTAAAGCTGGAAGTAGCACACGAGTTGAATCCAAAACTTTGGTGTAGCAAAGACTGTGCTATTTTGGATGTGAGAGAAAGACAGACCGAAATGTAACCCTAAGTGTAGAATTCCCAGGAAGGAAGCTACTACCAAAGGTCTAAAGAACTCAATTGAGTCGGTTAGGAGGAACAATTGAACAGATGTATTGAGTCGTGCGGGGCAGCAATCATTATTGCTTATAACAATGCGTTCCCTGTAGCCCTTGAGCATATTGCTTCATCCGGACCACAACTGAGCAAGTTTAGTGCTGGTGCTACGATTTTCACTCTCATTAATAGGTAGTGGTCTTTCACCTAATACTACGTTGTTCCTATAAGAGCTTATAGATTGTTCAATTGCATCTTTATGTAATTGAGCCCTCCCTGAAGTATAATCATACTCCTCTCTATACGATGCTCTGGGAATAAAACGATCAATACTTGTTTTGTAACTTTTAATATCTTTTCTTATGCGGGTAGGCGCTATACTCGTGAGGGTGCCATGGTTTGGATGATTGCTCCTCTACGCACCTAACAAGAACTGCTTCGAAAGCAGCTTATTATGTTGGTGAACAGATAGCACCATCGCTTCTTCTTGCAAATGATCTTCAGGGGTCATTTGCAGACAACCAGTGGCAGTCCTATATGGCGCACTATTCTGACTTCTTTGCAGGCATTGTCATTGAGTCTTACTTACTTAAGGAGTCCAGACAGGAGCAGCATAATTCAGGACAGAACGTCCAATAGCTTTGTAGGTGGTTATTATTGTCTCTTTGTCCTTACACCAAAGAAGAACCAGCAAGCGCTTTCAGCACCTTTGTCTGGTTACAATGCCCAGTTGCGCTGTGGCATACTTAATATATTCGTACAGTGAAATATTCAAACTAAAAATGGAGATACAACATACATTTCTTTAAAGTCACTTAAAAAAAGTTGTGTATTTTTCGTTTATACCTACGAATATCTCTAAAACTAAAGCTGATAGAAAAAAACGGACAACGGATTTGTATTCAGCGCTCTCGTCTGTCTCAGTCTGTCTATGATGGGTAAAATTTTTGTTTGTGAAACATTTTATTATAATTTCTTTTTATAAATTTTGTTTATATATTTTTTTCTTTTTTTTTTTAGTTAAATGAAACGACAAGAAACAAGAACAACAACAACTCACAAATGTACTCGCAAAGAAAAACTGCATTACATTTCGGCAACAAAATTTAAAGAAACAAAGATACATTTTAAAAAAGATTTTTTTGTTATTTTTAAGATACGAAATAAAAAACTTACGGTAAAAATTCAAGTTAAAAACGTTTACAAAAACAAAATTAAAATTAAGAAATGGAATTTTAAAAACAATTTTCGCTAATATTAGACAAAACAAAATTAATTAATTAATTAATTATTATAATGTAAGGACATGCAAAATTGAGCAAAGCAAGGCTAAATATTTTGTTGTTTTTAGGAGTCAGAAATATAAAAAAAAAAAAAAAATTATTAAAAATCAATTTTATTTTTAATTTTGGCAACAAAAAGAAGAACAAATTTTTAATTTAAAAACAAATCCAAATCAAAAAACAGTTCAACTTCAGATACAAAATTCACACACACAAAAAAGATACAAAATGCAGTTGAAATCCGAAATCGCAAACGAAAACAGTAAAATAAACAAAATGAAACTACAAAAACAAAAACTAAAAAACCAAAAAACAAAAACAAAGAAAAAAGTGAAAACAAATTCAGAACAAAAATGCAGTTGCCTTATATAAAAAAAAAAAAGAAAAATTAACAAAAATAAATAAATAAAAGAAAAATATTTAAAAATAAAATGGAGCACAAGGAAAGAAAACAAAAAAAAAAAACGAAACGAAACGAAAGTAAAAACTAAAACAAAATGATGAAGTAACAGTTTAACCGGGTTATACAAATGAAACATACAAAAAACAAAGCAAAACAAAAGAAAAGTTTATTTATTTAAAAAATTAAAAATTGTAAAGTATACGAAATAAAATGAAGTTTTAAACCCCACCCAAAGTATGGAGGAACATAAAATATAAAAACAAAAAGCTGGTTTGAAAAGTAAAATGAAAACGAAATAATAAAAACTAATAATTATTTTTTTGTATTTATGTAAAAGAAGTACAGAAACAACAAAAAAAGAAGAAAAAGTAAAAACTCCTAAAAACAACTGAATTTAGACACAAAATTTTATATTAAAATATAAGTAAATATGACATAAGCGACTTTTTGCAAATATTTAGAAAAGTGCGAAAAAAAAAACAAACAAAAAAAACCAAAAAAAAGATGATAGAAGAAGTTTGGCGTAAGTTAATAAGAAGAGTTATAAGTAATTAAATGAAAATTAAATAAAGAATAAATTTAAATTTAAATAAAATTTTACGAACAAAAGGAATCTAACGTCCAATTAAAGTTACAAAAAAAGAAAACATTAAAAATTTAAAAGAAAAACAAAAACTTTCGTAAAATCTTGGCAAAGAATATTTGTAAAAAAAAAAATTAAGAAATTTTAAAACTATTTAATAAGTTAAATATAAAAGGAAACTAAAATATATGTATAACAGTGGATGGTTTGGGTAGAAATATGTTATAAAAACAAAATCAAATGCACCAAAATAGCTGAAGAAGAACAAAAATAACTACAAAAATAAAGAGTTTGTTGGTAGTTAGAATTAAAAAATAAGCACAACTTTCGACGCTAAAGTTGTCATGGCATGCGCTATTTTTAGCAGAGACGTAACTGTTATACAAACAAAATTAACAAGAAATAGCATATCGCATTTCAGCCTAATATTGACTTTAATAAAGAAGTTTGTCATGCAAAAAGTCAAAAGTGAACCATAGGTTTGTATGGGAGCTACCCCAAATAGTGGGCGGGTCCCATCCATTAATGTATATGTCAAGCAGTTGTTAGAATGATTTTGACAGGTGCAATTTAGATTCATACCAAATGAAAATTAGAAATTATAATTTTTTGTTGGAAAAGCAAATATCCATTGAATTATTGAATTAGAAAGTAGCTAGAAGTGTTAAAAAGCTAATTTAAGAAGCAAATAACTATATATTGTTATAGGCACCATAACCTTTGAAGAGCAATATGCCAATACATCTGAATTTAGATTGTTATTTTTGTCATTGGAAAGATTTTCAAAATTTCTCAAAAGATATATTGATTTCAACTTGATGGTGCACTAATTAATACAGAAAGTCATTCTACTACAAGCTTCTTTAGAAATTCTAAAGACAAATTTTGGTTTAAAGTATATCAGAGTTGGACAACCACCATTGACGAATATTGTAGGATTTTCAATCGCTACCCAGAAGCAAAAGCAGGACACCGGTGAGTAGATGGTCATTATGGCAGAATCATCTACGATGACGTCTGCTGGAAGTGCTGTGGTATCTACTACGTGCGTGTCCTACACTCAGCAAGTTGTAACTCGAGCATATTAGATGAACATTGTAGTCAGAATTAGCTTATGTAACCATTAAATATCCACTCTTTTAATCATTTTTAAACTTTCGATGTATGCCATATTGCGGAATCACCAAGAATTCCGATTTTAGACTATGTGTGGCTGCCAAACTGGTGCAGCCAAACGCAGTTGATATGTCAGTTGATCATGTTTTCAGAAATTGATATATTTTCTGTTAAGAATCTCCGAATTAGTGCAGTAATGGAAACTTAGAGGTAGTTACTGTAAAGTGTGGAATACAAGTGAAGGAAAGAGAAAAGCTATGTAGAGTGAATGCCACAAAAAATTAACCAATGGAAAATCTTCCTAACTAAAAGAGACAGATAGATAGATAGATGGTTTTCCAATGAAGACACAAAGTTTCCAAAAATATGTATCTGTGCCGAAAATTGTCAAAATGAGCAAATCAATTCTTAGCATAAGGGTGTCAAGCTACAGCTCTGTAGGGCGATAAGTGCTACAAAAGCAACACTCAACATTGCAGTTGGATGACACGAGGGTACTCTTATAGAATAAAATCTTTACAAGTTTAACACACCGATCTACAGTGACATCGTGTAGAAGCTTTTTGAGACTAACATGTGGTATAAAGACTATCCTTAATATTCTCAATTAGCAGTGGAGCATAGAGCTAATATCTTTGAATTTAGAAATGTTCCACAGATGTCGAGCTTTTCGAGCTCTGTTGGTGCTAACAAACAGTATGCAGAGCGTTATTATGTCAAGTAAATCATGCCTTCGAATTAAAAACTACCAAAATCATTCAAAAGTACTAAAAGTTACCATATCAATTATTAATTTGATATTGACTACAATAAAAACGTTTTTCTTACAAAAAATCAAAAGTGAGCGGTGGGTTTGTATGTGGGACCTACCACAAAAAGTGAGTGTGGCAGGTAAGTCTTGACACTCTATTAAACTGCAATAAAAAGAATTATATGTGCGAAATTTGAACTGGTTAGCAACAACATACTGACAGACAGACGGACGGACATGGCTAGATTGACCCGTCTCGTCTAGCTAATCAATACTATATATAAATATATACTTTATGGGGTCTACGATGCCTCCTTTAATGCGTTACAAACTTTCAGACAAACTGATAATTCTATTTCATACTATGTGTTGTGTTCGAATGAAATCTCATATATTAATCATTTCGTTAAAAAAAAAATTTTGATAACAACTATTTTCGAACTCTGGAACAAAGCCAAGCCTGATGCTGACACTTTGAACAACAGCTTAGTGTGCTACACATTTAAAAAATATATGAATTTAAGCTATTTTTCGCATAGTGCGTGCAGTGTTTAATATATTTCTACTCAAACCACCCACGCAAATATATTTACTACACTTCAAAATTTTTTGGCTACTACAAAACTTTTTAAACATAAGAAACAAAAAAAAAAAAACAAAGGAAGAACATTTTGTCAAAATTCAAAATTTTATTAAAATTTAAATATAAAAAAGAAAGAATATAAAATCTTTTTGGCTTTCATAATTTTTGGCTATAAAATTTAAACGAGAAGCGGCAACAGCAACAACAAACAACAAAATTTTTACTCCACATAAAAATGCAATAGTTTCAAAATTTTACCAAAGAGTGTGTGTGCAGTACATGCAACAACAACAGCAACAACAAAAACAACAACAACAATTTAAAAAACAAAAATGCAATTAAATAAATTAATTTAATTAATTTGTTTACTTTGAAAGCTGAAAGACTGAATTTGTTATTTTTTAAAAAGTATTAAAACTAAATAAATAAAAATAAATTTCAACAAAAGAAAATATTTTTAATAGCAGAATTTGTAGCACAAATTTAATTAAAAATTTTATTTAAAAAACGTGTTTTTTTTTGGGGTTTTGTTGTTTTTTTGTTTAAATAATTTCTTAAAGTTTTTAATTTTATAACAAATAAATTGTTCCTTTAAAATAAAAAAAATAAATAAAAACAAAAACAAAAACCAAACAAACGCAAATGAATTGGTAAACAAAAAAAAAAAAAAAACTCAAATCGAAGCAAACAATTTTTTAATTTAAATATAAAATTTTAAAAGTAAAGAAAAGTCGCCTTAGGAAAAATAAAAAAATAAAATTATAGAAATAATGCGAAAATCGCTGCAAACATTTAAAAAAGTAAAAAGAAAAATGGTTTGAACAACAACAAGAAGAACGAAAAGCAAACTATAAAAAAAATATATAATTAATTTCTTAAAACAATTTGTTAAAAACAAAACAAAAAAAAAACAAAGCAAAATAGTGCAAACAAAAACTTAATTGAGCAGTTCTATTTTTCACTAGTTTACAAATTTCAATTTTAAAACGAAAGAAACGTTCTCTTTAAACTTTTTTTCAGAGTAACTTGGGTGTGCTGAACACTGAACGTAATGCAGTGTAATGCGCCTGCCGTTGGTTGCTCTTCATAAGTTTTACACTAGTCGGCACAATTATTTTGACAAAACGTATTTGCAACTATCGGAATTCGCTTTGCTTAGTACCGTTAAATAATGCTGGGAAAATTATGCTCAATAGAAAGTGCACATGCACAGCTACTATATACGATGCCGAATATTATGGCGATTCTCTTTTGCATTCTCTTTCAGCTGATAAGAATGCTAGCGAACAACGCATAAATTTCGTGGCATAAGTATTTTGACTTCGTGGTAATAAGTATTTTAACTTGACGAAATCGTCGTGGATGTGTTTGCGCGCGCTTTAGCATGGGAAACCAAGAAATTTTGTTATTTAGTTTTATTAATATTTTACTATCAAAATATTGAATAAAGTTTTGTTGCAAATTATGTAAAAATCGGCTGAGCTGAACTGTGTTATTTGAGCTTCAACAGTGGCAAACGTTTAGTGCTGGTGCCGAGTTCAAAGACATTGCAAACGAATTTAATTTATCACGTCAAACAGTGCACTATCAAATTAGGTTAGGTTAGGTTAGGATGGCCAACATGATTGAACCGCACATTGTCACTTAGGCCAGCATAGGACCCTTGTGATATCATATATATTTCCTGTTTCAACCGCAGCTACACTGAGAACCACTTTGACAGTGTCAGAAACGTTGAGATATGTTTAATCTCTTTTTAAGAGATCTCAGTTAAGTTATACAGGAAGAGGCGCCCTAATAACGTCAGTCTCTTCCTACTGTGGGCCGAACAGTGACATAGCAAATGCACGACCGTCTCCTCCTCCTCGCTATTTTCACAGTTTCTGCAGAAGTCCCAGGAGTTTAGCCTTGTGGCATATCTCCTTATTAGGCAGTGGCCTGTGAGGGCTCCCACAATAACAGCTAACTGATCTCTCTTATGCTGAAGTAGTGTTATTGTTCTTTTGAGATTATATTTTGGCCAGTTGAGTCTGGAGATTCTGCACGTGCCAAGGTTGCACCATCTATACCGATCATCTTTGCTGAGATCTGTAGTTTACATGTAGCCATGTGTATATATAGTGTGGTCTTCCCTGGAAGGATAACAGCAGTGGTACCTCTCTCTCTCTCTCTGGCTAGTTTATCCGTTTCACAATTTCCCTCTATATTTTGATGACCAGGCACACAGATGAGATGTAGTATAACATAGTGATCGGAAATTTCTTTAAGAGATTTACGGCGCTCTGTTGTGTTTTTAGTGTTGGAGTTGAAAGAGTTCAGCGCTGTCAGGGCAGCCTGACTGTACGAAACATGCTCTTGAGTATGTGAGTATGACCTTAGGAGATGTGTAGCTTTCTGTATAGCTAGCATCTCCGCCTGATAAACGCTACAATGATCGGGCAGTCTAAAGGATTCTCTAATCCACAGATCCGATGAAAATACATCTCCTCCTACCAGACTATCCAGCATAGAGCTGTCTGTAAAGATGTTAATAGCGTTTTCGCTATAGTAAGGAAGGTTGTCCCATCGTAGTCTGGTGGGTATTATGACGTCAAACTTTTTAACGAAGTTAATGTTTGGTATGCTGTAATCTGTATTTGATGGTATATTATCATGTAATTGTAGTATCCTCGAGTGTCCGAAGGAGCTACCATGCCAAGCGGAAGATTCCCTCAGTCTAAGGGCTGTAACTATTGCACCCTCTCTCGCAATGAGATCAAGTGGGATCAAATGGAGCAATACGTTGAGTGCATTCGTCGGTGTGGTACGTAGAGCTCAACTGATACACAGTACAGCACTCTCTAACAAATTAATAAATATAAAAAACATGATAACGTCAGTAACTTACCGAGATCAGCTGCTAAGCGCAAAACAAAATTTAAAAAAATATGCAACTTAAGCCTCAAACTGCTGCAGATCATTGGAATAAGTCGATCAAGACCACAATCAGTGTGCGTACTGTACGGCGATGTTTAAAAGAAACAGATTTTAAGACATACAGAGCAAAGAACATTCCCTGTATATATCTCCATGATGAACAAGTGCAAAAGATTGGTCTTTGCAACGGAACATTTGCACAAGCCAAAAGAGTTTTGGAGAAGCGTTCTATGGACCGATGAAAGCTCCTTTCAGTACAACTCATCAAAGCAAAAAATGTTTGTAAGGCTGCCACAAAAAAATGTGCCCATTTGTCTAAAAGTAAGCCATGGTGGAGGTTCAGTCATGTTCTGGGCATACATTGCGTACAATGGGTTGGGTGACTGGGTTCCCATTGAAGGCCCATCAATGAACCAAGTACATTATTTTAGAACCCTAAATGACAACGATTTCCTTTCCGGAGACAGGCTGATTGGAGTTTCTTTTATTCTGCAACAGAATAATGCGCCATGCCACACAAAAGCAAGATGATGTTCAATTTCTTGGAAGATGTTGGTGTTATTACTCTGGACTACACTGGCCGTCCCAAAGTCCAGACTTGAATGTGAGCGAGAATGTGTGGTCTCTTATGAAACGTAAAAGAATTGCTTCCTTATATAAAACCAAAGAAGAGACCATTTCCGAAGTCGCTTCCCTTTGGAACGAGATATACATGGAGCTGCTTTTAAATTTAGTGTACTCAGTTCCAAGACGCATTCAAAAAGTGTTTGATGCCAAGAGGGTTGCTATACATATTTTATTAACTCTAATCACTTTCTTTAGTCTTGTTATGAATTAAGCTTTGTTTGCTTAATAATAAACACTCGTCAAAATACTTATGCCAACACATGAAAATTACTTTCATTTATTTCTTTTTAAGTTCCTATGAAAAAATGTGCATTGAATTATTTTTAAGTTTGTATTAGCAATAAGTAAAAGAGAAAAAAGAAATATCATGAAGTTCTATTAAGCCAATTAAAAGTTAAATAAAAAAATGCATAATTTTATTTTCGTCAAAATAATTGTGCCGACAAGTGTAGCCATCCACCCAGAACAAGATCAGCTAAAAATAAAAATGTTATAGTAGATATCACTTCGGTCGGGCTTGCCATTCACACTGGATGATCAGTTTGTTTTTCGTGTTCACAGCACTCAAATTACGCTAAAAATGTGTAAGAGAAAACTTTGTATTTTTTTCTTGTTTCGCTGCAAACTAGTGTTAAACAAAAATATATATAAAGAAAAAAATTTACTAATTAATTGAATAAACGTACATAATATATTAAAGCAAATAAAAACAAAAAAACATAAAAACTTTAATTTTTATAGCCAAAAAAAAAAGAGTTCTATTAAGTTTTATTTTGCAACTAAGCAAACAAATTATATTATTATTATATATAAACTTATAAAACAATATTTTAATTAAGAGAGCATAAACTAATAAATTTATTTCAATGAAAACAAAAAGAAGAAAAATCCATGATAAATATATTTTTTTATATTATTAAAAGAAAAGTAAACGAAAGGAAAGGAAATTGAGTCTGTGTAGTGTTAAACATGAATTGTAACGAAATTCGAGCTTAAATTGTATTGTATTAAATTAAATATTAATTTAATTTCTTCTGTTTCAAATACTATGTGCAAAATACATTTTTATTTTTAAACAAGAAACATTGTGTATAGAAGAAAAATTGAACGATTAAATCCAAAACGACAGATTTTTGCAAAGCAGCTAAATGCAAGCAAGCAAGCAAGCAAGCAAGAAAAATATTATTATTGAGATTAAACGTAATCCAGAACAAAGAAATAATGTGTAAAATTTATATAAGAGTAATTAAAGCATAAAGTAAAATTATATAAGTCATAACAAAAGAGAAAAGAAGAAAAACAAACAAACAAACAAACAATTAAATAATAATAAATATTACTTACTATGCATATTGAGCGATGAATAATACAAAATAAACAGAATAAACCTAAAAGCAAAAGAACATGTTTTAGTATATTTTTTAATTATTTAAGGTATTCACACTTGTAGTAGTACGTTTAATAACGAAAATTTAAAACCAATCACGTCGAAGCATTAGTTGCGATTGCATTGTTCTGATCTATACTCTATACTCGTAGCAAACTGTTTGTCGATTTCAATTTCGAATTGTAAATGTGTTTCAAAACACACTTCAAAGTAATTAACACAGCGTAAATTTGTTGACAAGCTCAATAAGTTTGCTTACTTATTCACAGTGCATTTTGTTGTTTTAAATT
Source organism: Leucophenga montana (assembly GCA_035044765.1). Lineage (NCBI taxonomy): Eukaryota > Metazoa > Arthropoda > Insecta > Diptera > Drosophilidae > Leucophenga > Leucophenga montana. The sequence goes on along the minus strand of JAWNNQ010000606.1, from coordinate 198,152 downwards.
ACTTATATTTTTCATTTTCTCATCAACTCAGCTCTTAATCAACTACGTGTGAATACCTTAATTGCTTTCAAGCATTTTTCCACACATAAGGTGTTCAGTTAGTTGTGTACCGGTGGAGAAATGTAAATCTGCAAGGCCTGCTTCGTGAACAATCGTGTGCATAAAATGCTTGTGCAGATTTGCACAAACAGCTGCTCACCACTTTTGACGAAAAGAAAATGTCTTTTAAAAGCATAAAAGATAAACTTTACGTATGGAAAATAAACGAAACTATTCTGGAAATTGCATTTATTGAAAGTATGTGGACTGTTATGAATAGGCTGCAATTTTTAATGCTTTCAACACTTGCAGATATAACTCGTCCAAAACAGATTGATACAGCAATTCACGAAATAATGGATAATTTTATGGACGGTGTCGTTTAAATTTATACGTGTCGCGTTCAGGAGATAGCTGGCCAGTACCCAAATCTCCTTTGCTCATTTGACGACCGACGTCAAATGAGCAAAGCGAGCCAGTTTAGAAATCTAATTAATAAGTGAAAAAGTACGATGAAATATTTACTGGACCAGGTTTCATTATTCAAATGTCCATTGATTTGCAGCTTGTCATAGTGTCTACTCGATTGGCTTCGTTCGGAGGTAGCGCTTCAGTGCGAAAAATTTGTACAATTTTTGGTGTTTCAGTGATGGTGGAAGTTTAGCCAATATTTTAGCCAGTAATTTTGCGGCTGTTGCGTTGTTGGTATTCTGCCTACCAACACAGTCAACATTTTTAAGTACTCAATTGCATAGCAACTCCCGCATAATGGATTTAGACAAGCAGTTAAGCTTTAAAAAAAAAGAGACATCCTGAAAGAGTTACGAATCCGATTGAATCAGTCAATTCCATTTCTATGCGATTGGGTTCTTGTGTGCTGCATACTTCACAATATTCTGTTAGAAGATCCAGATGTACACCAAATATTTGAAAAAAAAAAACTGCTCATTTTCGGATCTTAGCATATTTGCATATTTCATCTTAGCAATACGATATGTCTAAAGTGGATCGGAGTCAATGGCATTGACTGTTTAAACAGCTGTTTCTATTCGAATCAGCTGTTCAAAGCGAATTGTTGTTATATCCAAGGCTAGTTTGCGATTCTTGCGCGGATGGTTTTTTTATATTGGTTCACTAGCCTAAAGCTAACTATTTTATGTCTAAAAAGGGACGCGTATTGAATTTTATTACTAGAGGGCGTTGAAAATACCAACCTTCAGATGTATTCGCGTTTCTGGAGACCGTTTTTAAACAGTTTTCAGATAAGTGTTGTGCAAATGTACACATGCGGCAGCAGAAGGTGTGGTAGACCCTATAAAGTCTATACTAGAATATGCTTGATCAGCATCGGAAGACGAGTCGATATAGACATGTCCGTCTGTTTGAAACAACAGTTCTCAGAGATTATATGAGAAAGAGACTTCAAGTTGAGATATTTAGACTCTCTTTTCCCACTTTAGGTAAAGTGTTTTAAATGCACAGGCCAATGCAACTTTAAGGGGTAGTATGATGGTTGCAATTTTCTGCTATGGATCGTTGTAAACAGTCTTACTCTAAGCAAAATAACAGCTTAATAAAATTTATTAATTTCTGCATTGCTTTTTTAAGAAGTTATTTAAATAAAAGGCTTAATATTCAGATTTATTCAATTACATATTTACATAATATACACGAAATTCCTCTAAATGTATGCATATACTTCTAGCCTCTCCCAAAGCCATGCTCTCTCTCTCTCTCTCTCTCACTCTCTCACTCTTTCGTTTGCTATCTCATTCACTCTACTACTTTAAGCTTCCGGCTGTGTCTTCTCCGCCTTCAAACGCTGCTTCTCCTTCAAAAGCGCATAACACTCCGGTACACGATTATAGAAATCGCACAGTTTCGATTCCGAATTGAAAGCCAAATATTTGCCACAATTGTACAAACGTGGATGCCCATTGACACAGACAAAGTATTTCTTGCATGTATTCGGATGACGATAATAGCGCAATTCACCCTCAGGGCTGACATCAACAGCTGGGGCAACACCATCAACAGTCTCCACATCGGGACAGGTAAAGCCGAGATAAGCCTCAGCATTACAATCGCCAACTAGATCAGGCCAATCGCACTGGTAAGTTTCCACATTGAAAGCGAGTCCCTCGGGGCACTTTGTAATGCTGGCAACACCATGGGCGCAGTTGCGATAGACGCCACATTTAACGTTATCACTCGAAGGATAGAAGCCAAATTGACGCGGACACTCTTCGGTGCCATTGGCAGGCTGTAGACGTGCACGCTCCTTGCATGTGGAGTACGGAGCATAGGTGCATTCGCCGGTTGCTTTGGTGCGCTGATGAAAGAGTAAACCATCTGGACAGAGTTTCGGTTCAGCAACGCCTTCCTTGCATTCTGTGTAGGCATCACATTGTTCACCTGAGGCGAAACGTCCATTTGGTATGGGACAATCTGGGTCTGAGGCAGCAAGTGCTGTGTGAAATAAAAAAAAAAAAATGGGGAAATAAAAGTTCTTTAATAATCAATTTGGTAAAATTTTCTAAAACAAAACGAAGACTCAAGTTACAAACTTTTTGCTATCTTTTCACTACTATTTTTTTTTTAAATGAAAAAAATTTTGCATTAATTTTTCGCATTTTATTAAAAACAATTTATGACAAGAAATTTTTCTTAAACCATCACGTGATTCTTTAACTATAGACTAGAAAACTCAAGCAACTTTAACAGTTTTGCATATACGAAAAAAAAAATGGCGTTACAAACGAAAAATTTCAGTTCTTTTTCAATTTAAAATGTTTAACCGCTCTTCGTTGCCTTTCTAGCCTGTGCTGCTGCGAGACGTGCTGCCTTAATCTCAGCACCCTTTGCTTTAACGTCAGCGCTACAGTTGGAAACATTGTCGATATCATCGCACTGATTTAGTTCCTGATTGAATGCCTGATCTTCACCGCAGCCAATGCGGCGTGGGCGTCCTTCAATACAGATGAAATAGATCTGGCAATTGTCCGGCGATGGATGGAATGTATAGTCCTCTGCTTGTTCACCCAACAAATGCGATTTCGGCGCTTGAGGTGCAGGACAACGGAAACCTAAGAAAGCCTCAGCATCGCAGCTCTCAACCTGATCGGGCCAATCGCATTTGTATGTTGCCGGATTCCAGGCCAAACCCTCCGGGCAATCGAAAACAAAACCACGTCCGGCAGCACAGTTCATGAATTGACCACAATGGCTCTTATCGCCCATGTCATAGTAACCGAATTGATGTGGACATTCATCGGTCGGTTGTGCAGTTTGCAGGCGTCCTTGTGCGCATTCAACATCAATGGGATAACTGCATGGATAACCAGTGGATTTCTCATTGTATAGCAGACCATCGGGACAAGTTTTTTCTTCGGCAACGCCATTCTTGCATTCGATGTATGCATCACAGGAACCGGAAACGGGTGCGGTACTATTTGCCTCACGACACTGACCCGCAGCGGCGGCAGCTGTTAATCGGGTGAAAAAATCCCGGAAGAGAGAGAGAGAGGAAATAAGGATATTAGTAGGAATTATCGTATGCGGCTTACCTAGAAGTGATGCAAGTGCGTGAAATTTGATGAAATTTGATTATGAGAACGCGACGTATTTAAATTCTTTTTAATGATGTTCAATCGCTTCAACAAAACAAATAATATAACTTCACTCGCGTGCTTATATTTAGTAAGAAATTTATAGTAGAGTTGTTAGTTAAATATTTTTAAGTAGACGGACACTTTTCACGATAGAGATCAGTTAGTAATACTACTGCATACGTAGCTATTATAAGTGTTTGCATCTGTTGCCAAGTTGTGAAGAATTTGAACCGCACAAACTTCCAACATGGAAATGACCATCAGAGAGGCATGGTATCCCCAAGAGTACCTTCGCTAACTGTAAGGTTTACCATATGTAGGGTGACCAGATGTTAGCGTTTGTGTGAACATGTTCCGTTCTTCGAATTTTTGCTTGCCTATACCGGTGTCTCTGTTTTTTTACAGAAAAAAAGTATAAAGCGTTCCTTTTTTTACGTAACTTTTCTTTTCTTTCTACGTTTTGAACCAGCATCAGTAAACAAATAACATTTAAACATCATGTATAACCCGATCTATGACGAATTTTGTTGTACAACAGTTCACTCCGGATTATATGCAAATTTGGAGCACTCGCTTATTTAGTCGTCATGCACCAACAATATTTTCGGTTGCAGTAGTTTACAGTTCAGCTTTACTTCGTGACAAGTTTCAGAGATTCTGCAATTGGCAGAAAGACTTTTTCAATTTGCCTACTAACCAAAAATTTTGCAACTTTCAATTTTAATTCGAATTCATTTTCCGTAACATTTATGTCGAAGTAGAGGAGGGCACATAAGTTGTTTTCCCGTTTTTGGTTTGATGCATATGGTAACCCTAACATTATTGATTCATTCAAACTTTACCCGTATGGAGTAAGGTTGAGATGCATTAGAATGAAAGGTCTGTGAGTCTTAGCGGGATTTGAACTATGATTACACTCTTACTCCTTCCTATTTCTGTCAGAAATTATGCTTCGCCAAATATGTGTGAGTTTTGCCCTGCTACATAATCGCGGTGTAACTAAATTCTGCAAAAAAAAACATGTTACTTCTCTATTCTGTATTCTGCCTATGTGTCGCTTTTTATTATCAATTTTATAGATACTTGTCTGAATTTCGGTATGGAGGCTTATTTTGGTTATAAGCAGAAATCCATAACAAGGTGCCGCGCCCACTTTTAGAACTAGGAAGTGGGTTTTTGTATGAAAAACTTATTTATTATTTGGTAAGTTTTACTTATTCTAAATATAAATAGTTGATATTCTTTATATAGATTATACTTTCTTATAGTTTCCGAGTTACTTGATAACACTTCTGTTAAGGTATCAGTTATTTCGGGCCAACTGGATCGAATTTGTGCAACTCTTGGAACTATAAACTGGATTACTGGACAACTATTTGGCTGCGCCAAGAACATAAATCGTTGTGAATAACAAAACTGAAGGTTATAAGAAGAAAGCTGGAAACTTTGCTATGTATTGGGTAAACAAAGCAGCTCATAGTAAACCCGCAGATAATCCCAGAGCTATGAGTTATATATTAAAGTCATTATGTTTTTGTATGGAAATATGGTTAAATCGCTGTCATTTTGTAATTTAAATTGCCTCGGGTTGCAAAAAGTCTCCATACCCACTTTCAAGTTAATATTTTAAAGATTGAAGTAATATAACGGACAGTAACAGTAACGCACAGACAGAAATACATACGTACATGGCTCGATCGACTCGTCTTGTCATGCTGAGGCTAAGTAAGACTAAAATTCGACTCCAAGCAGTTACCGAACAATCATCAGTAAGCTTTACAGAGGTCGCTAATGCGGCATGGAAGAGATTTTATGAAGTACTTTGTATTTTGCAAGTGGTCTAATATTGAACCTCTTCAAATAACTCCCATATACGTATAATGATATATTTAAAACAGTGCTGCACATCACTAGTCTCTTTCATAAAGAGTATCCTTGCTTTTTTTTTTTAGTTCTCACGTGTAGCGTATGTATCAGCAAAGCTTTGCCGTTTCTTCTTTGTTCTATGCTTCGCTAACAAGTGCACGCACACACATGTGCATGTTCTGTTAATGTGCAAGTGCTCGTGTGCTATACGAAAGACACTAGTGTTGTGCAGCAACCCGATTAGATTCAAGAGCTGGCATTACATCCAGACAAAACACCCAATAATGTGGTTTATGGACTGGTTGAATCAACAGTTCATATCTCTTTAAATATAAGGCCGGCCCTAACGGCAATGATAACTGACTTCTTACTGCCTGATATTGAAGCCCGTGATCTCGACGACATTTGGTTCAAACGGCGTTACTTGCCACTTATGAGAACAATTCGTTCTAAACTGTTAATGTCACACATCGGAGCGCAATACGAAATGCTGAAATACATTATTGAAAATTGGAAGTTCAGAATAGACCATGTTAGCTTTAGTTATGGCCAACATTTGAAAGAATATTCTTTAAAGAATAAATGTAAGGAATGGTTATTTTGCATGATAAAAAAACTTTTTTTAATGTATCTTTAAATGAATCACCCTATATATATGTATATCCGTCTGTCTGCTTGTCTATTTGGCTATCAGTCTGTGAGTCTGTCTAACTGTCTGTCTTCTATATACACAAACTAGTTAGGAGATCGATTTGAAATTGAGTATGGAGACTTTTTCTATTCCTACTTCATAAAAATTAAGCCAGAGAAATTATGTAGAGTATTTAGGTTTCTCCCGAAGTCATTTTCTCTTATGTTTTCAACTAATTCCAGTGTGAGTTTAGCCTGAATTACAGCGAACATTTGCCAGATGTAAGTATTGTATGTGTTCAGCCAAAAATTTCTTTTGTAAATATCTTTTATACAGTTTTTTTTTTTTTAAACAAATGTCTGCTTTAACTTAACAAAATGATTCACTGAATTCAAACATTCCTGCACGTGCCAGAACAATGTGATCTGCCTAACAGAACACTAGATTTGCGGTATCCAAAGAACGCATGCAAAATTTTAATGAGCACTCAAAGACAAGCACACCCAAAAAATAATTTCGTAGAATTTCTTATAAAATAAAATGGTTTGTCTCCCAGAAAGAAAAACCAATAAAAAAGAAAAAAAAAACACCATTTAAATAAACAAGAAATAATGTTAATACATGTTTAAATACTTAAAGGTCACATCAACCGGCTAAACTCGTAAATATATACAACGACTCAATGCAGAAAATCATTTCAGCTTTGGAAGAAGCGTTGAAGCTGCGATGCCATCAGTTCACACATGTGGAGCTATACTCGTAATGCATATTGTATATATTATTCCCACAGTGGTGTGTGCGTGTGTGAAACGCGGTATTGAAGAGAAACAAGTTTCAGCATTATTTTTATCGTCACTGTCGCTTTTGTCAATGAAGCTGACAACAAAATCAAGTGAGTAAGAGATGCCATGGATTATGTAATAACAGGCATCTCCAATATTTTTTGACTTTAAATGTTAAAAGCAACGAAGACTACAGACTACAAACTACAGAGCTGAAGGCACTTTAATGCATAAATTGATATTCAATATTGACCCTGAAATGTGAGATTTATGATTTTTGATTTGAACGTTTTCGAACTTGATTTGATTTTTGGTAATTTTTTATTGGAATTTTTTTTGTTTTTTTTGGAACTTCTATCAAATATAATTTAATTTTATTTCTATTAAGTTGCTAATTTAAAAGCCTGTTTGTGTCTTAAATCTGTTGTTTGCTATAAAAGCTTTTTTTAATTTTATTAAATTTAGTTATTAGCATTCATTGATTTCTATACACTATACGCAAAGAGAGATAAGGGTATAAAAAGTTTGTGCGAATTTATGTAACAGGCAGACGGAGGTCTGCTAAACCACATAATATATACGAGTATATATGAGTATGTATGGTAACTGAGTCGATCTAGCCATCTGTGCATCTGTCCATCCGTCTGTTCGTCCATCTGTCCGTCCATCTGTCCATCCGTCTGTCGTCTGTCCATCTGTCGTCTGTCTGTCGGGATGTTTAAGACTACAGATCTCAGTAACTATAAGAGCTACAGACTTCAAACTTGAACAGTGAGCTTCTTCTTGATTATACGCAAATGAAGTATTTTAAATTTTGTGCATATCACGTCAACACAATACTCATTTTACCCGTATTTGCCTACTTTTAAAGGCCGCATAGCTGAAAAAAGTATTCTTGGTTGTACACAACAACTAAATTCTTATTTGATTTTTATTTTCTGCTTATTTGACTGCCATAAATTTCATATTTAATTGTTGCAATTTGTATTTTTTAAGTAAATATTTGTTGTATTTGCTATTTATGCAAATTCGTTTTGTATATAAACACGTAGCATCTTCAATTTGTTGATTCAATGCGCAGCAATGCATATCGCAGATCTCATTTCATCTCATCTCATCTCAGTTTACATACTCAATTCATTAATCAAGTTATTTGTGTGTGTTTTGACTTTTCAAACGTTTAGAAACCACATGTGTGAAAATAACGTAATTTAAGTTCAGTGATGTGTTTCCAATAATGGTGATGCATATCGGAAAATGTAGTTTGTTAGTTAGTTAGTTAATTGTTAACCTTGTTGTAAAATTTGCATATCGTTAAGATCGCAACTATGAAATCCAATTAGTATCAATCAATTGTTGAGCTAGCTGTGGTGTGCATTATTAAGATTTGTGTTGCTTACTTTGACTGTGCAGGTGTCATAGAAGATTTTGCTTACATTTAAAATTCAACAAATTTTTAGCTTTTCATTGTTGTCGCACAAACTAAATCTCAATTAAAGTTAATAGTAGTATGTATGCAAAATTTCCGACATATCTGCCAACACAAAACCACTTCCGTTGATTTTCAAAATTACTGCCATGCGAAACCAGTATTTTGCTCTTTTATTGTATAAAAAATTGTTTAAATTGGAAACACGAAGAGCTTTGGTTGTAATTATTATAATGCTTAGAAGACTTGTGCGCTTAAGATTTTGTTTAGAGTTTATTGAAGATATAAAATTTAAGGAACTGAAGGATATACAGCATACTAGTTATGAATTAAATTTTAACGATAAATGCCGCTTTTGAAAGCAAGTTAATTCGAATTTTTAGATGTATTAATTAAGTTCTGCTTAACTTTTTTTAGTTAGAAAATACGTTGACTCATATGCATAAATTTACATATCTAAAATATACACTTTTCAATAAAATGAAATTCATTTTCAATAGCGCAACGAATCGAACAGCAATATTGAAGATATTTCGGTACATTATGGACAGAAAAGATTATCCACTTTCAAACTAACCTCAAAAATTTGATATGTCAATCATTTTGATAGTTTGGAAACAATAAATTTTTGAACTACATTTTAAATAAGTGAATGTTAGTTTGGTCTTAGGTGAGATAGATATTTCAGGCTTATTCCACTTATTCTAAAAAGCCACGCTTACTAAGTTTAAGTTTGAAAAAGCGCTTGGAACTTTTTCCTCGAAATGACTCTCACCTTTTCCGTTAAGATTTCTAACTTAAAGCATGTTTTACAAAGACTATGTTTATCGCTCACAAGCAGCTTTATTTGCAAACTATCCATTTCAACTCTTAGGACCTATTAGCACATAAGAATATTTTTGTTTGATTATACAAAAACAGGCGCAATTCAATTCCTGAAATTGCTATGGCTGAATTCTATATTATTTTAAAACACTTGCAACGAAAAATAATTCAATAAGCTACATAATCTGCAACTAAACTAATAACTTTAATTTGATTTAATACATTTGCCTCTTCATTTTTGTTAGAGCAGTTCAGAAACTAGACAAAGCAAAACTTCTACAGGTGCAAGAGGTTGAAATATAGTTTCATCAAAAAGAGAAACGAAAACCAGTTGGACAAAATTGAGGAAAAAGACCATGTATATACGAGCATCTATGCGAAAGATAAGGCAACGCTGCACTCAAAAAATGACAAAGTACCAACAGTATGGCAAAAATAGTTTATTTATGTAAATTTTTACGGTGTTTTGAATTATTTGTTCATTCGGTGACTCTTCACACAAAAAGTATATTAGTGCACAATAAAATACTAGACAAAAGAACAATAATGAATAATGCAAACACAATTGCTATGGCATGTCATGCGCAAATTGTGAATATACTCATTTTTAGAAAAGCTTTCCTATATTGATTTTTTTATATTTTAATAAAAACATAAATAAAAGTCAAAGTCAAAAGTGAACATTACGACTTGAGGTGAGAAATTTTGCTGTATGTATATATAGTTATCCCTTTCGCACACTCTGCCGTATTTAAAATTCCAAAAAAAATCAAGGCGAAAATATATGATCAAAATATATGTGTCATGCGGCTATAATACTCGCAGTGATATAATGCATCCAATGAAGCTGACTGCTTTTCATAAGCAATAAACTTTTACAAATGTCTGTGGTGAAACTTTTGTTTCGACATAACTCTACTACATAATAGTGAACACTCTAAAATCTACAGTTCTAGAACGAAAAAGTCAATAAACACACGGTTTGATATAACTGAACCCATTGGTTTTAGCTTTATAAACGATTATTGCAGCCAAAGGAGTATGTTGTATTAGATGTAGTCCTAATGTAGTAGACAATCAATGAACTGGTAATGGAACAACTGATGTACGAGGTAGTGAACTACTAATCTCTAACACATCTTTTGTACTAATTGTTTTTTATAATCATGTAAAAGTTTATTTATTTTAAAAATTTAGCAGAAATTTGGTAAGCGTTCAAATAGCTACGAGGACAATAAATACATTAATAGTTACATGTGAATTTGAATAAAGCGCAATAAATTCCAGAATTTCGTTAATTTTGCGTAAAACTGAACTTTTGCAAATTGTTTAGACACGTTTTCAAAATTATTTCTTACAAATGGCCGCCTGCTCCAGGCACACAAAAATGGGTACTTTTCCGGCGTTTATCATCTTGTAAAATTTCGACGATGTTTTAACGTTTAGAAGTAACAAAAACTGCTCTCCCATAAAGTACATAGTAATTTTGTAAGCAGCCATGAAAATTTACTTCAAGTGGCGCCCGAGCAGGGATGCTCTTAAAAGTTTATATTGCGTTTAAATGTTGTGTTTTTCTCATTTTCAGAAGGATATTGCTATTTGAATACACTTGGTATGGATAGTGTGAAATTTATATTCAAATCGTAATATCTGCATTCAAATCGTAATATCTTGCTGAAAGTGAAAAATCTTTTTAACGAAATCATTTCTGAGTCATTTAAACGGATTGGAAAGCCGAAACAATGGGGTATAACAACATTCGTTGGATCTATAATATTGGCGAAAACTTCATTATAAGCTCAATGATGAATCAGTTGCGTATCGTTGCTACATATTGTACTTTATAAATCATTGGCGCCACATTTTTCAGCTCCTTCTTCAAACGTTCTAATAGATTAGTGTCTTTTTGTTCAAATTTTACATCGTCTACCAAGAAAAATAATCGCTCTATTGCTATTAAATCACTGAAAGCAATGCATTGAACTAAAAAATTTTGAAAGTTTTGGTGCCTTCGCAATACTGAACGACTGCTCTAGCAATTAATGTTCAAAAAGAACAGATATAGAAAGACTTGGTAGTATACTACTACAGGCTTAAGAAACACATAAGCAGTAAACGCTATTAAAATAAAGAAAATGTCTGGAGAGCTATGTAAATATTAAAAAAAATGCCGGGCTTGAATGTAGTGTAATGCAATCTTTAACAGCTCAAATGTAATTGCAGTGAACGTCTTCTAATAAATTATTGAACCAACTGAAGCTCGCTGAACTTTATTGTATTTACGATTTATTCATTTATTTTTTAATACGATAATATTCACACCACAAAGACACCAAACAGCTGAAGTCTCTACAGATTAAGCAAAAATAAATAATTTTTACAGGATATTCAAGGACACACAGTGTAGTTAAAGTTAATACGTTTGTGTTATGATTTTAACTGAAATAATTTGAACGTTTTAGAGGACACACACGAAATTCAATAGTTCATTAACAATATATTTGTAATTAGCTTATATAAATTTAATTAATATAAACACAGACACACACACACACACACACACACACACACACACAGATACAGATACACACACAATTCGTTTGTACGAGAGCGTGGAATGAAAACCGAAAAAAAATATTTTTTTATTTAACAAGTTTGTTGCTTGAGTCTTTCGTTTTATGAAATATTTTTTTATAATTATAATTTTTTGTTTGTTTGTTGTTGTTTTAGTTGTATAAATACTAACCCATTGAGCCGAACATGGCTAAACATAGCACAGCACTTATGAAAATTTTTGCCATTTTTAATAAATATCCTTTAGCCGTTATCCTTTTGTTGTCGTATGTTAAACAATATTGGCGCGTTTTGTATGTAAGCGATGAACGTTGTTCAACGCGTGAGCTTTCGATTTCGACTGTGCGCGCTAGAAATGCGCAAAAGATCTTAACTTCAGCAAAACTGAGCAGCAGAGTCGAGGGCGCTCAAAAAGCTGAGATGGCGCATCTCGACGTTGTCTTCGTCGCAATTTCACGTATGCTTTACGTGTTGAAGATGATAATATGATCTTCTAGACGATGCTTTGATCGCGACAACTTTTTGCTCATTTTTTTCTTTTTGCAATAAAATTGAAACAAGTTGGTCTACGCGCGAGTGAGTATATGACAAAAACTGAGCCAGTCAAACAGCACAAAAGCTTCTACATATTCGTACAATCGAAAGCGAAAATCGCAAGTTGGCTTATACTCGTAATTTTATTTATTTATTTTATTTTTTTTTTTTTTGGTTAATTTATTTTTTTCGTACCAAGTTTGGTTATAATGCATTCATTTGCAAACGTGTTTCTTCTGCTACTTTTGTCTAATGACAAGTTTTATATTTTTTTTTTTTAATATTTTCTCGCACGATATTCTGCAATATTTCGCTTGACTAATAACATATTTCAGTGTGTGTGACAGACGCGTTCGGTTTGTAAGCGTGTTAAAAAATATACCAAAAATAAAAAATTATTTGTATTCTTTAAATTATTTTACTTCAAAATTATGGAAATATATGCCTTATAGAGCCAATAGCAGCAGCAACACTTTTGTTTTCGTACTGCATAGATTAAAAAAAAAAAAAAAAACAACAACAACAACAAAAAGACAATTTTTGTTTGAGTTCCTTCAAAAGTCAAGGCCAGTTCACGCGTCTTTTCAACTGAAATGATGCTGTTCGTCGTGCCAAGCGCTTTGCTACACCATTTCAGTAACGTAGCCAATAATTTAACTTAAAATTCAAAGAAATTTCTGAAAGAACAAGTTTGTAAATTATTTTGTAAATCTTGTTCCAAATGATATGCAGAGACGTTTGCGTGTGTTTTGCATAAACAATTTGAGAGGCTTGAGAAGTAGCGTATTTGAAAATATGATTCATTCGAGTAGTCTCGTCGCTGTAATTACATTTTTGGCGCGTATACTTTTTACGTACGTCTTTGACGCGGTTTTTTTTGTTTTTTTTTGCGCGCGGTTTTAGTTAATTATTGTCTTTTGTAATAAAATAGTGTATTTTTCTATTGTTTAATTAAAGTGTTCCCACATAGACAATATGCAGACAATATGTAGGAAGACGTGAAAGACGTCGTTGACCCTATAAAGTATGTGTACAGACAGAGTGTCTCCACTGAAGTGTTCCATGGTAAATTTAATTATACTGTCACTGTGTTTGCAAACGCCTTAATTGCATCGGCGATCTCATCTATATTAATATGAAATTTTTAAAGCCGTTGTTTATGTTCAGGCAGAGCTCCAAAACCATTTGAACGATTTATATGACTGTGATAGCTTATAGGCTTTATAAATCGTTGAAAAATTGTCAACATCTTTTCTTTGAAAAGCGCTTAGCGTTTTGCATAGTTATTAGATATTGTAAATAGATAACACTCTGTTATATATTGATTGATGGATGGTTTTCAATAGACAATGATTTACATTTGACACGCTGCACGGAAAAATGAAACATAGAACACTGAAAAACTATTAAATTGTCAAAAAATAAATAAATTTACCATATAGGTACTACGAGTATCGTGTTTCGGTTCTACCAAATTTGTCGATTTCAAATCGAAGCGAAATTGAATGTTTCTAATTCAGATGTTTTGCCTCTCGAACGATTAGCCTTAGCTTCTTCAATTTTCAACCCAAAAAAACTACATTTTTGTCATTTCCCAGCAATTCTTGACTTCCAATTTTTGTTTATAGTACATCGTGTAGGAAGAACAACATTCCAGGCTCCACCACAAACGCCAAAATTTTATTTATCAATGGTGCTTAATTAAGATGTAATGAAGCATTAAAACTGCTGCCCACAAAGTACATAGTAATTTTGTAAACTGTCAAGAAGACTTTCTTACATTGGCGCCCGAGCAGGGATACTCTTAAAAACGTTCGGAATAAGCTAAAATCTTATTTAAAGTACATTTTATTCAACTAAATTAAAAAACATTGGAATACAATCAAATTTTACTTTAGATTTTCTATATAGTTCCGTTCAACGCAAATTATGACCATGAGACAGTCGATAAATAAAACGCACGCTGTACGAATGTGGGCATTTTGCTCGAGTGGATTCACATCCAGTGACCGTGCAAGCCGCCAATGAACAGTGGAATGTTATTTCTTAACTAATCTTGATTAACTTGTGCGGCCGTGCTGAGTCTTTCTGGAATGCGCATTCACTTTCATAAAAATGTTTGCATGCCCACGGCTTCAGTGCACCTTACAGAACATATTCCCTATACAAATTGACATTAATCTTGACGTCATGTTCAAAAACATTGGCGGCGAAGGGTCATACGCCGTCATACAGCCTAATTAAGCACATACGGTTGGCTGGTGTTAATTCGAATGTTCAAATTATCCTATAACCTAACTGTAAGGTAAACAATTTTTTTTTTTTGGTAACAAATTGCTCATTTCGGAATTTTTTCTCATCAGAGAAAACGATATTTGGTAACTGTACATGAGCGTGCAAGCGCAAAAATATCCTTCGCTCGATTGACTTCACTAATTTTTGAGCATCAGAGAGAGCTTGTTCCTTGTAAAGCTTCATTTTGAAAACTGCTCTATCTCAACAATCGTGTCAGAGCTGGTTTGGTCGCTTTAAAAGTGGCGATTTTGAGCTGGAAGATAAGGAACGGCCGGGTTAAACCAAAAAGTTTGAAGACGTAGAATTGGAATCATTGCTCTATGTGGACCAATGTCAAACGCTTCAGGAGTTGTCAGAATGGATGAGTCGACAGTCAGCAAACGTCTAAAAGCCGTGGAATTGATTCAAAAGCAAGGAAACGGAGTGTCATACGTCGAAAGGCGATTTTTCAGTTGTGAACAGCTTCTCGAACGCCAAAAAAGCAAGTTTTTTGCATCGCATTGTGGCTGACGATGATAAGTGAATCCATGACGACAACCCCAAGCGCAAAAACTCATGGAATTTGATCGGACAATCAACAACATCCGGAATATTCATAGCATGAAGCTTATGCTCTGTGTTTGGTGGGACCAGCGCGGCGTAATTTACTACGAGCTGCTCAAACCGTACTTAACGCGAACTGAAGCAACAACGGCCGTAATACGAAGAAAGTCACGACAAAGTGATTTTGCAGCATGACAACACTCGGCCACATGTTGCAAACCCGTTCA
The DNA here is from genome assembly GCA_035044765.1 of Leucophenga montana. Lineage (NCBI taxonomy): Eukaryota > Metazoa > Arthropoda > Insecta > Diptera > Drosophilidae > Leucophenga > Leucophenga montana. Next base: position 182,796 of record JAWNNQ010000606.1, on the reverse strand, counting down.
AGACCTACTTGAAAACGCTGAAATGGCAAGGTCTATACCACACAACCGCCATCTTATACAGACATCGCACCTTCCGACTACTACTTACTTGTTTCGGTCGATGACACATGGCTTGTTCCAGCAGAAGTTCACTTCATATGAAAAATGCAAAAAATGGGTCGATGATTGGATTGCCGCAAAAGACGAGTCGTTCTTCCGAGCTGAAATTCGAAAATTGCCAGAAAGATGGGAAGATGACAGTTATGGCCAGCGATGAAAAATACTTTGAATAATATATTTGTAAACATTTTAGCAGAATAAATCCGTTTTGAAAAAAAAAAACGCTCAATATTAATTCAAGCTACCAAAACAATTTTTGTAAAAGCACCGTTAGAGACAACGAAATGAGTATAAGAACATGATCTACTCATAGCCAACAATGCTGTGCTACTCGTAATAAAAACACAATTTTAAAATATTTTATTGAATAATTCAATTTATTTTGTTTTCTAGTTTCGTTTTTTGTCTTATGTTTTTTTATTGAGTTTTCTTTTCATTTTGTCATCAGCTACTTAATAGTAGTAATCATCATTATCATCATTATCATTAACACGTTCGATTTTTACTGCTTCTATTTTTATATGCAACAATTAAATAAGAAGCAGAAATAATTATTATTCTTATTTTTCTCTTTTTCATTTTAATTGTGTAAATTAAATGAATAATTTCAACTAAAACACAACTCAAATAAATGAATTACAAACCTTTGAGAAATATGTTTATGTATGTGTGAATGAATATGTATGTGTGTGTATATAGTATATGGCTTAGCAGAAGAAAAATAAAAATAAAAATAAAAATAAAAACAAATACATAATACATAATACAAAAATAAAAATCAACTGACAAAATATAAACTATATTTTTAAAACTAATTTAATATTGGCAGGTTAATATTGTATATGGTATTAACTATCGAAGACTATGCGCTTTTGCATTAATTAAGTAAATTATTGAATTTGTTTAAGAAGAAAACATAAATAAAGCAAACCAACTTAAGAAAATTGTTAGGTATGAAATTATAACAAATTATTTAGTTTGTTTTTAGTTTTATGTACAAATACAATTTCGTTTTGACGACTATAAATGTATACACTTTTCATTTCGCATTTGCATTATTGTATTTTCATTTTTTATATAGTATGTATTATATATATATATATATATATATATATATATATATATATATATATATATATATATATATATATATATATATATATATATATATATATATATATATATATATATATATATATATATATATATATATATATATATATATATATATATATATATATATATATATATATATATATTATTTATAAATATAAACTATTACATATGTACAAAAATAATTTCAGATTTTACTTTGCTTATGCATTAAATGGAACATAGTTTTTCTTTTTAATTTACGATATATGTGTATGTAATTTTATGCTGCTTAATTAAACCTTTCATTTTATTTATATATATATTTTGTTTTACAATTAATTGAACACATCATTAAATAAAGAATTTAAAATTATATAATTATGTATACTAGACTGTGTGTAGCTTGTATTTTTATACCATTCACACAGAGTTGTAACGTCTTAAAGGAGGCATCGAGACCGCATAAAGTGAACATATATATTCTTGTTCGACGTGACGAGTCAGTCGAACTGGAAATGTCCATAAGTCAGTCTGTCTGTCTGTGTCTTGCTGCGTTGACTGAATTTTGGTACAGTGGTTCATTTTTGTTCTAAGCAGTTAGAGCGATGGTCGGGTAGGAGGTGGTGTATTTTCACCGAATCTGGGAATTAGAGAATCATTTAGACTGCCCGATGATTGTAGCGTTTATCGGGCGGAGCTGCTAGCTATTCAGGAAGCTACGCATCTCCTAAGGTCATACTCACATACACAAGAGCATGTGTTTATATTCTCGTACAGTCAGGCTGGCCTGAAAGCGCTGAACTCTTTCAGCTCCAACATTAAAACCACAACGGAGCGCCGTAAATCTCTTAATGAGATTACCGATCACTATGTTATACTACATCTCATCTGTGTGCCTGGTCATCAAAATATAGAGGGAAATTGTGAAGCGGATAAACTAGCCAGAGAGAGAGAGAGAGAGAGAGAGAGAGAGGTACCACTGCTGATATCCTTCCAGGGAAGACCACACTATATATACACATGGCTACATGTAAACTACAGAACTCAGCAAAGATGATCGGTATAGCAACCAATAGATTTGTTAGAGATGGTGCAACCTTGGCACGTGCAGAATGTCCAGACTCAACTGGCCAAAATATAATCTCAAAAGAACCATAACACTACTTCAGCATATGAGAGATCAGTTAGCTGTTATTGTGGGAGCCCTCACAGGCCACTGCATAATAGGGAGACATGCCACAAGGCTAGGGTTAAACTCCTGGAACTTCTGCAGAAGCTGTGAAAATAGCGAGGAGGAGGAGACGGTCGAGCATTTGCTATGTCACTGTTCGGCCCACAGTAAGAAGAGACTTTTTTTATTAGGGCGCATCTTCCTGTATAACTTAACTGAGATCGCTTAAAAAGAGCTTAAACATATCTCGACATTCTTGACACTGTCAAAGTGGTTCGCAGAGTAACTGCGGTTGAAATAGGAAATATATATGGTATCACAAGGGGCCTATGCTGGCCTAAGTAACAAAGTGGGGTTTAACCATGTTGGCCATCCTAACCTAACCTAACCTAGTGTATTCAGTCAGTCGATCAAGCTGAACTGTGCGCTATAATTAGATGTGCACAGTGTACTTTAGATATAGGCTATCACAATTGTGAGATTGCTATTCTATCAGACAGTCAGGGGATGTTAAAAACATTAAGGTCAAACTCCGACCAGTCCAAATATAGTGCAGGAAGCACTTATAATATTGGAAAAACTTAGCGAACACAACAAAGTCTACAATAATATTGTAGGAAATGAGCTAGCCGATAGGCAAGCCAAGAAAGAAGCGGCAACGTCAATGGTAAGACCGGAGCCAAAATATTAAAACATTGACAGGAAACTAAGGACTAAGGAAACACCTGCTGTGTGATGGGTGTATATAATTCCCCAGAATGCAAATTTTGTGATCATAAATAAGAGACTTCTCTTCATATCATATTGCAGAATGTGAAGCAATAGTCAGAAGTAGATTTCAAATATTGGGCAGCTACGTTGTCGCCAAAGCACAACTGAAAAAGTTAGATCCTAGGATAATGCTAAGGTTTATGCAACAAGTTGGACTAGAGCAGAAATTCTAAGTAAGCAGCACAAAACAATAGATCTTTCTGGGTCGCAGTTTTAAATTATGTCCTACAATAATGATAATAATCCATAATAATCCATATCGATGTGCCATGCACACTTTTAGGCATAACACACCGCTTACTTTTATTTTTTTACATGAAAAACTTATTTATTATAATTGATATTCACTTGAAATTTGATGTGTAGGCTTCGCAAGAACGAACGATTCACATATGTGTCACTAGGCATGCCTCGCCCATTTTATTAAGAAGGCTTATTAACAACGGATGCTTCACTTATATAACAAATGTCAACTTGAGATTAAAAATGGTGGCAGAAGCTTCAAAAATATATTAAATAGGCGTGCACCAGCTAGTTTTAGTGCTAGCCCTAGCTAGTCTCACCCATTCACGTTGTGGTTTTTATGTTCTACCAAAAAAGTTCTTTTTTACGATTGATTGAGCACAATAGCTGCCACACGATTTCAAATTTAGTGTGAATGGTATTAAAGCTTCGGTTCTACCGTAGCTAAAGGTTTCTTATTTCTTGTTTATACATACATACATACATATATTTTTTTAATGTATTACATTTTAATTATTATTTAATTTTGTATCTAAGGCACTTTAAAACTTTTACACGACTTTACATTTTAGCTTTTATTACTTTATTGCAAAATATACTAATGCCACACTAGCTACATATTGTAGTACAATTTACATATACCTATAGCTATTACTTAGTATGTAGAGGAGTTCACAGTATTCTAACAGCAAGTTTGCTTTCAGCATAGTTTATAGCTTAAATCCTTCAATTTTTTTTTAAAGATTTTCTGCAAATAACACTGAAAACGTACTTGCTAGCTACACTCTAAGTACATTAACTTGGTAACAGCTAGCAAAGCTTAGTAGTAAGCTTAAAATAAGCAACACAAAAACAAAAATTGGTTTTTGAAACGTTGTTGACACATAAATCGCTTTTAACTTAAAGTCTACAAATTTCACTGCGAATCAGGCTCGATCAGCCTGTTGCGCCAACTAAGACTCAGCATCAGAGTTAGAACGTCTGAGGACCATCCTAAAGCAAACGGGGGCAGCACTGCGACAGAAAATGATGTCTTTTGTACCCTAGTCCGGATATGGTTAAAGTTAATGAATCTAGAATCTTCTCCGTCTCTTTAATGAAACTTGATGTGAAGGCTTCTCGAGGCTTTAATGAATAGTATGCTTAGACGAGTAAGCGTTGCTGTTCTCATCAGATGTAATAAAGCTACGGTCTAGCCATCTGCTCAATTCTGAGCCTCACCAAGACCGGGCAATCGCAAAGCAGATGTAAACTAGTTTCGTCATGCTCTAGACAGAGTCTGACCGCTCTGTTTCTGTGGATAGATCTAGTTTATTTCAGTGATATCTCAGTGGATGATGATGGCCGGTCAGATGGCAGCCTAAATTTAATGCATAAAACAAAATTTTATAAATGAATTTTTTGAGATTTTGTGCTGAAAGCGATTTTTGTATCAGCATCGTATAACTTTTTTGCTTTGTGCGACGTACGTTTCGCATACATCTCGTACATATTAAGGAAAGTGTGCTGTGGCAAAACCTTTCGTCTCCAAAAACAACAAATATCATGCATGAAACTAAGTTTTGTGTTTGAAGTTAGACGTTTTCGAGCTGAAACGCATTTTTTGTTTTGTTTTTTGTTTTTTGATTTTGGAGTTATTTATATTTAAATTTTCGCACAATATAATTTGTTATATTTTTGAAACGTCTTGTTTACATTTCTTTCATTTTAGCTTGCCTATATATAATTATTTTCTAATTTTATTATAATTTTTTAAATTATTTTTGCTGATATATTTCGTTTTCAGTTTTTGCTTTAAACCGTTTTTTTTTTACTTTTGAATTTTTGTTTAACAAATTTTCTTCTGTTTTCTTTTTGTTTTGTTAAAAAATAAACACAGGCACAAATAATTACAATAATTGAAAATTGAAAAATAAACTGCTATACAAGTTGCTCGACCAATAAAAGTGCCATACAAAAAAATTACGTTTCTTTGTTTAATTTAATTTAGACAAAAATTCTGCATTTAATTTGTTCCCATTTGACAATTTTTTATATATATATATATATATTTTTTTTCATATTTTTATTAAATATGGTTTTATTTAAATAGTATTTTAGGCATGTAATTAACTTTTATAGTTTAAATTTTTTTTCTTTAATACTACAATTTGCTGTCATATTCTTTTCTTTTAAATATCATTTTTTTTTTTAAATATTTGTTTTTTATTTTAAGTCACCAACACCATTTAATGCTTAATACAATTTTCTTACTGCTTCAATTAAGAAAATTTGACTTTGCTAATTTATTTAATATACAAATACATGCAGTTTTATACTATGTCGGTATTTAAACAGGCTCTTGCAATAGTGCAAAAGTGCACAAACTTGTGCAATATAAAATTGGCAGCACTGCACATTCAGCTGTTTGTATTAGCTGTTTAGACTGCAGTGCTACCACAAAACAAATAAAATAAAACCGGCCAAAAAAAAAATGTCTGTTGTGTGTATGGGAGCCCCACTTAAATATTTGTTTCATTTTAATTTAATTATTTATTTTTAAAGTGAATATATAGCTAAATATTCTGTGAATATTTCAAGCGTCTACCTGTTGCCATTATCAATATCGAGCAAAAACGAGCGAAAAATATTTATATTATTCTGTTTTTTAGTATTTGTTGTAAAATAGCGGCGCGCCAACAGACATACACCATCTGTGAAAATTTCAATTGTCTAACTATCAAGGTTCATGAGATACAGCCTGGTGACAGACAGCCAGACGGACGGACGGACAGCGGAGTCTTAGTAATAGGGTCCCGTTTTACACTTTGGTACGGAATCCTAAAAAAAATTAGCAAATGCACTAAAAAATGCCAAAATTCGCGCTGCCACTTGCTTCAACACGGTTTTCGCAAAGATTTTTGAGTACAAATTGTTGTTGCTTGCCACACTTCACTTGCACTTCTGCACTGTTACAAGACCTTGTGTATGCATGCCTTCATAGTTTTCCATTTAGTTTCAATTACTACAAAATATATTAATATTTTATTTTAATTATCATTTTCATTTAACATTTTAATACCAGTCGAGACAAATGCTTTAAAGCAATTGCAGTTCTACAAATTCCAGCGCATTTGCTTTTTAGACACGACATTTGCGACAAGTTTTAAATCTTCAGCTCTATGTGCACACAAGTTCTTATTTTTTAATTTTTTTTTTTTTTTTTTTGGACTTAAAAATTACGACTTAAAAAATTACAAAACTATTTTTGTTTTCATTAACATTTTATCTTTCTTAATTTTTGTTTTTGTTTGTTTGTTTTCTTTTTTTTTAATGTTTCGCTTTATAACGTTACTAGTACAAATATCACGATTTTTTTACGCATTTCGAACGTACATTTATTTTATGTATATATGTATGTAAGTTTACTGTAAGGATTTAGTAGATTTTTAAGCTTATTATGTATTTTTTTTTTCATTTATTTATATTTTTATTATTTTTTTTGTTTTTTCTTTTTTTGTTTGAAGCAGCGACCGGCGTTGTATCAGTTTATCAATCAATCTATTAGCTTGTATAGTTGGATCGCTGTTTAGAGTATAATAATTTTTTATACATATGTATTGTATTTTATACTAAACAAAATAATTGAGTGGAAAACATAGTGCAACAAAGTAAGTCTTTTTTGTTTGTTTAAATTGCAGTTTTTTAAACTTAACTGCCTAAAATAGTAATTAATATCGAAGAAAAATTGCAATGAATCGAAAGTATAATTTTTAACAGAGTATTTTTTGTCAATAGTTTTTCACTTAGCTAAAATCTCAACAACAAAAGTTTTTTTTTTCAAATTGTTACAAAATTTTGTAAAATAGTTTACTAAATACCATAAGTACTATAAATAATATATGCTAGTTATAAGAAAATGGAGTAACTTTTAGGAAGCATCTTAAGTTTAATAATAATAATAATAATAATAATAAATTAAATATTTATAGATGATATAGTATGACTGCAAATTAATATTTTACAGCTATACATTATTGTTTAGAGTGTATAGAACACATGCTTTGTATTGGTATTATTCATTTATAAACCAAATACCAATACAGCATATAACTCCCCATTCTAGATTTCGATTCGTACAATTTGAGCGGTATGGATTTCATTAAAATGAGTTGTTTTGTTACTTTCGAAATGATTTCACTTAACATTGTGTATATGAATTTCACAGTAACAATTTACTATGATATCAAATTGAAAAATTCTTATAAAAGTGGAAAAACGAAACATGTTGATGGAATCGATTACGAACAAATTATGCAGCTCGATATCTCTAGAACGAGGAGTATAAAATAACTAAAATTACAAACATTAAAATAATGCATTAAAAGTAAAAGCAAAAAATTTGCATGAAATCTGCAAGCAGGAGAAAAACTTTATAAACTGTCCTGTTTCGGTTTTAACGTACGGAATGATTTTGCCGAAAGTGAATTCCTTAAAATAGTAATACATTTTGCACAATTTCGTGATTTGAATGCACTTGCATTATGCAATGGGGTTTGCTCCTCCAGCAGTTCTATACATAAACTGTTTATTTTTCAATCGTTTATAACAGCTGTTTCGGAATTTCATAAAAAAAAAAAATTAATAAAAGAAATGAGCATAAATAGAAAAACTGCCAAGCAGCTGGAAAATATGCTATTCCGAATTAGGAATATATGAATTTGACTGGCTCAAGGTCATTTTATACATTGGGAAATATGTTTTTATACAATATATATTTCCTCAATGTGAAAGAAGTAATATAAAATGTTTACACCGAAATGATGATTGTTTCCAAACCATGTGCTTTATTGAAAATCTTCTTGTGTATTTCACGATTTTCTGTTAACGAATGATAACGAAAATGGACAGACGTTATACTACTACTTTCCCAGCAGGTACTGTTGTATTCTAACAAGTACGATTCTCTTTCATTATTCTGTGTTTTGTTATTGCATTATTCCCAAAGTAGTTTAATAATAAAAAAAAAAAAAAACAAAACAGTATGTTTTAGAGTTACAATTATGCCGTATAAATGTATTTTGGGGGCATTTTTCGTTTTCTAAATATTTGTGCCATTAAAAATTAATGTTGAAGTAAGTAGGTATAGCATTTTTGTGTTGTATTTTTCTAATAAGTATGGAATATAAATGTTAAATGTAGGAAATGTATGAAACGTTGGCAAACTCTCAGCAACGCATTGCACGATTTGGGTACCTGTTAAGATCCGAATGGAGCGTGCTACAGGGAAAGAATTGGGTTAAGCAATACTAATTGCTGCCCTGAATGCGGTCAATCACCGCATGATACAATTCATTTGTTCAATTGCCCGTCCCACAATCCGACTCAATTGAGCCCTTTAGATGTTGCTTTTTTTTTCCTAGACCTTGACACCTGAGGTTGCATTTTGGTCTGTCTTTCTCTTACATTCACAAATTGCTTTGCACTACTACATTCATTTCATATATAATAAATTGTGTATATATAATTTCCTGATGCAGCTCATACGAAGCTGTTACAACAACAACGATTTTGGGTTATAATACACACTTTGAACTCAAACAGCTGACTTGTATCATTTAAACAGTGCAAAAAAGTGAGTACAACCATATCAATATAAACGGTTTAAAAATAAACAGATTAACTACCAACTAATGTTTAAATTTTACTTTTTCAATGTCAAGTTAATTTAAACAGCGAAATTCACTTAAACATATTTAATGTAACAACAATTCAATGAATTCACTTGCACAAAATCTTTCCGAAAGTGAAAAACGGAACCGGCCTAATAAAAAAGAAATGTATACAAAAGTTCACGCCAACTTAAACAGGCTATTTAACTGTTATTTGTATATTTGTTATATAAGTAAAAAGCATAAGCAAGCACAGACATGCTCATGTATAAGCAGCTTCGAATGGATATAAAGTGTTACCTATGCTAATAAATACTACTAAAATATGTACAGATTTATTACGCATGTGGGAAAGTGGGTCGGTCAAACAGCTAACTAACGCATTGTGTATCAAATAATTTGAACAAAGTATTTACTTTTGAAAACTTATATGACAGCAAGCAGCTGATTTATAACAATTAAACAATATTCAGTATAAATGTATAATTTTTTTTTCAATATAAACGGGCTGCTTATTTGAACTTAGACTAGCTAACTATGCTTTTATGTAGTTGTTTGCTACTTGTAGATTTCCTGTCAAGTGAGTACTGGGCTTTATAGTGAAAACAATTTACAAATGCTTTGCAAAATTAATTTTAACTAAACTATTACGAAAAAAAAAAACAATTTAAATTTTTAAATACATTTTAAGCAAAACTAATAAACAAAATGTCTAATGTAAAAAAAATGTGTGTTTCGTTTAAGTTTTCCCCTTTTGTTTTCTGTTTCAACGTTTTATATGCTGCTAATTCTGCATAAATTCTGCTCAATTTTTTTTTTTTTTTTTTTTTCGTTTACAACTTTTTATACTTTTTAATTTTTTACTTAATTAACTAAAAGCTACAAATGTACTTCTTCAATGCGTAGCGCCATAATATGTTAAACCTCAACTACTAGTTTCGTTTATACATTAACATCAATTGGTTTGTTTGTTTGTTTGTTTATAACATTGCAAATAGTCGTGTTTGTTGTTGTTGTAGTCTTTTAAAAATATTACTAAATGTAAGTTTGTTGTTGCTGCTGCTGTCACTGTTTTTGTTCTTGCTGCTGCAACGTTTCAAAGTCTCTCAACTTTTATGCAAAATTAGTTACTATACTGCACAACCTTTACGTGTGCCATACATAATTTTCAATTCCGGATATATTATTTTACGTATTAATTGATTCGTTTTACCCGCCAGCATTGCGCGTCGATTATCCTTTTTGAGCACTTTAATGCCTGGTTTGTGCACTAGAAACGCATTATCGAGTATATGAAACTCATAGTCAAGCACGCAGAGTGCATAGCCCTGTGTTTAACAAAAGGGTATAATATTAATTTTTAATTAAATTTTATAATAATAATAATAGTAATAATTAGCGTACCTGCGTCATTTTATCACTTTTGCCCTCCCAGCTTAAACGCTCATCATAATGCGGATCAGCATGTGTACCTATATAGATCGGCTCCCAGTGTACAAAGTAACCAGTGCGTTTGCCTATATGAAAAACGCTGAGCTCCTCCGTTTCATTGGCAGCCATCCATTCTTTTGACTTTGGCACACCGTGACAACTGGCACAGACGCGTTTGTGAAACGGTATCGCTTTGCCGTTGCGTAGAAACTCTTGCAGTTCCGATTTATCGCGCGGCACAACGGTGCTCTCCTCGACTTCGAATATGGAAAGCGGAAAAACTCTGCGGAAAAGTAAGTACATTAGTTTTATTATAGAACGTGTTTTTAGCTAACTTTGAATTATGTTAGTTAATTTTTTGTAAATGACCTGTTCAAATTTATTACAACGGAATTTGTCTGTTAAACTAAATTTCGTTATATCAAACTAATATTAAATTTGAACTTTAAACTGCTTAAAACTTAAAATAATAATAAAACTAATTGTTTATGTTTTATTAAAATAAATCGTATCGTTTTTATATGTTATTCGTTGAATAACTTCAATATTGCTTGCATTTGCATTGGTCCCGAGTTGGGCGCCAAATATTGGTATTATAATGGTATAGTAGAGAAAAACTTTTTATACAGGAGAGCGTGGGAGTTGATAAGCCAATGCATGTTGATAGCTTTTAGTCTCAGTTGTGTTTTCTTAGCGTGCGTCTAGAGAAACTCCTTGTTATATTACATCGTTCGACTGTGGAACTATGGCACTTTTTAAGGTAACCTGTGCGCACATTTCTCCCTCTGTTGAGATTAAAAGTTACTTGTTTGCCCTTTTGTTTAATTACTTGTATGCGCCAGTTTATAAACCATTATTCAATGTTGAGTACCCATGTAGGACTCTGAAAGCTTTATGTCGATTGATTTTATCACGCTTTGTTTAGTGTGTATTTCCGAAGTGAATATTAGGTAGAGCATCGCTGCAAGCACACTGTCCTGAAGTACAGCCGCACGTATCGAAATTGCACTTGATACATACTTTGTGCCTTCATTAAAAGTATCTGTTAGTTTGTAGATTAAACCATCGTGTCAAACTCAGTCATACTATCCGAAATATCCGCGAAATTCAAACTTGGAACAATATTGTGAGTTTCCAGATGTTGAGTTTCTGCTGAAGTAATTTAGATAAATATGCTAACAAGTATTTCTGTTCTGGAGATTGGAGACTTTTATGCTTTCCATAGAGATGCCTTTGCATCAGTGAAACTTTCTTACAATATTCTTAGTATAACTATTTTAAGACATTTCTATATCTATCAGAAATTTTCGCCTTAGTGGATTAGTTTGTGGAGCTGCTACAGATAACGTTCTGATTGCTATTCACTTGTAAATAGCCGGAATTATTATTTCAACGAGATATTCAAGCCGTTTACCATCTCTGGCTAGGTATTCTCAAGAGGTACTTTGAACAACCGTTCAGAAATGAGAAGACGCTTTAGTGATCAACTAATCTGAATGGTCTTAAAAAAAAGCAAATATGTAGACGATTCCGTCTGCTGAACAACTGTTCAATCTGATTATGCAATTTTCAAGCAGTACTGATACATTTTTGGTGATCATGATTATAAAATATACTGCTCATGATTTCAATAGAGCAATCAGCGACTGCCGATCAGTGATCAAACTGCAAATAGTTGAATATATCGAATTATATTTTGCACAACATCATTTGAAGTAAAACATTTTGATCAGCAAATCGCTGCAAGGGTTTCATATTTCAAAAACACAATTTCACATTAATCTCCCAGTTTTTGGAAAGTATGTATGAGAAAGCGAAACATAATTAAATTCATATTCAGTTAACCATACAAAAACTTACATTTTGTTTTTAATTTTACTAAACTTGCTTAAAATTCTTGATAATTTGTTTAACTTGCTTCGCTTGATTTACATCTTCCACACACTAACTCATTCACTCACTCACTCACCTTGGCGGCTTGCGATGCAGATACGCTTCATTACGCGCAATCATTTCAAGAAATTTTTTAACTAAACCCGGATTCGGATATAGCTCAATATCCGATGCGAGTAGAAAATGCGTTAGTGATGCATCACGTGCAATATTCCGTCCAACATTAACCGGATACAATAATTTTTTTTGCGATTTATAAAGATGACCGGAGGTCACATTAAAATATGGCGGCGGCAGCGTACAATTATAGCCCGCTTTGAGCGCATCCTCCGATTTGGGCACAACTTTGGGGATATGTTTGGTGCTGAAGTATATATGAAATGTGGTGTACATGCGCACAAGATTACTCTCGGGCAGACAGTCTCTTAGGTATTTAATGGCGTCCAACGTTGGCTGAAAATCAGTGCCAGGCGCGTGCATAGCAATGCTGACTGGTGCGTTCCAACTGTGAAGTTTAAAAAATAAAAATTTATTAATATTTAATTTCTTAATTTTAATTGACAAGGTGTGAATACCCTAATTATATTTATTTAACTCACCGCTCAAGTAATGGAATAAGATTATCCAAAAACGTATAATCAGCATGTGTTGTATACGTTAAGGATTCATGACACTTCAGTTCACCATGCTCTGCGCGCACATAATTCTGCAGCACCCAGAAATCACCGCGCTGCATTGTTTCAGCTTTATATGGGCGATCATAACAATTGACCAAGCCGCGTAAACGCTCATCAAAGTCTTTATCATCAGCGCTAACAATGTAAGCATCACCGCTGGTATTATTCAGAAATATATTCTGTTCCGGTGCAGGGGCGGCGGCGACGGCTACAGCACTATTGCTGCCGCCACTAGTGCCAATGCCGCCGGCACCAATATTGCCGATGACTTGCGCTGGATCACCAATATTCGGATCCATTTCTGCTGCAGCAGAGTCCTCTTTACGATTGGCTTGTAGCGCAGCTGCTACAATATCATCATTGGCTATGACAGCAGCTGCTGCTGGACCACCGCTGTCGTTTGGCGCTGATGATGCTTGTGATTTTTCTTCATTGGTAATGGATTCCACTACCAGTTGTTCCTATAAAAAATTAAATTTTGTAATTATTACTGCTTAACTATTATGGAACGCGTTCCGGTTTCCGAAACCGAATAAATTGTTCGGATTCGGATTAGGAAACCGGAACAGTAGACGGGTTACTTACACTTTTGCTTTGTTGTTGCTGTTGTTGCTGTTGTTGTTGCTGTTGCTGCTGGAGTTGTACTTGTTGCTCCTGCAGCAGAAACGTTGAACCGGATGTGAAATTATTACCGCCGCCAATCATTACATGACTACCAATATATAATAAAACTGCTATATTGATCAGTATGCTACAGCGCAGCAACCAATTACGGCGTGAGAACATTTTCTGTCCGAGCGGTTCAAAACGCATGATAAGTGCGTCGTTTGCTTGCTTTTTGTACGGAATTTTGAAGCTGTTTCGCTTACGCTAAATACTATGTGGTGTTTAATTTGTGTATGATTGGTTTGAGTACGACGGGGTAGACGCTGATTACTCTAGTTGGCTTCTGAAGTAGCGACATTAATGTACAATGTGTATAAGTGTGCGAATGTAACTGCAATGATAAGATAGTAAGATAGAACAATATTTTAGCAATTTTAATTAATAATTTAAATAAAAAGTTTATCGAGGGTGACACAGTAATATTTTACCATAAAATGTAGTTTTATGAATGAACTTGGAGATTCTGAGGCGAAAGAGATTTCTGTCTTACCCCCCGTAAAAAATACGCTTAATGATCCACAAGTCTGGTAAAAGGAAAAGCAACCCTGAGTCGTACCGACCCATCAGCCTACTACCGTCGCTCTAGAATGTTTTGAGAGAAGCTACTTGCCATCAGACTAGCTGACGTCACAAACGTTCAAAGTCTTACTCCCTCATCACCAGTTCGCATGCCATTCGGTGCATGGAACAGCTACATAGAATTGTTAATAACCCTCTTGAAGCCTTTGACAATAAGGAATACTGGAATGCTGTCTTTGTAAATATACGACAGGCTGTGGCTAGGCCCGTTGAAAGGGGAGGGTTACCTCACGACCGGGGAGTATGGGATCAATAGGATCGCATTCTACACTAGTGCAAAGCAGTTGCTACGGCATATACAAATGGACGCACGCCATTTTTTAATCCCGGGCCCTGATTTTCGCTCGACGTCCCTGGGTGTGGCATACCGGTCTGCTATTAAAGACAAATAACCAACTCTCTGTCTCGTTTTTCGTGATGCTACGCTGCATGGGGCGCCAGTTTTTCGTAAAGGTACGCTTTAGTGTCTCTCCAATATATTTTGAATGCACGCGAGTCCCTTAGGGTCAACCAGTTCTGTTCAACATCTTCGCAACTGACCTTCAAACCACTCTGCAAATGGCCAGCAGGAGTGGAGTGGACAATGTGCTGGAATGTCTGTATCAATAACGCCAAATGCAGCAACGTATACTTCACATTGAGGTGGAGAGTTACACCCCAATAAAATTTTAACAACGGCATAAGCTTGCCGTAATACTACCAAGGCTAAGTGTCTAAGATTAACATTAGTCTTTCTACAAACATGCTTCAGTGGCACCTTAATAGCCGAAACAGATACGGATTAAGATTAGGTTAAATAAATTTTAAGTTCAATGTTGGATGATCTTCTTTAATTTCTTATTTAATATGATAAATTTTAGTGTATCTGGTGACCCCGAAAGAATTTAGATAATGCCTTGACTAACTGCTTTTGGCACCATATAAGAAGGGAGTCAAATACATGATATGGACAACTATTTGGCTGCGCCAAGAACAAAAATCGTTGTGAATAACAAATCTGAAGGTTATGAGAAAAAAGATGGAAACTTTGCTATTTATTGGGTAAACAAAGCAGGTCATAGTATACCCGCAGATAATCCCAGAGCTATGAATTATATATTAAAGTCATTGACGAATTATGGTTAAATGAAATCTTTACAATATCTGTAAGCGGTTTGGGCATTAAAATCATCAGTGAGTTTTTTAAATTGCTGATCGAAGAATCAGTTAGTAATAGAACTTTTCAAAAGCAAAATATGATATTAATGTTTTTGGAATCCATATATCTTGGATATCAATTTTTACCCACCTCTACTGATCGGATAAAAATGAAAATCGAGTTGTACGTGTGCCTCCAATACCAATACAATTATCCCCCATGCTTCAGCTTTCACTTCTGAATAAATTTTTCGGATGCATTTGGTAAATTACTGGTGCTCCCTAGTACATGTGCAACAAAAGTAAACATTAATTAAAATTTTTTATACATATTTATTGCAAATTTTAAAGTATATGATATATTTGCATAATCAGTTAAACATAACCAATATAAATCACACCCATAATCATTATTTGAAGTGTCTGATTAAAAGACTAGACTAAAAATATCAAATTCAAAGTTAACGCTTAAAATTAACATGGCAGCACTGATTTACAAACTTGGCAGCACGCGCGCGAATTTTTAGTGCAGCCAAGTTGATAAAAACAATAAAAAATGTTACCAAATAAAATGGTCACATTGACATTCACAGTGTTCTGCCTGACATTTGCTACGCTTGTTGTGGCAAATTATTTGCGCGTCTTTTATTTGTAAAAACAATATTTTCATAATTAAAAAAAAAAACAAACAAAACAATGTCACTAAAAGAGGCACTCAACGACTGCCGCATTTCGTTCGATAATCGTGTGCTGGTCACCGATTTGCTGGAACAGTACGCATTAACATACAACGAAGTGCACGAAACGCTGACGGCGCACATTGCAAAACTTGAGAAATCCGGTACAAAATTCAACAAACGATTTCTGGTATATGGCGAAGAAAAGCAGCAGCAGTCACCGCATAATGAAATCTATACAATTGTGCAGGGTGAAAGCAAACTAAAAGATTGGTTACGCAAGCTGCAGAATGCACAGTCGGCGCTCTACTCAGTCGAGGTGGCCGGCGGCGCCAAAGCAGCAGCGCAGCACTTCAAGCCGATGCAGCATTGTGCTGTGCAACTGCAGCATATGGAGGAACGTGCGGTGGCTAAGGTAACAAATGGTACAAGCACCGCCGCCGTTGCCGCCGCTGCGCCGTCTATCGCTGCAAAGAGCGAAGTAAAGCAGCACAATGATTTAGCGTCTTCAAAGCAAACCAACAGCAAAACAGCAACAAAAAAGTCACCCACAGCGACGGCGGAGTGTACAAAAAAACCATCTCCCAGCAGTAGTACAAAGCCGGCTGCTAAGAAGGGCAGCATTAACAATTTCTTTGGCGCCGCCTCCACTGTTAAAAAAGAAGAACCGAAGGAAACAAAAACCATAAAACCGCCAACTCCCAAAAAAATGGAAGATTTCTTTAAGAAACAAGCTGAGAAACCTGCGGCCTCCAATGCTGCTAAAAAACCTAAAACCGAAGCCAAACCTGTCAGCTCCCCTGCTAAATCGGTCGCCAATACTTCAGTGCAGCTTTTTGCCGCTGACGATGAGGATGATGCGGCAACAGCTTCCTCTGATGAAGAGGAAAAACTCGAACTGTTGCGTCGTCAAGTTTTTTCCGATAATGAGGAAACGGAAGCCACAACAGCTACGACCAGCAGCAAGCGACGTCGCATTATTGACTCGGATGATGAAGACGACGAAACGGATGTGCAACCGCAACAAAAGAAACAAGAGACTAACGATGTGATAGATGTTGATGCCATGGAACAGGACGAAGAACCAGCAGCAAAGTCGGAAACCTTTTTGGATGAGGATGGTTTTGTTATCACCATAAAATCCAAACAAGCGCTGGCAAAGAAGAAGCCGTCACCAAAGGGTGCCGCTGCTGCTGCTAAGAAGACTACGCCTCCAGCTGCTGCTACTACAAACAGTAAAGCAACTGCTACAAGCAAGCCTAGCGCTGCGCCAGCTAAAACAAAGCAGGGCAGTATTACGAGTTTCTTTACAAAAAAATAAATGCTTATATTTTTTTTACTAGAATTGAAACGCTGTATTTGTATACACTGTATCTTTAGGGTAAAAGGGTATATTAAATTTGTACAAATGTATGTAACAGGCTGAAGGAGGTGTGACAGACCCTATAAAGTATATACATATATTCTTGATCAGCATCGAAAGACGAGTCGATATAAACATGTCCGTCTGTTTGAACGAGCAGTTCTCTGAGACTATAAGCAATGTTCAAATTTAGAGATTTCTTCTTTTGACTCTTCAGACAACTAGTAATAAATGAATATGCCAACTTTAAGCGGCAGCCCCCATATAAATCTACTCAATTTTTTAATTCTTGTATGAAAAATTTGTTGGTTTTGCTATTTATGTTAGAAACGCTAAAGGTGGTGTACCTCACGTACATATTCTAATAAGATGTATCGTATAGGTTCACAGCAGCCACAGTCCTGATACGACCACTAAAGAATATAATCTATATTTTATATAAGGAGCCTTAAACAAGGTACATGCTATCTCAAAGTCGAGCACACTTGACAGCAGTGTTCATTCTTGTTATTGTTCATTTTAGTCGCATTATAAAACAGTAGCAGTCAAATATTTATCTAGATAGAGCACAATGATTGCGTCTATTTGTACAACTTGTCCACCTAGTATATAAACTACATATATATACGTATGTAGTACGTAAGCACATGCTGCGCCATGATTAAAGCAATTAAATCAGTTAATTTGTAAAATCGGGCAGACTGTCGGGTCGGTTCGGTGTAGGTTGACAAGGCAGCATTTATTTGCATGTCCGCAGCGTTGACGTTGAGCACAGGAAACGCGCAATCCGCTGACCAGCAGCAGCAGCAACATTGTATTTTTCAAATATTTCTACAGCTAGCTAATGCCTTAAAAGTGCACTACAACACTTGTCTTACATTAAATATTTAATTGCAACTATGCAAGTATTTGGTATACATGATAAAACTACGTTTTAAGTGTTACATTCGTATAGAGATATATAGCTCCTATACTGGAAATTATATGCATACAGTGTGTTTCACATTTAAATTCATATTTCACGGATTTTGTTTAGAATTGTATTAATTAATATAAAAATTGCTAAAAATTTTGCAAAATTGTTAGTGAATTTTTTAACCACTGTGGAAAATAGTCTATAACTGGCACAATATTGAAATCGGAATCTTTTACATTAAAATAGAAAATTTAAATTTCTCAACGTAATAGAAATCAAAACGTTAAATATGCCATTTTAAGGAAATTGATTCCAATCAAATTATTCAGAACGAAGTCTAGAACAAGTGGTTATGTCTTTCAATTCGTATCTTTAGTAAGGGCGCATTCAAGTATGACGTAAGGCAGTTTTTAGCATCATAAACGAAATGTTTATTTTAAAAAAGGTAAAGGAATGAGCAGGGGTTTGGAGTGACTGTTGCAATAGATCCTGAGATGGCCATTTACATTGAGATATTCTAAAGAAAATGTATGAAGAATGTCGTTTTTGGCAACAGTCCATTATCTATAATATCAAAAAAACAATTTGATTAGTGGTCCAAATTGACGTTGGTGACATTTATCAGCTTTGTTGCAATGCAATTTTTTTTCGCTGAGATATACCAAAATGTATCTATATATATAAAAATGGAAGTATGTATGTATGTTCCCTATAGACTCCGAAACCGCTCAACCGATTTTGATCAAATTTTGTGGCAATATTCAAAATAGTTCCGTGGGTAATCCTGTGAAGTTTCGTGGCGATTAGGTAAACAGAAAATTTTTTGGATTTTTTAGATTTTCCTTCCATTTTTTTGTTTCAATAAGAAGGAGCATGTGGAAGGTGGGAAGAAGTGGCAGGGGAAAGGAGTGGCAGGTGAAAGGGGAGGGCCGCATACAACGTCGTACTAGTATACTATAAAATGTGGGCTAGCTACCGAAATATTTTTTTTTTTTGTATGTACTTCTCCTAACTGGTAGTCTGGCAAAAGGTCTATAAAACTCATGCTTTGTGAGATGAGGATATAAGCTATTGTGGCCCGAACTGTTATTTAAGAGAGGTTCGATCATAATGTTTGGAGATTAAATTAAAGATTTGCTTTTTGGGTACTACACTTATTACAGATAAGGCCGTCTTCTGTAAATAACTACAATTTCTTTACTTTCAAATGTTTTTTAAATCACAGTAACAATTTAGTTAACAGTTTAGGAAAAACCGGGATAGTAGTGAAACACCTCCGATGCTTATCCCTCAAAAGTTTTTATACATTTGGAAACATTAAATATGAAGATGCAAAAAAAAAAAAATATCGCAAACAAAAAAGCGAAACTACTATAGGATTAATTATTTTTTTTACTACTAACATGGTCAATGTATCAAGAACACATTTTTAACATTGTTATACTGACTGTACCGATTTATACCTACGGGAAGATATTGCCAAAGTGAATTCGTCAGAATTGCAAATTTTACACGATGGGTTGATTTTATGATTCAAATTCACTTGGTATTGATAAGAGAAATTCATATTACTCACTACAAGTGAATTTAAATAGCGAAATTATGCCAAAAGTGTTTCTATCGAATACACTTTTCTAATATCTTTCCAAAAGTGAAAACCAGAACAGGTCTGATAGAATACGAAAGTTTATTTACTACGAGTATAAACCGAAAAAATCACCAATAAACTTTGATTCATAATTCCGAAACGCACTGTGCATACAATAAACAATGTATTATTTCTAAGCGCTCTTATTTCAATTTTTTTTTTAAATTCACTCTACACTCAGCACACAACCAGAGACTCACTTTTGTTATTTACTCATTATTAAACGCCACAATCTCAACTATTTCCGGTTACAATTCAACAAGAACTCCAGAAAGCATTTCGGAAAAGCACTTTGCGCGCGCGACTTCGTTTACTGCTGGTTTGGCTCTGTTGCTCGACTGATTGCCCTCCATCAAACCGACGCGACCAGTGGGACAGCTAGAGCAACAGCAACAGCGGCGGTAGCAGCAGCAGCAGCGGCAGCTAGCTATAATATTTTATCGCTGCTTCAGCTACCGCTGAGATTTATGGCGCGTGAATGTGTAGATGCGCATTTAAGCGCGCTAAGTACAATTTTTGCTCTGCATACTAACATCTGTCCGTCCGTCCAACTGTCCGTCTGTCTGTCCGTTCAAATCTCAATCTACTGAAACTCGTCGTAGTAGTAGTTACACTAATAAAAATGAAGAAAAAAAAAGCGATACTTAAGTTTAGACATTATTTACCCTGTTGGTTGTATGGGGCGATGACGTTTGTCGACGACCTCGTGCGTGCGTGCCAGTTTTTCCCTTTTGGCCAATTCCTCTTAAGTATTCAAGCAATATACACGTCCCTATCCAAACAAAACAGATTGTATTAAGGAGCTCAGCGCGTTCTGCAATATGAGCAGTAGTCAAATTGCTAACACATTTAATTTTAAGCGCACCTGGATTCCACTTAATGCGAGAGTGCAATGTACGAACGAATCTGGTTGCGCCGCGCCATATGAATCATGTTTAAACGTAAAATTCCCACATTGACCGCGGAATTATTTTGAAATGTGTTTTTTTTTTTTTTTTTTTTTTTTTGGTTGAACGTGAGGAAGCAATAAGCAGGCCGAGAGATTAATGTGGAACAAAGCTGCTGGCGCAAAAAATGATTTTAAACGTAAATTAATGTGAATTAAATTTCAATATACGCAAAAAAAAAACCAACTCTATTTATATTGTCAGTCAGTCAGTTTGGAATTCTTATGCTGTAAAGCTGACAGATTTCTTAAGTGTGGATGGACCAATGATTCATATATTCTAACGAAGTTAAAAAATACTGGGATGTGTTTGGTTTATTTGGGAATTTTATTGAAGAAGCTTTAAGTTTGAAGTTAGGAGGTTGGGAACAAAGAATATATATTCGTTTTATCACACTGGCATCTAGTGATGTGTATTTTCGACTAGGCTAACTTTTCTTTATAGATTTTAGCGGGCTGAGTTTGAATACATGGTCAGAATTGCTCTCAGAGCTCTTAATTTTCTGTTATTAAGAAAACACTTCATAAAATTCAGAATATATAGCTATACTGAGCGCTCAATTAACATTATGGACTCTTATAGAGCAATTCTGTTTTTGAATTGAGATTCGGTACGGTATATATATAAAAGTTATTTTGAAAGTGTATTTTTCTTATACATGCATTTTTGAATCCCAAAACAATTGTCTTCGTAGCTTAACATTCTCTGTAAGCAAACGGTTGCTATTGCTCGGATTGCAATTCAACACACCAAAATACATAAAGAGAAAAGTTAGTCTTGTCGAAAATACACACAATTTTTTCTGTTTGCCAGTATAATTATATTGTATTTCAATATAAAAACTATATAACAATAGGATCCAATGAAAAGATTGTTTCAAGACTGTACGTAAAGTGTGGTTTTAAAGGAGGTGTTACAATGATCCATTAGATATTGACACACGTCGAGAAATTTACTGTTTGGGGCGGTTTATGGGTTTGTGGCATCACCGGATCATATTTATTTTAAAGTGAAGAAAATTCAAATATTAAACTTTTTTTTGTTTCCAAAAGTTTGTGGACGTGGTCTAGAAGGTTTAAGGTTTCAATAGTATGGTACGAGTACTATACATATGCCATACTTCTAAGGCATTGAAGGAAGTATTTGATGACAACAGAATTGCCAAAAACATACCTGTTGCTTTGCCATCAAGATCATGTCATCCTACGCTGCTTTATAAATATTTGTATTTCAAAAAGTTGTTTTAAAAAATGAGTACGAGTGCTGTACATATTTAAAAGAAAGATAAACTCATTTCTGCTAGACATGTAGACTCTATATACTCTAGCTTCTACACTGAACACGAGAAAATACCGTTGTTGAAACCAAATTCAACCTACATACATTTGTTGTATTTTTGTAATTGTAATCAAAAATGTTACTAATGCAGCTCTAAGCCTGTATCCGGCTCGAAGGGCCAATTTTAATTGTTAAGCTATTACGACCTACGTTTCGGTATCTCAAAACGAAAAGTTCATGTTTCGTTTTTTGAATGTTCACAGCTAAATTCCTAAATTAAAACTAACTAGATCAAATTGTAATATTAAATAATAAATTGAAAAACTATATGAAAAGAAGAACACAATCAATAAACTACAATTTCAGTAATCAAAAAAAAAAAGAAAACTCAATGCCAGCTTAATTCATACACTTTCCTTTAAGAGACTACTATTTTTGTAGATACCTATATCAACAAGTGATCACACATGTTCAAATATATTTGCCCAAGAGCAATTTTTGCAAATCGCGCTTGAAAAATTCTCACGTTTTGCTCTACTTTGCTGATTTATCTGCACATACATCTCTTTATGTACTCATTGTACTATCAATTGACTTGACTTCAGTTGTTGAAGCTTTAGTCTCGTGTAGAGTCATAACACTTTTATATGTTCAATGAACTCATCACTTGATGATCGAGCAGAAGAAATTTTGCAGCATGTTAGGGAATTGGAATAAGATCGCGCATACTAGAACGAAAAAAACATAAAATTTTAACTTTATGATTTTGTTTTTTTTGCAATTTACTTTGTGCACGACTTTAATTTTTGCTATGGAGAAAAAAAAACTCTTTTAAAGTGCAGAATTATGTGCAGTTAAAAAGTTATTTGTTTTTTTTTTTCAGGTTTTCTGTTTGCTGTTTTATGAATGAAGTGAAGTGTGGAAACGTTGCTGAGAGATAAAATGAGGTAGGGTTAAAGTACTCGTAAATTTTATTAAACAGAAAGACAAATACATGATGTGTTCTTCTGAAGGAGGTTCTGTTTCTTCACACAGACATTGGCTTCTGCACCGGAAGCACTTATCATATCACAGGTCGATAATGCTTTTTACTGCATTTCTTTCAACGTATTTACTGTTATGTTTGGCGGTGTTGAAAGATTGGTGAAAAAAGAAGTAATTGAAGTAAAAACTAAGATATTCGAAGTTCTTTGAAAATATTCACTAAAATGGAGACTTTTAAATTTGAAATAAATAAAAAATGTTGGTTAGACTTCTAGAAGACTTTAAAACTCTATTAAATCTTCGAAAAAATCTTGATGTTTCTGTCTCAAAGAATTCGAATGGCATTTTATCATTCTAACACTTCAAGAACTTCATTCAATATTTCGGCGCTGAATGAATCCTAAGGCTTTACTTTAAAATACATACGAGTACATTGCTGTTGAGTTCGCTTATCAGAGCACGTTCATTGAACTTATTTGCTTTTTACATACAACATAGCAACAGCTGCTCGAACAAAAAAAAAAAAAATTTATATGTACAAAATACAACCCAAATTTCTAGCCCATGGCGAATTTATTTTAATTTTATTGTTTGTGTGCGCCTTTTTCGAGTAACTCCAAGTCATGACTTGCGATTTTTTATTTTTAAAATCTTTTTTTTTGTTTTGTTCTGCATGTCCGAGTATTTCATTTACACACTTTTACACGCGCAAATTGTTCTGTGATTCGTTGAACAATAGAATTCAGAAGACGAAAGGTGATGGAGTTAATGGTGACGTCGGGAGCATGGGTTTTTAATGAATGACTACCGTAGGCTAGTGAAAAACACAGCGTGAGCAAAAGTATTGCAACCAAAAACACTAGCGTTTGTTATTTCATATGTTTTAGAAAAAAATTAAAAAAAAAAACGTTTACTTCGGTTACACTCAAGCATTGATACCCTTTATATCAAAAAAAAAAAAAAAAACAAAAAAAAACTGACTTTCCAAGAAGCAAGTTTGATAGTGATTTGGAGGAGATTTGTGTAGTGATGTTGTGTTCTAGAACTGGCTGAAAAATATGAAGTGATTTTCAAATATGGAGTCGCAATCTTGATTAATAACCATTAATCCGTATGGTGTTCTACTTCCTAATGTTCCAATATCGAATATATTCGGTAATTGAACCAAGGTAAGTTTAAAGTCTCTAGAATATATTTTTCGTAACACAATACATGCAAAAGGGCGACAGATATTTGACCCATACTTTGTTTATTGAACATAAAATCTCATTGGATTCAACTCTGGAGCAGTCTACTCCTTCGTTTTAAACAGTTGAATATTGACTGGCAGATTTTAAATGAGACCGTAGGAGCTGTCAAGGCGAACATCGCTATGGTCCACCAAATGTAGGAAAGTGACCCCGCCAGAAATGGTGTCGAAAATCCACAAACTGCTTTAGATGGCATCCATTACGTAGTATTTCATCTCATCAAGACAATTAATATTCGAATTGTTTCTACAAGCATCGTAGCATCGCCAGATTTAGCCCATTCGGCTTGTTTACTGTTTCCAAAATTGAAAAAATGACTCATTGGTACATATTTTGGTTCCAATTTTCTGAAAATCGGTAAAATGTGACGTTTGAAATAAATTTTTCTTTATTATACTTTTCAAGTAGTGAAATAACTTTGGGATGATAGATTCTCAAAAGGTCGATTTTAAAAGTGTATTTTTAATCCCTTACATTTCGAACTAGCGTCAAACCATTTAATATATATATGCTACCCCTTGCTGAATCTGCATTCCAAGCTCTTCTTAACATGTTTCGATGCGACTCATCAGAAAAACTTCCAATACTTATATAGCAAGGCGCACTAGCCGCTATAGTCTTTTATCCGCCTCCGGCAAGCGTTGTCAATACCAAGTTTGCTGAGATCATTCCAGACCTGGTCATTCCAACGTAAGCTCCATAGCCCTCTCTGACATTGGACCTTCAAATTTCATCTGGATAAGATGACCTAACCAGTGCAACTGCTTGAATTCTGTGCGCTGGACTATGTCAACCTCAAAGTTCGTGGTTAATAGGGATTCTAAACTCCAACGTAGAATCATCCAATACCAAGATGTAAATCGATATCTTTAAAACAAAGCGCGTATATTGCATAGGAAGTGACGGATAGGAACGGATGCTACCTTACAAACTTTACAGCAAATTGTTAATACTCATAATTTTCACTTAATTGCAGTGTATAAGAAAAAAATACTTTAGAAAAGCGCCTACGCAGAATTATTATTTACGCTTTAATAAGATATTCTATGCACGCAAAATGTCTTAGGAGAATAAGCAGCACCAGCAGCCAAAGTAATATATATAAAAAATAAATTATAAAAACTTATACACATATAAATCTAGGTGAATTATGCCCGGTGGTATTGCTTAGCCCGACATTGGTAGCCATCATATATCTATGAATATAAAAGTATCTATGAACTATACATTGACTACTACTCGACATGCGCGTCTATGTACTTTTGCTAATTGTGTTTTTGATGTATCTTGAGGAGACAGCCATAAAAATTTATTAACACTCTTGTTTATTTAACGGTGCTGTATGTTAATTTCTATATTCCAAAAAAAAAAAAACTTCTTACATGATTTTTTGCTAATTGGGATTTGTAAAAGTACGTGCTTGGTGAGAAGTTTTTTGAATTGGAGTGATCGTGACTACCGAACTGAAGCGTTGTTTCATTATTTATAGTCTGAAGGTTTCGTAAAACCTTTTTTGGAGATTGCTTAGCAAACAAGTGTCTATACTTATATGTGTCAAATAAATTATAAGTTTAAAGTAAAAATCTTCCTAACTTCAAATCGATGTGAGACAGTATCTTTTTCACCGTAAAGGCTCCAGTTTTGATGAATAAAATTTAGTTTTATGCATAAAATTTGAAGTTTTCGAGAAGAAAGCCTTTTCTACCGATTGAAATAAACGTAGAGAGTCACAGAAATCTTCTTCGCCAGAAAAATATTCAAATTTCATGCATGCATGAAGTTCGTTCAGTATTTTTTGTCGCAAGATAAATCATACGTATCTGCTAACCGCTTTCATGCGCAAAGTAAATTTGAAGATTTTGTGGTAGAAGAGATTTTTGTGTCACCCACGATAGTGAAAAACCCCAAACTTCAAATATTACATACAATATAGTTAAATAACGCTTTCTCCCTCTCATTAGTTTGGTGGTCCATAATAAAATAAACAAAATTTGATATTCCACACCAGTAAAATTTAGAATAAAGAAAAACAACTTCAAATTCCAGCATGCCGCACATGCTTTATACGAGAGTACATAGAAATATGTTCCACTCACTTCCAACAATGCTCCACATTTCGATACTTCACGAATTCCATGCGACAACTATTCTAATTGGACATAATAGACCAATACGTTCTTCGCGTTTATTTCAATTTTTTTCTTTGCTGAGCACTAAGTAGAAATATAATCGATTGTACGCTTTGTAAAGGATCCCGATGCACACCACCAAGTCAAGTCAAGTCGAGTCAAGTGAGCAAACACTCCAATTTCACAATGCCTTGATGCCACATTTCTTTAGAGTTACTTGCCTCGCTCGCTTTTGCGCTATATACAATTATATCTTTCATCTTTTTTGCTCTAACATTTCAATTTTCTGCAAAGAGCCACAACTTTTTCTTCTGCTTCTAGTAGAGTATATCATCTCAAGAGTACTCCGACGTTCTACTCCTACCAAACCAAGTCGACTTCTTCATCTATTTAGCTTACATTGTGGCTGTTGTACTTCTGGCTGCTGGTGATGTTGGTGCTGGTGTATATATAACTTAATTTTTATGGTCATGCAAGTCAATTGCAGTTTGGTATTTCTTCAGATTTTTTTTTTTAATCTTTTTTGTTTCACTTGTATCTACTTCATCATTATCATCATCATCTTTGCCATCGCCATCAACAGTTTCATCGTTTTGTTTGCTTACTCGGGAGGCAACATGAAACGCAGCAAATTGTTGTATCTGCTGCTATCCGCTCCAGAGTGCAACGCAGAGTTAGAGTCAGATTCGTGTAGGCAATCGTCATAGCTTAGCAAAATAAAAATAAAAAGATGAATGAATCGCAGTACGGAGCATAAGCATCTCTTGTTGCTACTATTTTTCATACGCTTTACATATATTGTTTGAAGCAGGGTTTTCACCGTTTGGCGGAAGATTTTGTTATATGCAGAAGATATATACTTTGGAGATACAATAAAATATTTGAGCAGTACGGTGAAAATATCCATCTTCATGTGATATCAAATGGAGAATAACTCGAAATGGAATTACCACACCTACATAGGGCATATCATGCGCACGAACCAGAATTGTTGGCTCCTTTTATATTTTTGTCTTCCCTTTTTAATCTTTAAGTTAAGAAATGTTCTTTTACTTATTAGTCTCCATAAAATATACAAAAGAAGATTTCTGCATTAGCACCGAATATATCGCTTTTGTATATTTTATGGAGCCTACCGATTCAAAGAGATATTTCGTAAAAATCTAAGTTTAAATTACCTAATGATGTACAGAATAAAGGATATGCGAATGCCTCAGCTCCAACTTTTGCATCAGTCGGCAAATATTTCGAAAGAAGTTTTTCTACTTAATGAGCGCAAATATGGAACCTACATGATGAGTGAAGTTTTGCTTTTTAATGAGTGCTAATATGAAATCTACATGTTGAATATTTACACTTATATATTTTATGCATAGTTTCTAACATAAGCTATGTTTTATATTCTGTTTGAAGTGTATTTAAGCTTCGTTTTTACTGCAGCTTAACTTTTCTCTAGGCTTCTTTGATTTTTTTGTTTTTTTTTTGTTTCTCTTCTCTGATTGCAGAGCTCTTATATAAGTCAGGGGAAAGGTTGCTATAAAGTCTAGAAGATACCAACAGAGAAAGGCACAACCAACAAGCTTAAGCGTGCAATTGAAATTATTGAAAAATATTTATAATTTTTTTTATTTCTTTCTTCACTGCTGATGCTGTTGCTATTGCCATATGCCATCTGAAACCACCAACTTGCGCAAGTGATCTGAAGTATGTTTGGTAATATTTTCTAATTAGAATGCCAACAGCTGGAGAATTTTTATCTTTGTAATTTGGCCAGACGTGCTGTAGAAAATTATTATAGACTAGGTAGGAATTTTGCTGTTCTTTAGAAGTAGAATTGTCAAATATTTATTTATTCATCTTGTGTTTTTATGCAATTAATTGGATAATTTTAGAAAATTAAATTTGAATTCATAAACTGATATGTGAGAAAATGGCAGAGAAATTGTACAATTCAAAGAAAATGTAGATGGCTCGAAAATGAAGACACGAATGCAATCAAGTTGGAGCTTACTAATATGTACATAAGTAGTTACAGTAGCTGTGAGGAAGCTATGTATTCTCACGGCAGCATTAGAAGAGTTTCTGTTACTTCACATTCTTATTCTAATCAATAGAAAATGTTTATATCGGTAGAACTGAAGCTGTAATACTTTTCGCACGTAAATTGTAAAAGTTACTGTTACAGAAAAAGTTGTGGGAGTGTGAATTCATGTACGTGTGCATGTACGTGTGTTTTTTACCAATGCGTTAATACGATTTTCAAATCGCTTTCCACGCGTTGTGGGTAACCGATTTCGATTTTCATTGATTTTAGCAGCAAAATTCCTTTCGAATGGTTTACACGTATCTTTTATGAAAAATGGTCTAAAAAAAAGGATAAAAAAAGGTGTTTAACTAAAACTATATAAAGGATGTGATGCTTCCATCCATAAGACGCCACCATATTGGATATCAAGGTAATATTGACTGTAACAAAAAAGTTGCTAAAAAAGCCGAAAAGTGATGGGTGTTATATTTTTTAATAAGGAACATTTTTATAATGATCTAGGTCTATTAGGATTCCTGAAAATCTACAATCTACACATTATCAGATCGATAGCTCTGAAACTGAGGAACTAGTTTGCATGCACACAGACAGGGAGCATACAGACGGACGGACATGTTTAGTTAGTATCGTCTCGTAAAATATTGTTAGATATTATCATCGCGCAGCTCGACAAATGATGTTTGGAGTCGTGAAATTTCTTAAATCAGTTAACATCGCAAACATATATTTTGCATTAAGAACACCATTGCATCCCATAAATCAACTAGATAAGCTAACAATTGAAGAAATCTCAAATAATAGGGCTAGCATCTCAATTAGCCATCCTTATATGAAATAATCAGCTAGCTATAAGGTGTCTACAAACTAAAATGTTTTGAACAAGAATAACATAGAACAAAAGCAAGCTTCAAATCTTCACTGATTTTCTTAGAAATCTTCATCGGTATTCTCAGAAAACATGAATTCACTGAAAGTTGGAGAAACGATGTTTTCGATCAATGAAGAAAGAGATACTTTTGAATCAGAGCACGATCAACGTTACATGTAGTTTATGATTTGTTACACTTTAATCGGCAATGTTTTCAAATGCCATCAAAAGGTGTAAGAATTTCCACCGAGCTCTACACTCAGACTTTTTCCTTCGAGCTACTTCAGGAAGAAAATTTATGACACTTGAAGATAGCATTTAAAAGCCACCATATATTGTGATATGCCTGACATTTTCAAAGCTAGGCTTGAAAATGTGTTAGAACGTAACCAAAATGTGGAGTACACATTTCCCAAAGACCAATTTCTTCCAAAAAAAAAAAAAAAAAAACAGTTCTGCCTACTTTTCTAATATACCCAATGTAGAAACTATTCAAATATAACTGCAAGCCATAAATAAACTATGAAGTCATTTAAGCTATCAAATAACAAAGTACAAACAATTTTAAGTATCTAATGCCATCTGTTAGCAATAATGTCTGAAGACAATTATGTTCTCTTTTTGTTCCTAGAAGCAACTAATGACCTAAATTGTATAAAGAAGAACTACTCTAGCCAAAGTTGCAGATATTATAGTTAACTTACTACATTAAGTGACACCTCGACAAACAAGCTATAAAATGAAAACAAAAAATAGAAAATAATAATTTTTGCAAAAGCAATAAAACTACAAAATAGAAATGCAAAGAAGAAATATTAACTCATAAGCAGTGCTGGAGAAAAAGCAAATGAGTGCAGGGCGTACAAGAATGACCATTAATGTCAACCCAAGAACATACAACCAACCACTAACGTGACAAGGAAGTAATGTACAATACTGAGAGGTTTGTTCAACAAAAATATATTGCAACATAATGCACACACATTGACATAAATTGATGAATTTTCATTGGTATATTAGCTCCAAAGATGCAAGGCATCAGTAGAGTTCACATCAGTCGAATGTGTCAATATTGAAAACTGAAATCGTTTGTGTACAGCAGGTGTAGCAAAAAAGAGACAAGAAGAAGTTAATGAAAGAAGATGTATAGTCATCTCAATTGGAGAAACAGTTACTGCATTTTTACTGAAGATTCGGGAAATTTGAAGTTTTACAAACAACCATCCTCTCCACTCTATTTTATATAACACATAATTTTAATTTAACACAAAAATTACACAGCAGCTGTATTTCATATATTAGAAGAACTATTTTTATTTGGTGAAAATTTATTAATAAAATTTTTTATAACTAAATAGAATATAGTTAAACAATTTTCTGAATAAACCTCGTCTTAGAAAAATTATAAACGACAAACACTACAAATAAATTCCTTCATTGATGGATGGTTGGTTGGTTGCTTAGTTGGTTAGGAGTATGGTTAGATGGATGGATGGATGGATGGGTTGCGGCTAAATTTGCACACTCTCCCTGCATAGGCACGCAGAGAATTTGCCTTAACTATGTTTGTTCTTCAGAAGTATTTTATTATTGTTTTATGTTGTTTTTTGGTTTTTGTTTTTTTGTGGTTTTCCGTTTATAATATTTCTTTTTTTTACTCAATGGCTATACATCCATTTAGCTTTAGTCCAAGAACAAGACGACAACGTCATCGACCACAAACAACTATAAAACCAGTTGACATGTTTGCTTAGACTATATGGAAGAAAGACCAAAATGCCTTAGGGACGGACGGACGAACAGATGGACAGCCAACGCCTCGACGGAGCAAGCGAATGTGTGTCAGTTCAATTATATTGCTTGGTCAGTTTTCAGTGAGCGAAAAATAAAAAAATTCGATATTAAAAAAAAAAAAACTAAGTGGAACATATTTTTTAACATGTTCCATGCTAAGGAAAATGAATGTATTGAATGCACATTTGATACGTCCAGCTTCTTCAGCAAGTGACTTATATAAACTTATTGAAGTTTAGTGATTTTATAGAATTTACTATATTGCATCTTTCATGCATCATGGTTAAGCATCATTGTTGACATTGATGATATATGACTGTGTTCCGCTGCTGGTGGTGGTGGTGGTGCAGGTGCCATGAAACAGGATAATTTGTTGACTGTGTGATTAATGCGCACCATGAAGTCAATGTGTTTTATTGATTGCTTTGGCAAAGGCTAAAGTTGAGCAATGTAGGTTAATTATTCACTTGAACTATGTACATATGTTCCACCAAATGTTTAATGGTTACTGGCAGAGGAAGGGTAATGATCGAAATAGCTTAAACGTTTAATTTTAGCGACAAGAGTTACAACTCATTTTAGGTTTATTTTTTTTTTACAGGTTGTTGCAGATTACCAGTTGTGCTTGGTTTTGTTTTTTTAAACCGTCTAATAAAAGGTTCACCAAATTTGCTGTGAAGTGCCTAATGTAGTCTCAATGCTATACAATTTTACCATTTCGTTCCAAGGTTTATGAGTAGTCGTATATCTCGAGTTCTAACAGACTAATTCAGCCAAACAGGCACTAAAATTGAAGGTCTTCTACAATTGCGCACTCGAACTCTCGTCTTCTTCTTTCTTCTCACATATTTTTAATAATTTAAGCCAATGAAACGATGATAAACGGTTGAAAAGTTACGTTTGCAAATCGTTGGAAAAAACGATGAAATAACATTCTTTTACGATAATTTTAAGTATAAATTTTAAGTACCAATTATACAAAATTTGTAGAATTTATTCAAAAATGTATACAAAAAAATACAGTTTCTGTATTTTTATATATTCATGGTTTCTAAACCAAAATACATTTTATTGCTCAACCTTCTTCGTTTGTGTACCGTGGAATTTTCGCCAACTTGTATTCAGCACTAATCAGCCATCATGACAATAATCTTCACAATACTTTCAAATTATTACGGTATTCTGGTGGCATCTACGCCTCAAAATACATAGAAAAAGTCTATGAGAAACCAGCACTGCTTTTATGTAAACTAGTATTGTACAGCAACATTTAACTCGGAATGACACATTTATTTAAAATGTGTTTCCTAGTGTTATTCAATGCATGGACCTTTAATTATAGTAGGCAAATATACTTACATATTGCAGATACAATATTAGTATTGTCATTAAAATCCAAACTCATTAATTTTTCAACGCATTCAATTAGCTGTTTATTTATATAATTATTTATGGTTAGCTTGCCGCGTATAAATACGTAGTAAAAACAAGGATATTCCCAGAGCAGCATTAAATCACGCTCATTAAGTTTGGATAAAAAAAAAAAAATTCTAAAGGTTTTATATTAAAACTATTTTTTTACACGCGACTTTATTGAAGAACGCCATAAAAATTAATAATACAAAATTAAATGTTTGTGCATAAATAAAAAATTCATGATGATGTGTTTTTTGTATGTGGTGCAACTCCTAGTTTTATGCAAAGCTATTTTTGGGGTCATTGTACAAAACAAAAAAAGCCAACCTATTTCAGCCGAATGTCAAGCCCTATGTCTAAATAAAAAAAAAAATACACACACCCATTGCCCAGAACCACTAAAGCCAATGCCGGTAATTTTTCTACTTCACATGCTCTTTTCGAACGTAATCATCCGGCTTTGAGTGTGTCCACAGCAGCGTGTAATGAGTTCAGACTTTGACAACTTCCTCTGCATGCATGCAGGAAAAATGAAAATGCTGGGAAAACTTTTATTTCAGGAAGTCAAGAAGGAACATACTCGTAGATAAAAAGTAGGCAGCTATGAGTAATAGAATGAAACTTTATTTTTGTGGGCGTTTTTTTCTTAAAAAAAAAAAAAAATAAACAGAAAAAAAACCGAGAGAAAAAGACTAAATCATAGTATGAAAAGTTTTTCCCCAGTTAGGTACCAAAAAGTTGTGCTTCACTTTTATTTTTACTTTTTTTGTCAGTGCAACAATTGACAAAGAATCTATGGAGGCTGACTGATGACTGTCATGATTACGGTTAGAAGCAAAGAAATGTAGCTTGACAGTCGACAAGTTAATGCTTCCAGAAAACTTTTCAACTACTTAGGTAAAAAGTTCGATATGTTTTAAATAGTACAAAAGCGATAGAAAACTAACGAAAAGACCTGCAAAAAATGTAAAGGGTGTTTTTTTGCAGGTAAGTTTGCCAAAAAGCAGGAAGTTGAGATTGACATAGTTCAACTGGTTATCTTATACGGATGTACGCCGAAGCTTCAGCACGGAAAGTTTACATGGGGAACCTAAATGGTGGACAGTGTCAGAGAGGACGTTCGAGGACCAGGTCTGGAATGATCTCACCGAGTTTCGAACGACTGGAGTCGGTGTGCAGAAGATAATAGCGACTGATACGCCTTCCTACGTACGTCTATGACCGATATACGGTTGTAGAGTCATATAAATAAGGAAGTAAGTAACACTCAAAAAGTTTATTACTCATTGAAAAGCTTATAGCATAATTTCATACATAGTGTTTGGCAAATCAGCCTGCAAAGACTTCAATTAGCAAAAATAAATTCAGTAATTTGTACGTTGATCGGTTCGAAATCGATCCAGTTTTATGCCGTACAATTTTTTCAGTGATGAGGCTCAAGCAGATGCAAAATTGTCGCATTTGTTGCTGGAAATGCAATGATGTTTCATCAGCTACCGACACATCATGAAAAATGCACGGTTTAGTACGGTTTATAAGCTGGTTGCATCATCGGGCCATACAGTCACCACCAACGGCGCCCGCGCAATCTTGCAAGATTTTATGTTTCCAAAACTAAATAAACATGATCTATAAGGTCTTCGGTTTCAGCAGATTGGTGCCACATGCCAAACTTCTGCAGCAACCAGCGATTTATTGAAGGAAGAGTTTGACGATCATATAATCTCCAGAAACGGAACAATTGTATGATCTGACACCGCTGGACTACTTACTGAGTGGAAATCGTTGTTATATGCGAGCAAGCCAGCCTCAATTGCAGGCTTGAAAGCCAACATCCAGCACTCTATTTATAAGATGCGCCCTCAAATGATTGAAAAAATTGTGGAAAATTTGGAAAATCAGAAGTAGTCGTGCCGGCGATGTACCCAAAATCATTTTCTATCATTAATTGACCATTGACTGATTCCATTTATTTGTATGCCTTTTATTACAGTTTAAAGTTCAATACCTCATAAGAATAAAAAAAACACCCTCTACAAAGCAATGAAAAATTCAATAATTTCCTTCCTGTTCAAAGTTATTTTTACGTTAATTATTTGTCATGAACATATAATAGGAGTGCATAGGATACATATAATGTGTAGTCTATTATAATATTAAATTTCCATATTTCTGTTGACGCTGACGACTTCGTGTCTGTTTATTATGACCACGAAAATAATTACATCGGTCACGGAAATATCAAATCAAACATGGTTACCACATTTTGCCCGCACTATTTTGTTATTTTATTTCTACTTTTTTTATTCAATTTATGCAGAGTAAAATTGTTACGAAGTGTATTTTCTGGACAGCTGAACAGCTACTTGAATGAGTTACGGACGGCTTCGGTGTAAGTTACTTGATTTTAGTTTAATATCTCAAGTGCAAAAAGTTATGACCTGAGATTGCACTGAAGTAAATTAGCTTAGACAGCAAGCAACAATAGTTGGTTAAGTGTAAAATTAAGTTAAATGAATTGAATTTATGGTTGCAAACGTTTTTGTTTTTGTATGTTGAAAACTAGTTTAGTTTTAGTTTTATGAAAGATTTCGTCAGTTTCTGGAAGTGATAGTTACGTTTACGATAGTTCGAGTCTTTTGCGTGTCATATATGCAAAATACTTTTTTTCTTGTGCTTTTTTGTATTAGTACACGAAAACTGTGCTCGAGCACGGTGGTCACTCAAGCCCATCTCTGATTTATACACTCTGATTTTGCGTCGTCCTCTTTGTAGTAGTCTTTAGTGTATTACATAATTTTAATACATGTCTCCGTCGGTTTAAGGGAATAGACGGCAGGATTTTTTAGAAGTACTTCCCAAAATAAAGACATAATCATAGAAGTAATCTGGAATACTTCTGTAGCACGAAATATTGTAGGTTCTAAAGAATGCGATGCTTTCAGCTAGAGGTGGACGCGGTCTTAATTTTTACTACAAATTGCCGTGTTTCATGTACGTCCGTAAGTAGGAAGTCAAACCTTCACATCCAGCATCAAAAGAATGCTGCTTGAAGAGTTTCTAGAACACCTCTGCATCAACGCTATAGAACGTGTAATCCAGATTGCACTCTCTGCGAGACATTACTCTATCTATCTCTCTCTTTCTTTCTTTCTTTCTCTTCTCGAAGCACCTAACCATTAGTTTCTTCTATGAGTTTTTCTATACTTTTATCTAAAATTTCTGAAATTAATATCAAATTACAACAAAAACTTACATCTATATAAAAATTCTTACTACTATTAAACTCAAATCGATGAATTCGGTCAAATTGCTTTAAAATTACTAAAAGCTAAACAAGTGTTTTAAATTATTTAAATAACCGACGCAATTTTCTTTAGAATAAAAACAAGTAAACCATTTTCGAAGAAAGAAATAAATATTATACCAAGTCGAATAAAAAAAAAATTGAAAAAAACGTGCTCGAAGACTGTAAAAAAATCGATTGGTTTTGACCTCATATACGAGAAACATATTTACGCTCGAGCAGGCTGCCATGCTGACTCGTCTTACCATCAAACTGACTGACTGACTGACTCTTGGCCGCCGATGACTGTTTGGCTGACTGCCTAAGAATGTATTCCACATACAATGTTTGCCTTAGTTCGCTTGCATGTTTTTAGCCTACTAGAAACCAATATTGCCGGTACTAATGAAGCTAAAATACAATATATATTCCAATAGAGTGAAAGAGAGAGAATATATGTATAAAAAAAGGGCTCAGAATGAAATGCAAAGTAAAACAAACACGCCATTGCCAACCAACAAAAGGCATCATCATCGTACATATACCCGTACAAATAGCTAAAAAATAGTGTATAAATATATCGTTTTTGGTGGTTTTCTTTTTTTGTGTTGCATGTTTTTAGGCGCACGCAAGCTTCTAAAGGAGGTTTCAATAAGGACAGCACAATTATGTATTTAAATAAAACAACAAATAATTGAGGTAAATATTCCAGGTGCACCATTTCTCGAGATTACACCGTTTCGGAACTTCTTCTTTAATAGAACAATTGTTTGATCAGCTGTGTGGCATGTGGTATTATCTTGTTGGAACCACAAGTCCATCAATTTCTATCCAATATAGGACGATAGCGAACTCCATCGATGATAACGTCGTGATCACTTTCATCGATGAAAAAATATGGTCCAATCACAACTTGTGGATGGAATGGAGTCTTTTTAAGCACATGTGGGTCTGTTGCTCTCCATTAATGCATATTTTACCATTTGTTGAAAAATTAGCTTCATCGCTGAAGTTGATTTTTAATGAAATTCAGAGTTTTGTTTCTGGTGTATGATTATTGCGAGTTTGTTAGATCCAGACAAAAATTTAACGCTGCGTTAGTATTAAAATACATAATTGTTATGTCTCTATTGAAAAACCCTTTAGCAACGAAATTGTTTTGTGAAAAAAAAAAATACAGATGATAAAAAAATAGAAAAAAGAATGTACAACAAGGTGGCATTAAACGTAAAATAGACATTAATGCTCATAATGAGAAATGAGACGCTGTCGTTTGTTGGCGTGGCACTATGTCTCTCCTTTGGCACCGCCATGCATTACAATATATTATTGTATTGTATTCTATTCTATAT
This sequence comes from Leucophenga montana, assembly GCA_035044765.1. Classification (NCBI taxonomy): domain Eukaryota; kingdom Metazoa; phylum Arthropoda; class Insecta; order Diptera; family Drosophilidae; genus Leucophenga; species Leucophenga montana. The sequence continues at coordinate 145,428 of JAWNNQ010000606.1, read as the reverse complement.
AGAGCACAATATCTTTCTATGTTCAGACGACGCCGCGTGTCAACCGGCAAACACTCTAACGACTCGTACTGTCTGCCTTAAGCGTTAGTTTAGCTGTTACACTCAGTCAGGCGGCAGCATGACAAGTTTAGGTCACGAGTAGCGTTGGCAGTATCTACTTTTTTATCTCACTCTCTCTTCCGAATGGTAAATTAATGCAAGTCAGATTGACTAGGGTTGGCATGACTTGCGGTATGGGATCAAAAAATGTTTAATCGTTAAAAAAAAACTATAACTAAAAGAGCATAATTTGAGCCAAATCGCTTGGAAAAAATTCCATAATCGACTATTTTATTGAGTTGGAATTTTATTTGATAATCAATATCCTATAATAATAAATCCAAAATAGCTTGATCGCTTTCTAACTGCTTTTACTCAATTAGGCTTGAGATTATCTATCTCCTATGATAGATATAATCTAGTTATTCTAATAAAAATAACTTGAGAACTTTGAATTATCCCACTCCTTGCCCATGTTACACTTCAAAAAAAATTACAAAATTATATGTCACGTTTTGCGTTACGTATTAAGTGAGCGACCTACTACAAGTAGGTCAACTTCTTGCGTACACATGTGAATGACAACTATGTCACCGATGTTATAGAATGCCTTCTATTCGAAGAAGAAACCAAATTCGCCAACAAAAAACAAAATAAACCGCATTATGCAACCCTGGTTGATTTTACAAAGCACGTGTGCTCTTCTTTGTATCTATGTTTCTGGTATTTTTGTGTGTGTGTGTGAGTGTGTGCGGGCGCGAAGCCAAGCGCGATTTTAATCGATTGTATTTCAACATGCTAACGCACAAAAGTACGCTACACAATAAGATACATTTACAGCTTGAGGTATAAAGCGCGGTGAACTCTTACACACAGATACACAAACATCATTAAAAGCGTCACTTTTAGTTTGGGAATTCAGAAACTATACAAATAGTATAGAAATACAAAAGCATATCTTTTATTTGTATTTATATGGAAAAAAAATTATCGTAAAAACACATCAGAAACAGACGGACAGACAGACAGACGGACGGACATTGACACAGAGCAATTTCATTAATTAAGCATAGTGCACTCTGGGGAAAAAAATGACCCATTATGTTTGCAGTTTGAGGTTGAAGAAGTTTGGTAGAAGGTTAGTATTTACATACATGTTTGTAGAGTTTATAAAGCAGCGCAATATTTTTGACGTTACACCAAATTATAAGCTCATTATTGATTCATTTCAATGCGTATATTTTTGGCATGATTGCACAATATATTGAGCACATATTAATAAACACAGGTGGGAGTTGGTTTTCTTTTTTCTTATACTATTGGGTGTTTGAATTAATTCGTAGCGTTTTTTCTTGCAAATTGAGGCTTTACTGTGTAACTTCCACTAAAATTCTTTATTGGCTTTCGGCAGCAATTTGCTTCATGTTAAAGCAATGAAGTGGAACTCCACGCAAAAACACTTTATCCGGAACAAAGTTAGGCATATTTAAAGAAGTAAAGTGTTATTATTTACGCTTCAATGCCAAATGACATACATTAAAAAGGACACTCAAGGACAACATGTTTACTTGGGAATACACTTTAGAAAGTGTAATATTGATAATGCACTAGGAAACACTACGAACTAATGAAAATACCCAATATATACTTTTATATACAATTGTATACCCATCCACTATTAAAGTCTCAGATGATGTAAATAAATATTTTCAGCTGTTGTTCAACAATTTATGCGAAAGTTTTAATTGAAGTTTGTTTATGCTTATTTGTATTTGTCCGTCTGTCTGTTCGTCTGTCTGTCTGTTTGCACATTTATGAGGTGGCTCTTCAAATTAATTGCCAACTGATTAATTATAAAACAAATATATAAATTCAGCTGCGTTACTCACTTTATTAGTGGTGAATGAGTGTAAGGACCTCAGAAGTGTAGGTTCTAATGTTGCATGAAATTCTCTTCTAATTAAAATTTGCTTTTTCTTTCTTCCATCTTTATTTTTTCGTTAGTGACGTGCTACGTGAAAGTTGATCTACATACCTGTAAGGATTATAAAACAAATTAATCACTATTAATTAAGTATTAATTTCAAGATGAATCTTAAATTATGCATAAAATATTGATTACATAGCATATTGTATATATTATAAAGGTATTCACAGTCAGTCGATTAACAGCTTAGTTGATGAGAAGAAGAGAGAGTAAGTAATTTCCAACAACAACATGTACTATGAAAAAGTTAGAAAACTTATCGATCTCTACTCTTGTTTACAAATTTACTCTTTCTTAATCATTTTGAAGTGTTGGGAAATACTGACAATTTGAACTCAAATCGAAATCAGTTTGGTTTTTATGGAGGAACAATGGAATTGAATCAGACGTTAAAAATTTAGCATGTTACCTTTGCAACTTTCCTCAATACTAAAGAAAATTTTAAGGAACCACCTTATGGCAACAAAATAGGTTCTTAAATAACCGTTCTTTCTGTGTTTCGAAGTACTTCTATGCTGAAAAAGTATGCTTGCCAGAAGTACATTTTAGAAGCAACCAATTCCTACTGGATAATCCTCTTGAAATGGCGTTCACAGTGATCTGTGTCTACTTTCACTTACTCCTGATTATTCGACTAGGTGTGAATTCCTAATATTAACAACAACAACAAAAAAGTTGCTCTGATACACTGTTTAGAAAAAGTATCTCCTAACAAATTCATACCAAAAAACATTAATTTATAATTCGTTTAATTTAAATTATGAACATATTGCATATTAAATCCGCAGCAGAGTATCTTTCATCATTTTGTATTGTATCTGTTTGCATCTGTGCACGGCGCGTTCATATTTCATATAACCAGAAATTCATTAAAAAATCATCAAAATGACCTCCTCCGTACATAAATGGCGAAGCACGTGCAACAAATTACTCAGCATAAAATGAAACTAAATTAACGGATATCAAGCAAATGCTATGCTGTGTGGTAGCTGTGAAAACAGTAGCGAATTTCTTGCATATTTTGTGCATAAAACTGGACCGGATATTAAGTTAATTTTTCCCAACGCTGTTGTAGACTTATTAAGCTTCACTGAGCGGCGGCATAGACTTTAATAATAAATACTTATAACATAAGTTTTTGTGTTTTACAAATAGATAGCATAATTGTGAAGTGTACCAACTTTGTTCCAGCACTTTTTAAACTTTAATTATTGAGTGTCAATTTTATGTTGTCAACGAAATCCTGCTGAGTCGATTTGAAGTCGACTTGAAGATTTGGCCAAACGGATGCGTCAACGAGATAAATTGTCGCATTTGAGCTGATGAGCAACCCCAAGAGTATATCGAAATGCTCTTACATTCACAAAAAAGTATGCTTTACAGGCTGAGGACATTCATCGGTCTGCTTTTCTTCAAAGATTATCGATGGTCACAAAGTTATGCTCAACTACTGCGCTATATTTTAACAGACTTTTTGCCACTTGAAATTGAACCCGTGGTTCAACAAGACGGCGCTACAAAGCTTGAATGGGCTTATTGTGAAATCGTTTCAGTGAAAAGCCAATTGTTCGCTTCAGACCGGTGAATTTACGCTTAGATCGTCATACCATTGATCATTTTTCTGTGGGAGTACTTGAATTCAAAAGTCTACGCAGATAGACCAGGTTTGATTGAGTCCTTGGCCTTACTCTTGTTATTACACAGAATCCGGTCGTTATGCTTAAAATAGTTATGTAAAAACCTCGACCAACATTCAAATGAACTTGTCTGAAAAAAGGAACTGACATCGATGAATCTTTTGAATGAATAAATATGTTCAACAATCCAATTCCATATGAGTATTGTGCGATTTTTATTTCAAAAACTTTCCATAAAGTCGATTCGAATTACCCGTTAAGACCGCTTTTTTTGCATTTACAACCCTAACCAGCTGATTACTTTTGCGTCTTACTGTATAAAGGGCGCGTGAAGAACGATGTTCATATACAGCAAAATGTCGACCAAGAGACGGACCCAATTCAAATAGTTGCTCCTATAATGCATTTATGAGTAAATCTTTCGAGTTATAATATGCTTTCCATAACAATATATTTTCAATTATTTAAAGTTTAATGATTTAAAAAAAAACTCACAGCACAGCACACCACTGTTCTTCACATTGCCAAACTAAAAATGTTTCACCTTTTCTACGTGCCCAGCAGAGCATTAAGGAGCAAAAACGAAAACACAAGACACGAAACGACAGCAGACCATGAATGAACACATTTTTACAGAAAAAATATTGTCATTGTAAATTGCGGATAAAAATGCGTTGACTTTCATACTCAACGAAATAAGAAATAAACACAAACTGTTACCAGAGTACACAGCAGGAAGTACGAACACCAAAATGGCGTCGAGATGTTGTCCCTCCATCGGACAGCAGCCAACACAAAATGACGTCGCGCAACAAAATGCCGCAAAGTGTGAAAGCCATTTTAAATGCAGACAAGAAGCTGTGCTTCGCCGATAATATTGTACAACAATTCTACGAAGTCGAGTCGTGGCGAGAAAAAGTTATGTTTTTAAAGTCAACAAAATTTAAGCACTTCTATGTTATACTTCTCAAACCACTATTATATTAAAATTCCGGCAGCTGCTACCAGGTATAATCGCCGCCACAACCAACTCACCAAAAAAAAAAAAAAAAAAGGTGAGCAATTTGCTGGTTAATTTTCGTCGACAGGCATTGATTGCATTTAAATGAGCACATTAAATAAAACCAAAAAAGAAAACAAGCAAATGGTACAGAAACTTCATTGAAAATATTAAATGGAATTAAATGAAGAGAAATCTATAAATCCCTGCCAGACCATTTACCAAATTAGTTTCAACTTTTGTATTTATTTTGTAGATTTTGAAGGCAGGTTGCTGTGGTACGTGTTGTAATTTTTATGACCGTGTTTGTTTTAAATGGTCGTTAAAAATGTTTACCCTCCTTTTTTTTTCTTTGATATTTTGTTGGACATTTAAATGTTTTATTTTTTTCGTTTTCAAGTCATAAAATCTGTTCATAAATATACATTTTATTTGATAGATTAATAGTATATTGAGTTTCTGCAGAGAGTAATTGCAATAATAATTGCTTCATTTTCAAACGATTTCTGTTAGCTGAAATTTCTGTTAGCTGAGAGTAGATTCTAAGTGATGCGAGATGAAGTCTTCTTTCAACAATTCTAACTAAATAAATTTTTATGCAGAAAGAGAGTATCATTCGTGGGAAATTGAAGCTACATGTATAGTATCTGACTTGCTCCGGTTTTCATTTTCGAGAAGAATTTTTGGTAATTAAATTCATTCATTCGATTTTTACTTTGGGAGGGATTGCGCGATATGAATTCACTTGGCACTACACTTTCATATAATCAAAGCAAAATGTTTTAAAATCCTCCCGAAGGTAAAATTTTGCAAAATATTCCCGAAAGTGAAAAACGAAACAGTCCTGTAAACAAATCTTTTTAGATTAATTCTTGCTTATCTATAAGCTAAGAAGCCTCAAAGTATTCATGACAGTGCAACTCTTTGGGGATTCTTCCAGTTCGAAACCACTTCCTTGTCAATTGAAAACTTGTTTCCACCCATGTGAGTTTTTAGGCAGGTGAAAAATTGAGTCAGCGGAATAAGCGGTGTAGTTCAATATGTGCCAACCTAAAGTCTAAAAGCAGTTTGGTGGCATTGGCCGTATGTGGACAAATACACTCCCTACGTCAACATTCCACTCCGGTAATGTAATTGCTGTGGAAACATCGCAGAAATCATTTTCAATAGACTGTATTCACGAACAGTTTCTTCTTTGGTGCCCAACTCACCGGTCATTATTGAAGTTCCACCATTCCTCTGAGCTTGCGATACCATCTAAACGCGTTCGTTCGGTTGATAACACCTTCGCCAAAAATAGTTTTGATACATGAAAAAATTTCAGTAGGTGTTTTCCTTTCGTGAGTAAGAACCTGGTGACAGCATGCAACTCGTACTTAATGGGACTTCGTATCGGCATATGCCACACAAACGGACACTACAATACGAGAAGAACATCCACAACCACTCAGTGTCTCGTATGGACACTACTAGTCTAATTTATTATATTTACTGTTGCATCGAGTGACAAAAAGCAACTTCTCAAAATCGTTGAAAACAAACTACAACGTGAAGATTTGGAACAAATAATATTCCACGACGAAAGCCTGCATGCTCTTGGCTGGCAATTCAATTTAGCGAAAAACTATCTCAATAGTTTATTCTTCTCCATTTTGTGCATAGCTTGGCATAATATTAGATTTTCTACTAGTTAGTTTTTAGTATCGCATAATCTAACCGAATTTAACTCCAGTATCATTCTCCAACAACCAATTATACATTACGATAATGAACTACTTTCAATAAACTATTCGTTTCCTATTAAAACTTCCCAACAAAAGAAAAATATAAACAAAACTCGTAAAGCTTTATGTGTGTGCACATTATCGATTCGCAATTTTCGAATTGCATTCGAATGGAACTACAACAAATAGCGAAGTACTTATATTAAATTGAATTTCAATTCAAACAAACAACATTTTTAAAACACGTAATGACAAGAATAACAAAAACTAAAAAACAAGAACATATGTATTGCATATACACGTACATACGATATAGCATATAGGATAGATGAATATATGTATACATTTCTATTGCGCAACATAACAAAAACAGGAAATGCACTATGCGCGCTTATACCATATCCTTTTCCGGTTGCCTGCATGAGATGCCACAGCAGAAGAGAGCAGAGGAGCATCCATGAGAATACACTTATAGTTATACCTGCATGTATGAGTACGATACTACCTACCTATGTAGCTGCTTGTTTGCCTGGTTTGCTGACTGTTTTGTGTATCTAATACTTCAAAAATAGGGAACAAAAACACAGAAAAAAAGGACAACGAAGAGCAAAATGTGTCACCAGCATATAACAGTGCGTATTTTGAAAAGGGTGTTTTTTTTATAGACTAATAGGTCTTTCAGTCGTTCAGTAAGCAAAACAAATAGAGAAGTCTTTGCTTTCACTTACTGTTCAATATTGCTTGGATCGTGCATCTCTTTCTCACTTTAGCTGTCGATACGTTTGCACTCTTTGAGCAAACCACTTATACATACTAGAGCACAAACCATCAAACTCAACGTATTGTACATATTTTTGAGATATGAGAAAGAGGCGAGAGTGAGATGCGAAAGTATATACTGAACCATACAGCTCGTTTACTCTTATTTGTTCTCTTTACCACTTGAAATCTTCACAACCATTTGGTTTTTCACATATAAGCACATAGTGCTTGCTGAGGTTTGTTTGGTCAACCCAAGAACATGCCTTGTTTGCATTTTCTAATGCATTTGTGCAAGGCTTTATTTTGTGCTCAAACACAAGTTTAAATTCTGATGAGATGCAAATCTACAAAAGATTCATGGGATTCAAATACAACCACTAAAATATATTGTTTAGTATCGCCCACATCTGATCTTTTTTTTTCAAAAAGGAAACCAAAGATCGCAAAACTGTGAATGAAAATATATAACGGCATAATGATCAGTGGCTGTTTCTTCCAAAATATGAATGATAGTATGCGGTTTCAACCATACTGAAGGACTTGACTCAACGGCAACATTAAATCGTGACATGGATCCACCGGGTTTACATTTTTGATATAAAATCAATTCATGTACACATCATTACACTGAAATGTTTTATAGCTCTTGAAACAAGCAGCCTTTATTTGTAAAACACTCATTCAAAGCAAGCAGACATTCAAACGAGTATGTGTACACATCCACATTTGCCTGTAATGCCCAAATATGTTCAACAAACGCTTGCAAACAATTCACAAATACAAAAAAAAAAAAAAAAAAAACTAAACATTTAGACACGAAATGTGTTTGTACAACAATACAATACAAGGCAAATTCATGTGTTGAATTTATATTTGTGCAGCCTTCATATTTATTTCTTATTCATCCTTTTTATTTTTTTGGTGGCATTTTATTCTGGCTTCTATTTCACATATTTTGTATAATCCTATCAGAAAGGATTTTCTTGTTAGCCTCAAAAGAAGAAGTTAAACTAAATAGTCTAGTGCTTTCAAGTTAGTAGCTGGGAGCTGGAGTTAGTGAAGTGGAAATGAATCGCTTTCATATGCATGCATTTATATGTTTACACAATACATATTTGAATTGCCAGGATAATGTCTTTTGCGTGTGTGATTACGCGCATTAGACTCGTACTGATGCTTTTGGCATTTTGCAATACAACATAAAGAAAGTTTACATACGAGTTTATATACTCGTACAATATTTGATTTGTATGACGGCCACTAGTAGTAGAGTAGGGTGTATGTGTTAAACTAAATTCCTTCTATTTAGACTTATTGGATTATTCCAATGGAGTGAATTTTGCTTATCTTTATGTGACAGTTACCGCAAATGTAAATAAAAATATTTAGGGTTTAGGGAAGGTGCATAAAATAGTTATACAGCAGTGGTGGAAATAGATGAATTATATGAATATAGTAGAAGGAGGAAGATTAAACTAAGAAATATAATATTCTGTCAGTACGAATAGAGCAAACATTCAGCATATATTTGTAGTTGCTTACTTAGACCATTTGTCCAGCTCGTCTTTAAAATCTCAACCAACTTACAAATTTGCTGCAGTCTTGCTAGATGCTTAGCACAGAAGTTACTCTTCAATTACTACAGTTTACACCTTACAAGTGATGTCGAAAATGTTATTACTGTACCTCATCGTATCATAAGTTCTTCCGTATTGTTTTGTCTCCGTATTGTTTTGTCGCACTAGCGTTTGTTGACTTATTGGATCCCATTCTAAAATGTTCAAAAATGCATCATATATAGCAGTGAGCACAAATAAGAGTGACACCAGAACTTTGGTACTTTACGGGAGTATTGCAGATACTTTCTTAACACGCATGCAATTTGATTAATAAAGTATCGCTACGAGCTAGGATACAAGTTAGTCATAGTTTGTTCTGCCAGCCAACCCTATTGAGCAGTATTTTATATTCAATTACCCGCTTTAGTTTGGTGATATGCACTCCAGCCGCCTTGAAAATGAACAATGAACTGCTCAATCAACCTGCCAAGCGAATTTCGTTAGACTGGCGCTGTGGCGATAATCAGAGTATCGATTCTTTTAGCCAAAGTGCGCACCATCTCTATTATGTATAGATACATAGGTAAATTAAACATAATGTTTAGAGCTTCAGTAGGCACTTTGCTCCACGTGGCTTTAATGCAAACTGAGCTGTGAAGCTTATTTATCTATGCTGTATGTTTTTGAGCGCTGGCCACTATGTCAGAGCAACATAAGACATATTTTGGGTGCCCTCTGGTGTATAAAGCTGGCGTAACATTTTCGGTGACAGAGCCTATTTTTATTATTGTAATATTGCTAAACTATAGTTTTTAATTACTCCCTTCGATTATGTTCTTACGGGAGTCTTCTCTAAAATCATACGGAAGAATATTAGAGTCGACGCTAAAATTAGAATCGTTACGAACTTAACTTTTTTAAGCTTTTTTCAAAGACTCATTTACTCTCCACTGATTTATCTCCACTATTTTTTGATTAAAAACTACCTGCAGCTCAAAGAAGACTTATTAAAATATTACTACTAATAACTTAATATTATGTATAAAATTATTTTCGTCAGCCAATTGCCGTAACCAACTCATATCTATCAAATCTGCAATCTGCCACATTTATGAATTTTTTAATGGATTTTTTTTTTCTACAAGAACATATGCCTTAGCAACGACCTGTAACAAAATTGCCGGCAGCATATACCTACTTTAGGCATTAACTATTCTATTAGTAACGCTTTAGACTAAGAAGCAATTCAAAATTGATAGAAAACATATTTTAAAAAAAAAGTTGATTATGCCATAAAATATTAATTAATCATAGCTACAACACTGTTACAATCATTTTCTAATAGAAACTTGTTTTACGAACAGCAAATAAGCTATTTATATTGCTAAGATATACTAGCATAATTTATGCGAAATTCGATTTGTAATTTATTATAAACATTTTTTTTTTGCTTTTCTAAAGAATTTATACCTACTAAAGAAATTTTAATCCATTGCTTAACGACTTTAATTTGAAAAAATTAAAAAAAATAAATATAAACCTTCAAGCATACCACTGTAGATCCAAAAGGTCTAGGCTGTTCAACTAACTACTTATTAAATTACTTAGGCGCATCAATCATATATTTATATATTTGCGAAAACAAGTTTTCTACGTCTGCATATACACGTAGTTTATGATTAACTTTTCAAATAGCGACTGCAAAACAATTGCATCATGATTTGTTAAGTCGTAAAAGATCAATGTAGCCTTTTATATTTATATACATTTGCAATAAAATATGTTAATTAGTAATATTATTTTATCATTTGCATAAATTCTACATTTAAAATTGTTTCTTTTCATGGCTAAAAGTGAGCTGTTAATAGTTTCTTGGAAGACAAGTTTATTATAACAATAGCTGAAGTGATAAAAGTTCTAACATGGCAATAATTTTTTGTTTTTATAAAGTTAATTTTGTCATTAATAGGCCAAGGGCAAAAGTTTTTGTTTGTAAGAAATGGCGTTCGTAGATGTTAAATATCATCTATGATAAAACTACTGTCGAATTTTGAGCAATCTGCATCATTAGGGCAGCCACTGAAAGCAAATATGAAAGACAGACGGCTGCATAGTGACAGAAAATACAAAAAAGCAGGTCAAAAATTCAAAATGTCATGAGTCTTATAAATTCAAGGGCGTTAGTGACAAATTTGCTATCAAAACTTCTGAAAAGAAAATAGTGGATTAATATTTTTAATACGCAGAGTCGAAACAGAATGCATTACGAAGCAGTATTTGAGGTCTCTGATTGCGAATCTGATATCGAAAATAAAATAACAAATAAAGTTTTTCAGTCCCTTTGAAACACGGAATTTACGAGTTTTTGAAATTATAGAATTATACTTTATAGAATTTAGATTTTCAGAATACGATTGGCGGATTGAAAATTGTGGCCAAAAGTCATTGAATGTTTTTAAGCTTAGAATTTAGAAGTTTTGGAGATCGTTGAGTACGATTCAGATTATTCAAAAATTTAAAATTATAAAAAAGGCATTCAGCCATACTAAAACTCTTTGTCAGAGAACGAGACAGAATTTAGATTTTTAATATTCAAAATGGAGGACCCGAAATGGTGTATACATTTTGGAAAAACTCATTTAGTTCTATTGATACTTGGTATTTAGTCGCTGGGTACGATTCAGAACTCAGACTTACAAAATTCAAAATGGCGAAACAGTCACTTAATCTTTTTGATACTTAGTGCTTAAGAGTCTTTTAGATCACTGACTACGATACAGAATTCAGATACTCAAAATTTAAAAAAAAACAACTACCAATATTAAAGTGTCAGTTATTTGCAGCCATATTATTTCATGCCATCCCATTGTCAATTTTTATTTTTAAAATTTTAGTCAGATTTTTCGTTTTTCAAACCAATATGAAACTGACAGAAATCAGACTGGTACCGGAAATTTATCACAAATCATGTAAAAACTTCGTATGAGTGTTTCGCATTGTTAAACTGCATTTCGGACGAGTTGTGAGTCATTTTATAGCCGTGGACGTAACATATATCCATTGCAACACATCACAGACCAAGCAGCAATCGAAGTAATGAGTTTATGTGGGTATATTGGCGCAGCAACCTTCTGATTTCTATCTGCCTGTCTGTCTGTCTGTTATAATGCTTTCAATGGCGTTCCAACAAATGATAGATGGTACTTGTCACAAATAAAATGGTTTAAAAACTACGAGTTATAGGTCTTAGATTTTAAATGATGTTTTAGACTGCTCTTCTAACATATTTGCTGCTTATCGATATATAAAAACCATTATAGGAGGCTACAGAGGAAATGAAGAATAATGAGAATCTGATTGTGTTTAGTACTTGATACTTGTAAATATAGATCGTTCAGTTGCGAAATAGATACTTCAATTCAAAATATAGAAGAACTTATAATACAAAATTAGTTTAAACACGCCACATAGTAGTATTTAGTTGTATATGTAATTCTTTATTTTTATAGTTAGTGCTCCACTTAATTAATTTATTTGAAACACACACACTTGAGTATAGCAACATGTTTTTCAGTGTAGCTCTATGTTAACTGGCAGTGAGTGCCACAAAAAAAAATTTTACAACGCCGTAATGTATTATTTTATTGTTGTAGCAAAATCTAAGATTGGAATACAAGTCAAAATTCATAATATCCTATGCCACAACACATCTTAGTTCATATTTCCTGTCATAAACTTCATATTTCAAGCACTGCATTTTCATATAATACTCGTATAAACAAACACATTTCATAAACGGAATAAGCTTGTCAATTTGCTTCCCCACAAACATAAGCATAAGCATAATATGAATATATATATATATATATATATATATATATATATATATATATATATATATATATATATATATATATATATATATATTGTAGTAAGTATATTTTTACATTTCCCCAACCATAAACTTCAAATCAGCATACAGCATTCTGCGCAGGATATTCGCAAGCATCATCAACCTTCAAATGTTCCAATTGTCTGCTGCACTGAAAACGACAGCTGTTTAATATTATTGAATGTATCTCTGGAATATTTCTGACAACGAAACCGAATGAAACGGAAAACAAAAAACATATTTTCAATAAATACGTTCTACAAAAGACTTGAAATATTCGTAGTAACGACAATTGCAAGAAAATATTCAAGAAACAAGAGAAAACTTCGGTGGAAGCGAAATTTTAATACCATGCACACGCAGTTTCTAGTTCAGTGTACTCTGTAGCTCTAAAAAAAAAATACATTTTGGGTGGGTAGTTTGGTGGGGCTACTACTAAAAGTGGGCGGAATATGCCCCTGAATAAATATATGAAGCTTCCGGCCATAAGAAGTCACCATTTCAAATTTCAAGTTGATTTTGTTTGTAATGGAAAAGTTTTTACTACAAAATACAAAAACGTAGTTGGTGCGTTTGTATGGACGCAATCCCAACAAGTGGGGGATTACACCCCTTGACATATATTGGATGTATCTATCCATAAGAAGCCACAAGTACTTATTTTAGGTGTATATTGAATGCAATAAAAAAGTTTTTCATTTAAAAGACAATAGTGGGCTGGTGCTTTGTATGGGAACTACCACAAAACTTGGTAGGAATTATACCCATTGATAAATACATATGTGAAGTGTCCATCAATAAGAAGTTACTATGTAAATTTTCAAGTCGATATTTACTAAAATAAAAAAAGTTTTTCATACAAAAAGTCAAAAGTGGGCGGGTGGTCTGTATGGGTGTAGCCCTTAAAGTTAGCTTGTCAATATTGATACTCTATTTAACTAATATAAAAAGAAGTCGATTTATAAAATTAAAAATTGTTATCCAACAACATGCAGACAGACAGACTTCGGACGGACAGACGGACATAGCTATATCGACTCATCTGGTTGAACTGATCAAGAATACATATATACTTTATGGAGTATACGATGCCTCCTTTAATGCGTTACAAAACTATCAGACAAATTAATAATACCATTTCACACCATGTGTGAATGGTATAAAAAAGACAAGCTATCAGATACAGCAGCGCTCAGAACGTGTTTGATTAGGACGCGATTTACGCGCTGTCAGTGGTTTTGTTTCTACTGTGCTGCAGCTGACGATGACATTGTGGGTTGTTTTTACAATGTAGATGGCTACTGTATTCCATACGGCATGGAGTGAATTAGATTGTTGCAACTGCTGCTGATGCTGCTGGTTGGTGGCAGTCACAGCTAACCGCAAACGCTTATCATAGTTCAGTAGCAGCAACAGCATAGAGAAGTAACGAGTATGTACCACGACCATGAATGAATGACTTGACTTGTTGCAACTAGCATATATTGCTGATAGCGTTCTGCGGTGATATAATTTGAATGTATGACAAAGGGACGGACAGACGGACGAACGTATAGATATTGCAAACAACTGAATGATGCAGATACTTTTTATTTTATTTTATAAATGTATAGAATCGCTGTGTATCTCCCTGTTGCTCTGCAACGTAATGCCTTGACATGCTGTGTGCCTCCCTGGTGTGCTAACACGCCATAACGCTGTTGGTGATAACTATCTTCTATAGGAAAATGTAATATACGCTGCAATCGACTTCACTGCTTCTTATGTAGCTCGTTTCGAGTTTTATGGTTGCACGCGCTTGTTCTTGTATCTTTTTCTTGTAACTTCTATTAAAACTTTTATTAAATAGCAACACCCGCTGTAATGTTTTTGTGGTGACAATGATGATGATGAGTACAAGGACTATAATGTTTGTTGATGATGATGACATTGTTACAAACTACTTATCACCACTGGCACTTCTAGTTTAATATGATGACTAGCATATACATTCAGGGCAGATTTAAAGTGACCAAGCTTCTTTAAGGTGTAGCTGATAAATTTAAGAAATAAAGAAACTTCGTAGATATGGAGGACATTTCTAGGAAGATAATAATTGATGTTTTGAGTTCTATCCCAATATGATTTAGGGTTAATGAAGTCCGAAATTAACTGTTGGTTATATGAGAGAATTTTTTTTTAGTTCGATCATCTTCTAACTTCATTTATATATCCTACAGAAAAAAATACACTTATTTCGTTGTTTCTTGAAAATTTCATCTACAATCGAATCACAATTTAGAGGAGTAATTTTGTTTTTCCGTCCGCCTTTAAATTCGGCTTGTATACTCTAAGAACTAAGCAAATATACTCCAACTCAGCTACAAACCTTAAAGAAATTTTCGACACAAAACTTCTACAACTATAAAGTTTCATAAACATGTAAAAGACTCTTAATTAAATTTAACACCACTCAATTCAATGACCATAAAAATTGCACGGTCTAACAACTAATACTTCCTGTTTGGCACTTAAGATCACTATCAGCTAAAATCCTAGCTCGAAAGGCAGTGCAGTCATAAAAAAAAGTTAATAAGCAAAAATCGAAGAAGAAGAAAGTGCACAAATTGTGACAATTTTGAAGGCATTAAAGCCCAAACAGACACACAAGACAAGACAAGACGAGCAAACGAGTAAGTTTATTGAAATTTAAGTAAGTCTACAATGACACTTTGAAGCTATTAATATACCAAAAACAAAACAAAAAAGAGAAGCACTGTAAATAAAAAGCATCAAAACAGCGAAAAGGAGGCTAAAGCAACAAAAGATGCGCTGCACTTAGTTTTAACCAAGAAGATTTCCACTTAAAAACAGCAAAAAGGCGTCTTACAGCATCAATACACTGTGCAGAGTTGTGGCCCAGACAAGTTGAGGAACTACTCGTATATATATATATATATATATATATATATATATATATATATATATATATATATATATATATATATATATATATATATATATATATATATATATATATATATATATAGAAAAGATAAAAAACAAAACTTAAACATGTATGAGAACTATTCAGTAAGCAACACCCAAAGTCTAAAACGGCCGACTCTCTACTAGATTCCAGCATTCTCCGCACATATATGCAACAGCAGCAAGTGGCAAGTGATCATCATTGGAGTACTCTGGCTGTAGCACGATAAGCGTGTGTAGCACAAAAACAAAAAAGGGTACAAAAAAAGATGCAAAAAAAGATACAAAAATGGATACAAAAAAAAAAAAAAAAAATTCAGTAGAAAACTGTTGAGAAAAAAAATATATGCATTGCGTTCAAAATTGCAGCGTGAAAAGATGCATAGATACTTCGATGCTGATAGTTTGTTTAGATACATAGTAAAACGAGATACACGCAAAAGGCCACTTAAGCCAAAAATGTTGCGGATCAAATGATAGATTTGTGTGTGAGGCATGAACGAAACGAACGAACGAACGAGCGAGTTAATGAAACTATGATGTAGATTTATGATAATATTCAATTTCTTTTTGTATGTATGATACTTTTCGTCTTTCTTCTAGAGATTGGCAAGATTATCAGATACAACTGCGTAATGAGCAGATACTGGAAAGCATATAAAGTGCTTCTAAAATAAAATAAAGTGGTTCGAATTTGGTAGTGTAGTAAAGAAATCTAAGTATCTAAGATGAAATGTCGACACTTGAGACACTTAGATTTAGGAAAGAAGAAAGCCAAGTATGCTAAATTTGTTTCTTACCGGCGTAATGACTGAATAGAATTCAAGCGAGACTTAGTTCAACTTAAAAAAATATTACTTGGTTTTGGTTTAAAACCATTTTTAACAAAGCACATTCACTCATGTACATCATTTAAATAAATCTAAATATATATTCAAATATTGTTATACTACATTAGTAGTAATTTGAAAATGTGCATTTTTTTCATAATATTAAAATAATTCTATCTCAATTTATTTTATTTCATGATAATTTTCTTGCATTCTATTGAAATATTTTACTTGCTGCTAAGCATATCTATAGAATTACAAAATATTTGTCTGCACTCACTTGAGATTTATTGTGTTTTTTTGAATAGTTTTGGCAGCTAATTCTTTATCTTATGATGTTGTATCTTTTGATTTTATATTAGTGTTTCTAGATTAAAATCAAAAATAAAATAACAAGTAATAGTAAGATTTGCACAAGCATTTTAGTACATTAAATATATCTAAGGTCGCTCATCCATTTAACCAGCACGATTTCATGATTTACTTTGTTCAAAAGATACAATAAAAATTTAAATAAACACTTCTCTATAAGATATTTATTTGTGAGGATGGACGAAAAAATTGCAGATAAACTTTTCCAATTTTCAATCAACCGAATCAAAAAATCGCAGGAGACTTATGAAATCGGAATGTGAAGAAAATGCTTAAGAATGTCTTATTTTTTGCAATGTACTCTTGCAGCGAAATCTTTGAAGAAACTTGTAGCGTATACACAAATATAGTAATCTACTTCTACTCTGAACGAAAAGTACCCAGAATTTCGCAAAAATATTCAATTTTTCTTTAATATATTTTTCTTCACTTCCAAGTAATCCCCTTTGCATGCAAATCACATATTCAAACGCTTCTTTCAATCTTCGAAACACTTTTCACAGTTCGATTTTGGAATTGCCGTGAGTTCCCCCGACGAATTCGCTTTTATTGCTTCAATCGTATCAAGACGAAATTCGCGAAGTGGCAACTTAAG
Organism: Leucophenga montana; assembly: GCA_035044765.1. Classification (NCBI taxonomy): domain Eukaryota; kingdom Metazoa; phylum Arthropoda; class Insecta; order Diptera; family Drosophilidae; genus Leucophenga; species Leucophenga montana. The sequence goes on along the minus strand of JAWNNQ010000606.1, from coordinate 128,064 downwards.
TCTTGGGAACTGGAAAAAAAATCATATGATGCCATATCATATGTATACGTAGTTTTCAGAACAACTTTACCATGGTTTTTGGTCAAATAATCCATTGCGCATATGATGCGATTTTTTTTTTAATAAAATCAGCATTCTAGGCACAAGTCACGCTTCTACTCGTTTCATGCATAAATTGATTAATCGATTGACGGCCAGCTCCCTGTTGCTTAATCGACAATTTTCAGGCTCAATTTTCGCTACTTTTTTTTTAATGTTTTTGTCATTCAAAGGGGAGCTGTGCTCAGCTCTACGAATTGTGTACTAATGAGAACCTCAGTAAAAATCTGTACTAGTGCCGCTTTTCCTAAAAATTCAAACCGAATATAGATCTAGTCTTCATAGAAAACACACTTCTGAGGTATTCAGAAGAACTTACATATTTGGGGCTGACCCTGAATAAAAGGCTAAGCTGAAGTTATCATCTAAAAAGCTTAAGCTTAGGCTACCAGAACTTTTTGTCTTTTCACGAAGATGGTTTTATGTGGCTACACAACGAGGTAAATACTATTGAACCTAGCACCCTATTGAACCTAGCAAATATGATTCACTGTCCCAATGGAGATAATCATTAGCGCTACCCACTTGTGTCTTACTTATTTCAGACGTTTTTCAGTTCTCCCTCCCAGTCAAGCAGACTGAGAGAACGGCAATCCTGGTACCAGATAAATCTATTTTTGAGAATTTCTTCAGAAAATGAATACCAAAAAAATAACAAAATTAATGCACATCTCAGCAAATTATACCTAATATAGCTTAAGTCAGTAAACAAACGCTAGTGTTGTAACATAATTATTAGCTGTTGTTTGCAGCGCATGTTGCCAAAGGCACTTTTACTAAATACTGACTCAAACATATATATTCAATACCATTTTCAAGCTTACTGGCATTCTTAAGGTAAATACTATTAAAGATACAAAAAAGTATCTTTACTTTAATTTAATACAATTTGTCATCATTAGTCATAAACTGCAAAAGCCTAGGTTAACAAAATACGTTTTTTTTTTATGCATAAAACATGCTGTAGATATATTGAAATACCTCAACTATGTATGTAGAGGATGACGTTGTCATTAACAACGTACGCTCAGTACATATAAAAATTCCGAATGCCACCAAAGCGAGCCAAAAATAAACTTCAAGCAGCAGATACAACGGCAACGGGTACTAAAACTAAGCAATGGTCATTAAAAAAAGAAATAATAAATAAAATAAAAATAAATTTAAAAATCATTAGCAAAAAAAAAAAAAAAATGAAGAAAAAACGCATGCGCGCACGCAACTTACTTGCTGCGGCAACTATGCGCATGCGCCAGAGCTCCAAAGCCAAAGTCAAGGCTGCGCGCACGCGCACAAGTTCAACTTGGATGATCAACACAGAAAATAAAATAAAACAAAATAAATAAATAAAAACCTAGACTAGCGCCATAAATAGTTTTGTATCTAAATATGAAAGAAATACACTCAGACAAACACAAACAGAGATTAATTGCAACAACAAGTGCTTGCAACAACAAAACAACAACAAATAAAATCAATCCGTATATAGTAGAGATCATTAAAAATATTGTATGTACATAAAAATATTATGCTGCAAAGTTAAATACCCTACACATAAGGGAAATGCTCCTCAGTTGGACCTTATGGGGCTCAGAACCATGTCTTTGTCTTTGTCTTTTTTTTCATTTTCTTATCAACTAAACTTTCAATCGACTAGGTGTGAATACCCTACAAACTATTTACACTAATGCTGATTTCAATTTGATAGAATCTATCATTTGGTGAATCCATCTTTCTAAAATGAAGAAGAATGCATAGACTAGTTCCACAAAAAAATGTATTTAATGTATCTAACATAATTAACATATCTAAGATCTTCATTATGATCTTCGGCAATATCAACAAATAAAATTTACATACATAATATTATTTATAACCACGACAATCTTCGCTCTGAAGCGATTGGAAGTAATCATGTCAATCAAGGATAGTCAATAACTGCGTTAAAGAGATTTATCTTCTGTTATCCATTATAATAAGAAATCTTGGGACTTTCAAATGAAAGCTGCAAAGTTTCTTACTGAAAATTCATTTTTGAGAAGTAGCTTTAAACTACATTAAAGCTCTTTCCATCCATTTTCTCCTTCCGGTCATATATCCAATATCAGCAAGAAGCTAAATGGCAGCTCATAAAGAAGATTCTGCTCATCACACAGAAGACTACAGGACGGTTTATTATTAATTTTGCTATCTCGTTTAGCACGTGATGTCTTACTATTAGTTTTATAAAATACAGTCTTATTTAGCTACATAGATGGTCTACTTATTTTATATAAAACCACCTCCACCGCAAAGCATCCATGTCAAAAATGTTGCACCAATAATCCGTTTCTGCATACTTGCCACCAGTCTATAAGCGATTCGGAAGTAAGTTCACCATTAATTACATCAGGCTACAGTGCTGGTAGTATTCTAGAAACATTTGGAGAAGGTTAACATACAAAGAACTATCTCCAACATAGAAAGTTGAAGGAAGCAAAAAGAATCAATTATATGGAAGCTATCTTCTAGCTGAGGCTTCATGCTTCCAAGAGAACTCTCAGAATAACACTCTCCAATATGAAATTCATTCTATACCAGATGATCCCAGGGATAGAATAAATTTTATATAGTATTTTTGAGAGTGTTAATCTGAGAATTTAATCAGCAGGTTTCTACAAAGTCTGCTTATAGATAATGAACTAAGCACTAAGCTGCAGAAACCATTAAAGGAAAATCATGTTACAAAGCATATTCTAACTAAAATTCGAGCAACTTTAGATACATAAACCAAGCAAAACTTCTGTGTTAGAGTTATTAGAACACATCTGCTGTATATTTTTACTTCATGACAAACTCTCCATTAAAGTGTTATTAGCGATTTTCACACATTTTGTGTAGGATATCTAAACAGCAACTAAATACAAAACAATCTTGATGAAAACCAGGCACTGGAACTAGTTGAGCGGCGTCGCTGACTGCGTGAAAGATAAGAAAGCCGAAAGTACATGCGCAGACAACTCAGACGCAGTAGGGTGTAGCCGCTGTCGCTTCTACTTCTGCTGCTAATTGCGCATGAGTAAAAAAGAGTTAGACATAGTGTTGATAGAGCGAGTAGATATAGATGGCATAGTAGGCAATGAAGAATTATTACTAGGAAGCAGATTGGCGGCGGTCAAGCAACAAGAACAAGCTTTGCATTCATATCTAGTAGTAGAAGCAGCATAGACGTGCTTATATGTCCGTCCAGAATTTCTATATGTCTACATTTCGGGGCGTTGTATTTTGTGCAAACCAATTCCCTCCATACGCTTTAACGTTCATAGACTTCGTTGGAACTTAAACGTTTGATGGATTCATTGTAAAATACAAATGTATGTACGTGGACTGGGTCGTAGACTTTGTGGTTTTTCTCATTATGGGTTTGGTGCATCTTTTGTCTAGTACAAAGGTTTAGTATTGTCGTCGTCGTTGTTGTTGTTGTTGTTATTGTTATGCCCCACCGGCTTACGTACTCCTTCACCAAATAGATTGTTTGACATTGGCGTTGGCGTCGGCGCCATAATGACAGTTGGAGTTTTTTTTTTTTTCATTCTGCACCATGGTCATTGCAAGTTTGTTGCTATTTTTACCATAATTTTTTTTTTAGCTAACATTTATTACTGGAATTTAGTGTCTTTAAATTGGTTTTTAATAGAGAGTTTATGGCGTTCTCATGTATTATACGATACAATAATATGTTTGACTGCCAAGCTAGATAAGGCTGAGTGCTTTTCTGTGAATTGTTATTTGTGGTAACTTCTTAAGTGAACATTTTGTTAATGATACTGTTTGACAGTTGCGGTCGGAAGAAGAAATATAGAAGTGTACCTCGAATTGCACAATAATATTCTTTTGTTTGGCAGTGTCTTGCTGAAGTGGTTAAAAGCTTAATGAAATATAAAATAAAGTTGAGGTGTTACGAAACACCCGGAAATGGTCAAGCTCTTTAAGCAATTTATACCTCTTGAATTCAATGTTTTTGTTGCACCGTTCTAACTATACAAGAAGCGTTGCAAAGTAAACAGGACTTTCATCAAAACTGTGCTGAATTCGTCAAAGTTTAATGACCAAAATCATCTTTGAAATGCATGAAATTCATGAAATTGCACAATGGAACATTTTCAAAACATAAATTTATTGCATTTTCAGTTAAGATTTAGGCTATTGAACGATGTGTGCATGCAGTAGGATGTTGGTGTATGTTGCATGTTAATCCGTCAACTCAATGATTGACCTTTCGTGATCGATTTTTAATTAAAAAATGCATTTGCCGAGAAAAGGAAAGCATTTCATGCGTTTTAGAGGTCATACAAATGGCATGTACCTTTTTGACACACCAGATAATAGCCTAAGCCCGTTTTGTTTCGGGCAGCACCTTGTATATGCAGATTGTGTGATCATTTTAATCATATACAGCACACAAAATGATCAAGATATCAATCGCTCCACTTGCATAGATTTTCTAAAGAAGTTTCGACTTACATTTCCTGCTTCTTTTATGCTGGAGATTATCATTAACAACGTCAAGAGCAACAAACGCTGTAATACAAAATAGCAAAACTTGTTCGTCGTCTAGAATTTCATGTCAATTTATTGCAACGACTTAAATCTAATTATAATTGCTACCAAGTGCAACTTAAGTACAGTTGTGTATAAAGTTTCATCGAACGGTAAAAGAAGTTTCCATTTCAATGTTGCACGGTAATAAAAAAAAAGCGAAATAAAGTTTTGAAAAAAATTTCAATAGATCAGCTTTAATAACAACATCAAAAACTATAAATGCTCTCGACGACGACGATGAGGACGACCATGAAGCAAACACATCAAGTGCAATTCAAAAGCTTTTAGCTGGCGCGCATGCGCATAAACGCCGCCAAACTGTACATAATACAAAGGCAGACGTTGGATCTTGGAATGAAAGAAAGATGCTCACATTCGGATAAGATGACAGATTAGTTAAATGCACATAAAACGAACAGAGGAGCCTGCCTTCTGTCTACCTAATACAGACTTCTATACAAACTAACTATTTATCTGACTGGCTGGCTGGCTGGCTGACTGTCTTTAGGCTTTGTTCTCGCACCGAGTGCGCGAAAAGTAGGCGTTTTATATATGTCTTCATTTAAGACACCGGAAAAATATAGAAAGATTGTATATAATAATTTCATGGCTCTTTTGTGTGTAATGAGCGACAGATAGACAGACAGCAACTAACCGAAAAAAAGAGTATTGTATATTATATCTGTGAAGCTTAATAAAAAGATGCCAACACATAAAAGTGGGCATAACTTGAAAATCATCTGTTAAAGTTGGTGTTTTAATTAGAGAAGCGCTTATTACTTAAGTTGCCGAGTTAACCGCGCTGATTATATGACGGCATTGAGTTTGAATTGCTTTCTAGAGTTTGCTGATAGAGGAAGCTTATAAAGCATTGACCAAGGTCAAACGTAACAAATTGTTAATTACTACTGAAATGGTTTTTTTTTTCTAACGAAGCACAGCGTAAATTGGTTAGAAATTGCCTGAACTTCGTTGGTTGGTCGGATGTACATACGTGTGTAGTTAGATTTGGTGAATAATATACAAGTAGCATTTGGTTTTTATTAGGATGCTATGACAATCAATATCATTTCGAAACTGGAACTGGAACTAATAGCCGGAATGCAGCACAAAAAGTTATAGAAGAAGCTACCTAGAAAAATTAAGCTACTCTTGCTAGACACAATGAAAATTTAACATTGAGAGACATAACAATGAGAGACTTCCATAACTATGTGAAGTTTCCTTCCACAAAAAGTCACCATATCGAATTTCAAGTTGATATTGACTGCAATGAAATAGTTTCTCATGCAAAATATGAAAAGTGTTTGGTAGAATATGATTGGTAGCTACATCGAAAAATGGGTTAGACACGTTTAATATAGTCATCATATTGAATTTCAAGTTGGGATTGACTTGGATAAAGAAGTTTTTCATACAAAAACACAAGTGCGACGAGTTTGCATGGGAGAAACATCCAAAACTGAACGCAGCATGACTTGTTTACTTTAGTCAGATCGGCGCGGCAACATTCTGATTTCTGTTCGTCTGTCTGCCTTTCATAACTGCTTTCAATGGCTGTCAAAGACATACCTAATGATGCAGATTGCTTAAAATTTTAACGTAATCTATTAACATGGTAGTTGGCAGCAGCAGTGTTGCATTTAAAGTTCCTACGCGGGAAATTTAAAAAGTGACTCACTTATCATATTGCGCTTATATATCCACTGATCAGTAGACATAGACAATCTCAAACAAATCTAATTTAGCTACACAATAACAATAATTCTCAGAACAATTTGCTTCAGAAAAATGAAAACATCACGCTGCATAAAAGTACGCCTACAAGCACCTTTATCTGCAACAGATACAAACAGATTTACATAATTACATAGATACACTCAACTGTGAACATTAATAGGTACACGTAATTTATAAAGCCAACCGGAATTTATAATAATAAGATACTTTTTTTTTGTTTTTGCAGAAAGAGCTAAGCAAACAAATTTTGATTTCTTTATAAACATTGTTTTTGTTCAGAACTTATTTTGTCTACAGTGCTACAGCATTTAATATTTGTATCTTATATATCTTATAGTACGAGTATCTGCTGCTGCTGGTGCTAGTGCTGCTGGTGCTGGTGGCGCTGTTTGCTTTTTGGTCGCTTGTGTTTGCGTGCTAATTAATTTTTTTTTTATTCTTCTACTCAAGCTTTGCTGGGCGTATATAAGAACAGTAACAACAACTACAAGTAGCAAAAGATATTATTGAAATGATAAAAAAAGATACATGCGGAGAGATGAAGCTGAGAGGTACAAAAAAATCCAACAAAAAACCTAATGAATTTATATATAAGAATTAAAAATAAAATCAAAAAGGTGCAAAGACCCAAAACAAAAATAATGAAAAATATAAAACGAGAAGAAAAATGTTACCTTGAAAAGTTCAAAAGTTCATATCGAAGTAAGCCCAACAAAAACAACAACAACAACATCCAATTGGACGCTCGACAAAAGCAATTAACTTCACACAATAAAATTGTCCGGAGAGTAGAAACTTTTGTTTTTACAAATAATTTTGCGCAGATAATGCCAAACAAATGGCTTTACAAATTGAAATTCTTATTGGATTTTCAGCCAGTGGTATACAAACATAGTCGTGGGTGTTCTTTCCGAATGTCGCGCTGCTAGTACATCCGTACTTTTTAGTTGTTTGCAATTAGTTTGCCATTGAAATTAAAAATTCTTCTACGCTATTTCTTGCGAAATGTTGCCGAAAGTTTTATTTTTTCATATTTTTTGTTGTAATTATTGCATAAGAATTTAATTATTTGTAAGATGCTTGACTGAAATTTTAAATGATGTTTGAAATTGCATGGCTAATTTTGCTTTGAGAATTCATGCTTAAATTCGTTGGGAAAATAAATAAGCAAAGGAAGCAAATTACACACAAACACACACACATACACACTATGCAATATGCTACTATTTCGCTGTTGAAAACGAAAATTGAAATTTTTTGCTATGGATAGAATTGTGAGAAATTAATTTTAAAACTTTTTACGTTTTCGAAGCTAGTGTTATAAATTTTAACATAACTCGTTTTTGTACGTACCGATTTAGTTAGGTAAAACACTGAATCGAAGAGCATTAAATTACCTACAAATATTGCACAAGAACCTTGTCAATCGGTTCGGTAGTTAAGGAGTAATAGCTGGAAATATGGGGAAAAAGTAATTTCTTGTGTCAAAATTTACATCTAAAATACATTAAATTAACGAAAAAAGGGTAAAAAATGTTTGGTTTATAGTTTTTTTTCGTTAAGAAGCACCTTTTACGAAGAAATCAAGTTGCTTTTGAAAGAAATGCATGGAAAGATAACGAAGTTAAGAGTATTTAAGCGAAGGCTTAAGACATTATACTATTCCCAACTCATCTGAAGCTGATTTTTTTAAGTATTTTAATAAAGTATGAGTGTATTAAAAACAATTATTGCTTCTTTTCTTTCTCTTTGGTACTGTCGATAAACAACCTTCACTCTTTTGTCTCATATAGTTTTCTTAACTCCTTAAGTAAATCGAAAATGTTGTACCACACATTGTAAGTCATTTTTTTAGTAATAAAAAAGTTGGGTTTACACTTTCGAGATGGAAATACGGAACAGCAAACCAGACGGAAACACAGTATAAAGTCGAATTTTGGTACTTTCAGTCAATTGTCAATAACTTCGTTATCTTTCCATGGATTTTCGCATTTTTCTTCCAATAACCCATTAATTACTGAGCGGATTGATCAAGTTTCTAAACAAAATTTGTATGGAAAAAAAGGAATTAATTCATAACTTAAATTTTTTTTTCCAATTTTCGTGTACAGCAACTTAAAAAATATAAGTATATTTCTAAAGGTGTTGCATAGTTTTATTTATAAGCATTACAAATTGTTTGAGATTTAATTAAACTGAAAAACTAGAAAAACTATTGATAATATTTACTAAAAATTCGTATCTTTTGCTGAAATTCCACAAAAGTAATCGTTCCTTCTAGCATGTCTTTACTGTATTCCGCCAAACACGCAAACTTAGTCAAAGCAGCAGCCTTAAAAATCCAATAAAATAATGGCGCTTTGCATGTTGCTAATTCGAAATGCATTTAATCGACCGCCACTACTGGTCTTGTGCATTTTTGGTCTGCTGGCGGCTGCTGTCCTCGTTAATCATAGCCAGACATACGTCATTTGAATAGTTGAAGCACAGCTGGAGCAGTCAGTCAGTCATTCATGCTACCTACTGGCTACCAAATAGCACGTAATGTATAGAACCAAGTACAGTCCACGGTAGCAACGAATGAACAAGCGCATTTTGCATTCAAACATCATTTTCATTAACCTTAATTAGCCGTGCAGCTGACACATGCACTGACGACGACGACGATGACGATAACGATGGCGGCATCATAAATGGAGAGTTCATTTCAGCTATAGAGTAGAGAAACAACATTGCAACTCTCAGCAGCAAAAAAAAAAAAAAGAAAAAATCAAATGTAATAAATGAGAGTAACTGAGTATAATAACGTGTCTGACATTCAGTTTTGCATTGTGCTCACACAAAGATTCAGGTTCAGCTACCAAACGTTACTGAGTGTGCTTTAAATGCACTAAAAACTGCGTAAAGCAACTGCAAATGTCGTGTGAGGCAGTTTAGGGGTATTCACTACTTTGAAAGAGAAGTGTATAAAATGAAGAAGCAAAACTGATGTAAAGAAACAACTTTATTGTGTCTTCTACTTCTCTATTCAGAATGTTTCTATTGATGGAAACTGGAGTTCAGTAAATAGTTCGTCGGCAAACCACAAACGAGTAGTCATATTTTTTACGACTTGATAGTTGCGTGTTAATTAGAGAAACGCTACTAGTTACATTAAACATTTTGGTGCCCACGTTGGGCGCCAATTTTTTTATTGGCAACCAACAATTGAAGCGATCATATCATTTCATATTTTCGATTCAATTAACCGGAATTTTTATAGTCACAAACTATCTCCGTTACGTCAGATGGTATCTGCACTTTCCTGACGCAGAAAATGGTTTTCTATAGTACATACCTTACGCAAGGAAGTTGCTGATGTAGCCTGCATTTACAAAGCAGGTTAAAAACTAGTTGTGAATTATAAGTGCTTTCGTACTTTAAAGAGAAGTTTTTTATATGAAACTAATTTGTTAGTTCCGAGTCATAAATTGAGTTTATGCGAGAGAAATAATTGTGATTTGCACTTGTTTGACACTTTTCAGTATTTCTCAAAACTACCGTGAATATCCTCATTATTTTTAATTCTCAATATTTATGCTTGTAGTGCAAATATGTCACATATGTACATACATAAATGACACATACATTATTGTTCATGTTGTCTGCTATTGACAGTGACTGTGAATTAAATGTCACTGAGCAAAAGAGTCAGTCATTTGAACTGACTTTTTGTTTGACTGACTGTCTGTCTGTCTGTCTGATTGACTGTCCGCCTTCACACTTGCTGAATGTCTGTCCGATTGTCTCTATTTGACTTTGATCTACATAAGTGCTAATTAGTTTCGATTTTTCTCGCTCTCGCTTAGAATATATCGCATACATTACTTTTGCTTACTTTTCTATGTTTTACTTTTTCTGTACTTAATCTCTATTGTATCTTCTGTACGAGTATGTTTTTCATCAGCATTGTATTTGACTTTTTCTGGTTCTGGATACTTGGTTCTACATATTTCTTAATTTTTTTTGTTTTGTTTTTCTTTTTTTTTTTTTGTACTGTGACACATCTGTCAACTTGTTCTCTCGCAGATTTTCGCCACTTTGGCACCTTTTGGACGCGCATACTCTTCCCTACCTGTTCCAGTTATATTTGACTCACTTAACTTGAGCAAAACTTTCACGTAGCTCATTTGTCAAATGGAAATTTTGTCGCGCTGTCACGTTTTGTTGCTGTTGTTTGTTGTTGTTGTTGTTGTTGTTGTTGTTGTTGTTGGGCAGGTACATATTCGTATATACAATCGCATGAATGTAGGAAGTACTAGTAAGTACTACTAGCCGCCAGCAAACAATCTTTGAGATACTTTTGTTGAAACAAAGAAGCAATAAGCATTGAACGCATTGCTTGCCTCCATCAGAAACATCATCATCATCGTCATCTCCATTATACATTGTTGTCGTTCAGTTCGAAGTACAGAAAATCTTTCGAGCAAAAGTTTATCTTGTCAATAAAGCGCTTGACACCTTTACTTCATTTGTAAGATACTTTTTTTTGGTTTTGGTGTTGTTTTATGTTTTTATTTAATTTTCTTTCATTTGGTAAGTGTGAGTGAAGCGTAAATCTGACATGCAGATTTGTTTCGTGCTAATTTGTTCCAACATTATTGTGTATTTTATGTTTTGTGTGAGGTGAAATTCTTTTGCTTTGTTCTATGAGTTTTAAGATACATTTTTTTGTTTTTGCATACATTTACGTTATTTGTCTATGGCGTGGCTGTTGTATAAATTTTAAATCATTTTATAAATATTTAACTTCTTTATTATTGCCTAAAGAGCAGCAGTGCATATATGAGTAATCCGTTTGTATATAAATGAATTATTAATTTGTTCCAATTATTAATTTGTTCCAAAAATGCAGTCAAATTTTTTGTTAAACGTAAAATAAAGTAATGAAATTCTTTTGTGCGTGATGCACAAAATTTCATTTTGTTGCAATTGAAATTCATGCGGAAAAAGTTGCATTTCATTTGTTTATAATATTTTGCTGTACCTTTAAAATAGAACTTTAGACCTAATGATATCATACAGATGAAATGTTAGGTATATATCTTAGAATAGTAAAGCACTGAAGAAAAAATTCTACAAGCAAAGATCAATAAGTATCCGTGTTAGACGAGCAGTCGTACTTGCTTGAATGTTTGAAATGATAGCAATAAGTGCAAGTTTAGGCGCAATCCGATCAGTAGAAGTTGAAATAAGTTGAGTTACAAGTATTAATACAAAAAATGCCGAAAACTACTTCGCTTCTAAATGAAATCACTGTCATAATTTTAATTGCCTTAAAGTCCACCAAGATCCTCACTACAGTAATCCTGTCAGACATTGACTCTTCAAATACCTAATGGAGAAGATTCTTTGCTGAAGTTTCAAGTTCAAGTCAAGAAAGTGAAGCTGTTCTTTTCAATTTTATCATACTTATTTTTCAGCTACCAACAAAACTTTCTTGAATGATAATTCAATAACATATAACTTCTTGGGGATGGTGCCGTGCCGTCCACTTTAGTGGGAAAGTTACTGACTGCAATTGGCTTGGGACTGTTCAAAAAAAGATTCCTTTAAAAACGGCCCATGCAGCCCACAACTGTCTCCTGAGTAGCCTCGGAACATCCCTTTCATGGAGAGAAAATTGTGAGAAGGCAACACAACCCTCGTGAAGTATTTTATTCACTGCCATCACTCCTTTTTAATGAAGAATGAACTTTGTCCAAGAAAACATGTTTAATGCTTTTACAACGCTTCAGCAGAGATTTTTGTAAGGTCCCAACTTTAAACCAAGCAGAGAAGCTGCATTCCAAATAATTGTATCTCTAAATGGGAATGTATGGAACCTAAATAGAACCGGTAATTGAACGTTTCAAGCAAAATTAATATAAGATTATAAGCCTATACATAGAGAAGAAATTAGAATAAATTATAGTTTCATTTTCGATTATCATTTTTAAAATTTAAAATTTCGAAAACGAGAAATATTATCAGCGCCCGAGCAGGGATTTCTCTGTGTTTCTTCGGTGATTTTTCGAAAATTTGCAAATTAAGAATTTCAAAAATAACTAATTTTTATTAGCGCCCAGGAAGAGGCTTCGGTTCGTTCTTTGGTGGTTGTAGATAGTTTTTCTTTGGTTGATAGTACTAATTAAGTAATAAATTTAAATTTTCTTACGCATTAGTAAACCTTTTTAAGAAGCTTCGACAAACTTCGAAAAGATATTATTTTACGAATACGAATACTAACCAGGGCAACAGTATTTACGAGTATAAGCAAATGTTCGTGCAAAAAAAAAAACTGATAAAAACAATTTAACCTAATTTCTATTCAATGTTAATAGAGTTCTTTGAATTCCCACACTTCATAGAATATGTGCACAAACACCTCGAAGTAATTAACTTGGAAATTTACTTCGATAAGGAAAATCTCAGGCCGCAAAATAATAATGTAGTTAACTATATTATGTATCTACGTCTAAATCAGTCTGTCAGCTGTCATATTAATTAAAACGTTTGCAGCTACTGTTGTTGATGATAATTTTAATGATGATGTCAAGAAACGCGTGCGCATTTTTATACTCGTAAATCAAAGGCGCGCACACACATTGTCGACAGCGGTTAATGAGTCATTAAAAACGAAAAACAAAAAACGCTTTGAACTCTGACAATTCTAAAGAATTCAAAGATTTCCAAAGTTGCCGCAGCTAATTAAATTGAAATAAATAACAGACAGTCGTCTTTACTGACAGATTTCAGTCTTTTTTTTTCTCAAAACATTTAAAATGTAATGCATAATGAAGTTTTTTAGTGCATACAAACCTCCTGTTGTTTTACAGCAGCTTGAATAGTTTTGATGTTGCATGAAGTTCTGCAAAGATAAAGAAAAAAATGAGAAATTTATTTATGAGTTCATAAAGCTCAATGACATTTGTTTATACTAGGTATGTAAAATATGCTCTTGATAAAAAAAAAATATATATATATATATATATATATAACTAAAAACTAAACGAATAAAAGTAGAACTCACATACCGAAGTCAGGCTGCAACTCAAGCATATTTCTTTTATGAAAAATTTCAGCACTTTGTCGCACAAGTTTGAAATGCTAAGGAAAAATTTCAAGCTGCTGACATTTTTCCTGGCCCTGTATGCCTTTTGTTAGTGCTACATATATTTTTCATCTAACATGGAAGGCATTTTTTGCGACGTTTGCACTTTTCAAAAATTAATGCATCCCAAAAAAAGGAAAAGAAAAAAAGTAGAAAAAAGAAGAAAAATTGAAAGAAAGTAAGCATAACAAATATGCGAAAAGATGTCGTTGCTGAAATTAAAGAAAAGTAAAAAATTTCCTTCATAGAGTCAGTTGGTTGAATGACAAGCTGCGTGGGTCACTTTAAGACATTTCCTATATATTACCGTCCTTCATATATCACATGATCCGGCTCGACGGACCATGCAAACGCATAAGCACGGAGAGTGCAGTTTTTAGGAGGAAAAAAATGAAAGTTAATATAAAAAAAACAGGGTGTATAGAAAGTAGATGGCGTTACAATTTTCGTACGATTAAGGGTTTGCAAGTCCGAAAACAATGAATTGTAGCGAATGCGTTTACTTACAAACGCTTGCGTTAAGTAGAACAAATTGACGAGTTACTCCGCGCTTCAACAATGTTTATGATTGATTTATATGACGGAAAATAGTAATATCGTTTATGTAACATTAAGATAACAGGTATACGATTTTGTTAGATATTGGCAGAGATTTGCAGAGATATTGGCACGACAAAAAAATTAGCATATTAATAGAGCTACTATTCATTCCTTCCAATGCATAAGCTTGTTTTATTATATCTACTTATTATAGACAACACTAAATTAAGTAATTGTTGTTATTTTAGGAGGTTAAGTTGACACTTATTTTAATTATATTTCTAAAAATGTTACACTCACTTAAAGCTCATATATCAAAAAAGGAATTGCACAATAAATTTCAGAGCAAAATTATTTTAAACACATCACTCACAAACTCATTTGCAATACTCGAACTAGATACCAAGCTCACACAACTTGAACTAAACTCTGTATATTTCAAGCTTAATGAATTGATTTTGAATATGTTCGATTTCCTACACAGAACTAACAATAAATAAGAAAGAACTTTGACTTCGAGATATCCAGATAGAGTTGTCTAAGGCTTTTTATTTGAAACATAGATTTGTGTGGGGAAAGGGACTTATAAACCGTTCTGTATCTATGTGGTGATTTTATGCCGATTGATATGATTATGATATAACAAATTTAACCGCGGATCAATTTTGTTAATTTTACAATTTTTACTGGCGCCCGAGCAGGGATGATATTTTTGTGGGTAGGTTGGAATACTCCTATACGAATACGAGAATAGGAAAGTCTAAATATCTTAATTTGAATGCTCTATGTGCTATATCTAGTCTTTGAGGTCTGGTCGTTCAAACAGACGGACATCCTTATATCAGCTCGAATTTTGAATTTGATCAAGAATATATATATTTTAAGAGAACTGCATTCTTTTGAGTGTTACATAGAATTACACATTGATTTAATAAACCCTTATAAAGTTTTTCAAGTGACCCATTTAGTATCTAAAATAAAAGAAAGCTTATGAAAACTACAGCAATTTCAAAAATGTCAACTAATTTATCTTGTTAGTTTATTTTTTTCATTTCTAACAGACTGGACCATGCTGGCTGACTGCTGTCATTTAAGTTAGGTTTTGTTTTGTTTCAAATTGCTCAAAATAGTTACTGGCTTTTTGTATCTTGTGTCTTGTATCTTGTGGCATTGGGATTTTTGTTTGTTTTTTTTTTGGTTTTTTGTAGTACAAGTTTTCCTGTTGCTCTTGTCACATTTGAATTGTTCGATGCGGAAGTTTTTACGCGCTCGTTGACTGCATTGTTTGCTTATACATTTAGATACAAATAAGTACATAAACAATGCATACAGTTTTCGCTTTTATTCACTCATTTACGAAAAAGAAACAGAGAGTCCTTGTCAGCATCCTGTGTGCATAAATAAGCATCATCTGCTTGACTTTTCAAGTGGAGCGTGTTAAGCATTTTGAAAAAAAAAAAACAAGAAAATCATTTTGTTTACAAGTACAAGTAAAGATATTATACTGACATCCTTTGCTGATGCTGTGCTTTGTCTGTTGAACCAAGCAAGCAACTAGCATAATAGGATCTTTCTTTTTTTTTATTTTTTTTTTATTCAAGTCTCTATACAAACATAAGCTTAAATAGAATTTCAATAGGAAGATATGTAGTACATATAGAGTTCAGTAGAGTTTAATGGAAATGCGCTTGATTTGTAGGCAACAGTATTGACGTTTTCATCTCATACAGTATACAAGTTGCATTATTATTGGTATATGTACTGGTTTAGCATATCTACAAATACAGCATTTGATTAAATTCTCGACATGTCATATTTTTTGAAAGAATTGGTTGTTTTTGTGTGCATTGATTTGCATTTTCATTATTTCATTTTGGAAAGTTTGTTTAGATTTAACTTTTTTCGAATATTTTATTTGGATAATTTTATTTTTACATTAATTTTAAAATTTGTATTGGCGCCCAAGCAGGGACTTCGTTTTGTTCTTTTATACGAATGCGTATATTTAATACACTTATCTTAAAAGGGACTAAGAGAAATACTGAAAACTCAAAGCTTATGCATGTGCTCTACTAATGTGAACATTTTTGTTGCGTATGAAATAATTGAAAATAATTAATAATAAATAATAATTAAAATAAAAATCACGCCCATTTTTATAAGTATATTATGAAAATTTTAAGGCAATATATCTGCTCTACTACAACTTACTTTACGCATCTTTAAAGTGTTATTCTGATTCCGTTGTAGCTTTAAAGTTTAACTCACTTTAAGAATTGCATACTCAATCGTCTCACACTAAACCAACATTTAGTAACCACCCAATTTGCTATATAAACACACTGCCACCAATGAAATTCAATTTGCTTTAAAAGAGTTGTGTGTACAAAAATTATTTTTCTAAGTCGACACATTGAAAAGTCTACTTGAAAGCCTTTAACACACGCTCACTGACAACAACAAAATACGCACGTACTGCAGTTAGATTCAAGACAACACTTCTAGACTATTCTACTTGACTCTTTACTTTTTGAAAACCGGAAGATACAATATGTTAAAAGAAAAAATCAAAAAAATAAAAATCTCAGTCAACTGCCAAATGACTACTTAAGAACATCTTGGCATTTAATAAAAGGGCGGCGGCATCTATACATGACTGCATGTTGTGTACTATACTCGTAAAAGTAAATACTTCCACACATGTATGTACGAGAGTGGTGCGAAAAGTTTTAAAACTTTCGACGTAAACAAACGCTCGTGTTGCAAGACCATAAGCAGAAGTGCTCAGTAAACGAATAAGTAATAATTCTAGGCCTCAGTTAAAAGCTGCTTAACCACACAAACTTCGATTCGTTTACGTTAACAGTAGACTGAATTACAGTTAATTGCGTAATCACAATACCTCATTAACATTTGCATTATGTCTGATAATTTTTTGTTCCTTTTCTTGCTTCAAGTGTATGCTCAAATTTTCTAACAAGCACTGTATGTGCGATTTTAAGAGGGATCGTTTGTGCTCTTACACTTTTCGTGCTTTTTCTCGTTGTTGCTCCGATAAAGCTATATTTTATAATTTGGGCGTCAACGATTTTTTCTGATATTTAAACATATTGTCTTATGTATGTAAGCCAAGCAAAGCTCACTCTTGAATTGATTGTTTTTAGTCCAAAAAACATATATGTGAAATTTGCAGTGAATCACATTGTCTTTCATAGATATGCTTTCCATATTGCTGTTGTTGTCAGCTGTGCCCTCTCATTTCCATTCTCTCCTCATCATCGCTTTTAAAAACTGTTATTTCGCTTCACTTCGTATATTTATAAATTTCAAGTGCTGTGCATTATAAACTTTCACTTAAAACTTAATAGCGCTTATAATTCACAAATAGTTTATACCTACTATTCTTTCACTAATTTATTACTGATATTTCGTTATAACATCGGCAATGATTCTACATAATATAAGCTCTATCAATAATGATTCTACACTGTTTAAACTTAAAACTGCATAGACTGCTTTCGCAGAATACTTATACACACACGTAGTCAACTTGAGAGACAGACCGACGTACTTTTGAATGAACGAGCTCATTAAATATTTAAAATACAAGTTGTTTGAAAATTTCTTCGGTTCACGTTACGCTTTTTTTGTATTTTGTAGCACTTATATACATACTTGTACTCGCATATACGAATATAGTAATACGAATTTGTGTGTTTCGCAACATGTTAACGAAATTCAATAAAAAAGTTTTGTAAAATTGTTTTGGTTGCCTTGGTTGTAAAGGATACAATGTGTGCTTTTGTGTGTATGTGCGTTTCAGATACTTTGCAGCTGCGGATTACAATAAACTTTTTTTCGTTTGTTTTTCGCGCTCTCTAAAATATTTTGCAATTTAATTAGGCTTAACTAAATTAATGTGCTGGTATTAGTTAGCATACACACATACATGTATCTACAAGTGATATATTTACATACATGTCAACGTCCCGCCGTAAAAAAAGATACGCGCCACATAGTAACAGCTCAGCACTAAGGACTATTTATTTAGCAGTTAGTAGATACACGTGTGCCTGTGTGTGAGTATGGGTGTATTAGCAAAAGGCTTTGTACTTATAGCTGTTTGCCATGCTGTGGTTTTGGGCATGCATATGTATGAGTTACTTAAAAACAATAACAAAAAGTTGCACAAGCAGCGCGAAAAACACAAAGCGCCCACACACAGATACACGAACCTCCTATACACTTACACGCCCATAACTGCTGCTAAATTTATATGAAAACGCCCTCCAAAAACTGTAGCAAGCGTCTGCAGCTTCCTGTACTCATGGCAGCAGCAACGTTGCCGTCGACATTGAATAAGAAGCATAACTTTACAGCTCACATAGCGACAGCTGTATGCATGAATAAAAGTATCTAGATACATACGTATATATGTATCTGTGTAACTTCAACGTGTTTTGCTTGTATTTATTATGCAGCATAATTATTATTGTCATTTAAATGTCTTCAATGAAGCATAATTAAGTGGATTTTAAATGACTTTGCACGGCACACGCAACGTATGTGTAATAAATATATATAATAAGTATCTATCACACACTCACACACATTATCATTAAGGCTGATTCACTTCCTTTAAGCTACATCTTGAGTATCTACATACATACGTCTGCATATAGTACGTACTACTATGTACTTTCTTATCAATTTTCTGTTAATGAAATTAAATGTTAATCAGACGACATATTTGCACACATGTCGCTGCAGTTTAGGTAACCATGAAAAGTATCTTGCCGTTCTATGCTTAATTTGCCACAGAATATGCAGCGTAAATATGTTGAAAGCCAGCTGGGGAAATAAGGAAATTAGTTGGCAGTGTTGATATGTGTGTAGTTTCCTAGTGATAAAGTATGCGATTTATTTTTATCTTATCCCAGCATATAGATGTGTATCTGTGTGTTATAGTTCGCATGCGGTTTTCGTTTGTGGTTGAAATTCAATGTTAGCACATATTGTATGTGAGCTGAAAAAATGTAGCATTGACAGTGTGTGGGCGCCTAAAAGCAGGCAACACATTTTTTTTTTTTTGTAAAAGAAACAGAATAGAATTTGGAAATTTATTTATAGCAACATGCACATTCTCAACATTACCCGTTTCCACTGGCAAATTTCAGTTGTCGTTAACATGTGAGTGGCAATATGACGTTCGCTTTATTTAAAAATCAGCTGTATGTGATGATAGTAATAAATATGAGATGATATCATTAATAAAGCGTGTAAACCTTGTACTATTTTGAAGCACTGAACCAAAATCCGCCACCAGAAATCGTACTGCATGGTTTGGTTTGGCACTAACTTAAAAAAATAACAAACATTTTGAAATCGCTTCAAGGTAATGTAGTATTTTTTACCTTAGTACAATTTAACTTGTTAGAAACACCAACTGACAAATTATCTTCAGTCCATTCTCCTACTACTATACAATGATCTTTTTTTTTCAAAGAATCTATGCAAAGGATTTCGCTTACGTTTTTGGCCTCTTCTATTTGTTTCTCTGTCCAGCATACAGCTAAAATCAGTCATAATGACCTCTTCCCATCTATCCTGATATTGTTGTTCTATCATTTTGATATCTTAATACCATTCACCTTCATCTTCGCTGTAATCTCCTGCATTTTCGCGAATCTATTAAGATTTGAGTTGAAAGTTCTTCACCATCTTGACCACAATTTTTCTGTTAATTTGTCGCTAGTGCTTTGAAACTTGCCTAAGTTCTTTTTAATGTATGTCATTTGAATAACAAAATTCGTTTCCCTACATAAGCTCCGAATCTGTGGTCCATCGAATACATCTCCATTTCAATTTATCATTCGAAACAGTTGGGAATTTTTGCAAAATATACGAAAAGCATTGGCTATTCTTTAACAAATTGCTTCATCAGATTTGAAGCGGTGAAATGAGAATTTTGTGTCGATTAACAAAACTGGTTTCAAAGGACACTCTCTCAAGCCATTATACAACGTTTATGAATCTTTTTTCCAGTCGAAATTCTTTAAAAAAAAATTTATTTGTATACTTATATGGTTGAGACTACTGCGGCTGACAGTACGACAGTCCCTGCTCGGGCGACAAAAAAAAAATTTCTTGAAAACCTTAATTTAACTGAAGTATATACAATTTGTAACTGTTATGAGCATCGGAAATTTAACGTTTATGTTTTTTTTTAATGAGTAAATACAATATTTTTGGAGTCAAAATTGTTTAATAAATATTTTTAGGTACCGAAATTCCGCTGCCACCTGTAATATTTATGCGCCTGCATTCCTGCTCCAGTTTAGAGTACATTGTAATATTGTCGATGTCCAACAGAGTCGCACATATTTACATAAATATTTTATATGAATTATTTATTTATTTACATGTATCGTGGTAAACTTAGATTTGTATAAATTATTCACAACATCGTGTAATAGTACATGTAGCAATATTTTGTTATTTTTTCTAGCTATTATCAATAAGCTAAATAAATATTTTTGCTAAGTTTAATAAAAACGACTAAACCGAGCAGACCGAAAGGTGTTTAAGCTGCTTATTTTACTAGCGACACAATCTGCACGCACACATTTACTATAAAAATACTTTAACCAAAAAGGATTTTCGCATGATTAAACATGAATGTTTAGTACCATTGCTGCTGACTGTGCTTGTTTAATGTGTGTGGCTGTTTATGTTATTACATCTATACAATAGTTTAATTTTTACCAATGCTTTAACATCTTTCAACACTAAAGAAAAGGATGAAAATTGTATTGCTTTTTCCAACACGAATACATACATAACTGTAAATATTTCTAAAGTATATTGCTGCCTTAGAGCACTCGCTAAAAGCGAGCTTACGAAACGTGCAAGTTGTGTAAACTTTAACAGCTGTCATAAATGTGTTGAGCAATGCTACAAACACAGCATTCAAGCTGTAGATGCGAGTATATGCGAGTATGCTATGCTCCTTTTTAGCATCCTTGTTTGTTTGCTGCGTCATGTATTGTAACTACAAGTATATATTTCCATCTTGTTATTTTTGTTCTTGTTGTTGTGGTTCACTCGTTTAGCCTTCATTCAATTGGCATTGACCAACACACACACACACACACACACACACTCATACACAGTGCGTAAATATATGATTAAAATGCCTGCAAATCTTTCGCTCCCATGTAGATTTTCTATTATATAAATCACGTAACAACAAACATGCACTAATATCCTTTGAAATATGTTTTTACACATTTTGCCAAGCAGGCAGGCAGGCAGGCAGGCATCGAGTCAGTCAGACGTGCAGTTGTTTGCTTTATTGTGCTTGATTTTAGGTTTTTCATTTTAAAATACATATTTAATATGTATTTTTGAATAGTATTGAGGATTAAATGTCAGGGCGACATGATACACAGCGTGTTTTTGCTGTCATTCAGTTTTACGCTTGTCTGGACTTTTTGTAGCATTTTTGGAGATTTGGAAACTACTAGTATACAGAAATCTATTTTTAACTTGTGTATGTTGTATGTTTTTCAATTGGATATAGCAATAGTCAAAATAATATTTACAAAAATTTATGCCAGAAATACATTTGAATGGATTTGAAGCAAACTTATTGAATCAATGCAGCTTTGATTAGTATCATACGCATTTGGCAAATTGTAGCTGACATATTGGTTTATGTGTAATGGAATTATATATGCTTAATTTGTAGTCAAATGCAATTTTCAAAAAAAATTGTTGTGTCATAAAAGAATTGATTGCATGCTACTTTATATTGAATTATTTCTTTTTTCTCTGTTTTGTTTACTTAAAAAATGTGAGTTATTGAGTCTACAACACTTAGCATGTCCCTCCTCGGGCGTTAAAAATGTTAAATCAGCTGCTACTGAATCAGAGTTTGTTCATAAAAATAAAGACATTACAAGTAGTTAGCCTTACAGTACAACATTCAACGTGTCACTGCTATGTATTGTTGAATCAGCATTCGGTTCTAAAAAAAAGAAGACTCTACAGTTGTCCTGACAGTACGATATTCAACATCCCTGCTCGAGCGCCAAAATATTGAAATTTTTAAACAATATTGTGTTATGTTTAAGCAAAGTAGACGCAACAATTTAATTTTAATTACCTTATTAAAGTTACATGATGTAAAGTCTAATCTAAATACCAACACAACGTTTACCAACACTTATTGCTTAAATACATACTTACCTAATAAATTTAATATTTCACACACCTACATATAACATACTACATACTAAAAAGGCTTACTACATTAGCCTGCGGTACACCTTGTCTACTTACACATTTTCGAGTAATTTAACTGAATAAAAGCCTGCATAAATATCAAATAAATTGCAAATATTACTGACATACTGGCATTTTACAACACTAACAAGTATGTATATATATTTGATATATGACTAAAGCATAATACTGCATACTATTATGCAACATTAAACAAAAGTTAAACTGAAAATGAGCACAAAAGCGGCTTACACTTACACATTTCGATGAACATTTAAAGCCATCTTTTTTTCCTGAAGAATAATATATATTTTTGCACTGTAATACATGTATTCCCTCACTTACCCACAATGCATTGCGCCTTAAGTATTATTTTGCTCAAAGATCATAAATAACTTTACAAAAAGCACAAATGCCGACCGAGTGACTTCAAAATTGCATGAGTAAGTGCAGCCAGTAAGAATTTCTGACATTCATGCTGCTGCTTTACGTATGTATGTGTATGTATCTACAGCACGAACAAAGGATATTTTGTATATATAAGCGTCGTGTAGCTTTCTATCTATTAATCTATTTATGCGGTTTAAACTCTGAGTATGACTTTCAAATATTGCAGCTGTACTTAAACTCAAAAAATTCTTAAATTTTATGCACTTTTGCTGTTTAAACTTATAACTTATTGTGTAATATGTATCCACAATATATACGTATATCTATTATTTATAATTATTATTGTGCAATACTTTCGCTCAAACATGTCATTTCAATTTTTTTCTTTTTGTATTTGTGTCGCCATTATGTCTACTTTTGAAATATGTAATTAAATTTCTGCATTTGAATGACTGTCTAAATGACTACCTATGTATTCTGACTGTCGGTGCTCCAATTTCATTTGTAAAATGTCATTTACAGCAATAGTGCATAATTCAATTGATTTAAATTTTGCCAAATACACATCTGTAATATATGCTTAATTATATTTACATAATATGTATGTATGGTTTCCATTTGTTTTTAATTAAATCGGGTGTATGTATGGCGAATTGCTAACAAATGAAATTCTATTGAGTTGCAACTAAATTTATTTTAAAATCACCTATTGTAGTAATTTATTATTGGTTATTTGATGTTTATCAATAAATTATAATGAAAGTAGCAATAATATGTAGAAAACAGAAGAAAAATGCGTCATGTGCCTGCTCGGGCGCCAACATTTTATGCGGCATACATGTGTGAAATTATGATAGATGGTTTGTGTATGATGTTTTGTTACGAATCATAGGCGCCTTTAAGCTTGAATTGAAAGTTTATAATGGGCCTGCTCGGGCGCCAACATTTTGAGTTTATTGCAGTTTAATCAGCATGCATGTCTGAAAATATGTTTGATGTATTGTATGTGTTCTTTTTATTTTTTGTTACGAATTATAGGCGCTTTTAATCTTTAAGTGATAGTTTGTAATTCGCAATTAGTTTAATTGTTTACAAAATACCATTAGAATATTTTTATGTTTACTCTTTCTGAACACAACGTGCATATCTGTGTGTATCTCGTTGTGCAAAATTTAAATGCTGCAGTTGTCCAGTACTACAGATTACACGCTTCCTTCGTAGTGCACTCATTTAGCTTTATATATACTCTTCGTATATAGTGTGCCCGTCTGTCAAATATTACAAATCAGTCTGTTACTTTCTTATTAAGAGATTGCCCTGATTTGGCATCCTTTCAACTAAAATCATAAAACATCTTTATAAAAATCCACCCACTACTATGCCAAATACTCGTAGAACTTAATGACAAACAGCAATTTCCTTCACAATGCAAATCAGTTGTCGCACAGAAATTTAGTTCATAATGCCAAAAAACAAAATGCAACTAAATTGGCGCAATTTTTGCATAAATCTGCAAAAAAAACACTTTCAAGTTACGCGACAGTGCAAACGCGATTGATCCTTAGCGCCAGGATGCCAGCCAAAGTAATATGTAGTAGTATTGTAGAAAAAAAGCCTACGAATATCTCCTGCTTCTTACTCATATATTCTATTCCAACAGCAGAGTCCTTACTCAGTATCACTGACAAAACGGAAGAGAGAAGAAAATAAAAAAGCGCCTAAAGCGAGTTTAAGGTTATATCAACGTTTATTGTACGTAGTTTTATTGCCAAGTTTGCATATTTTTCTCCAATTTTTTGTTGTTGTCGAACTCTTAGCTCTTGTACTTTGCGCCAGTGTATACAGTCTGATCTGGTCTGGTTGACTCCCAGACTGCCTGCCTGTATAAACTGCGAACAGCTGAACTTAACTTAAAAGGCTTTGGAACGTAGGCTCAGCCAGCATTTCGGCTGACTGCCAAAACACGTGCACGGCACGAAAATATAAGACAGAAAGAAAAAAAATGCCAAATTAAGTTTAAAATTTTCAAAGGCACACAACAGCTCGTCTAAAACACTAGCTATGCAGTCAGTTTACTCTTAAGGGCGGCTTTTCTTTTCCATAGTTTTCGCCCATTTTTTGTATTTTGTTATTTTTTTTTTTTTTTGGAGGCAATGTGTGCCAACTAATAAATTTTGCATTGTGTTTTGCGGCAGTATTGCTATACGCTCGATATTAGCTCTCTCTCTCTCTCTCTCTCTCTCTCTCTCTCTCTCTCTCTCTCTCTCTCTCTCTCTCTCTCTCTCTCTGTTTCTATATAGCGCACTCACTTCACTTTTCAATTGTCTATCTCTTTCACTATATACAAATTTAAATAAAACTGTCTCTTTCATGCCATGTCCATTTTACCTTTCATTTTCGAATACTGCAGCAATGACAGCTGCAGTTAAATATGCTGAGAAAATAAGAATTTAAGAAATAATCGGCCAACATGCCAACTCTTTTTTATCTTAGTACTTCTCCGCATGCAATTTTGCACATGAAATGTTTGTCTTTTGATGAAATTGAGTGAAAACTTGCATTGCTGTGACATATTTTTCTTTGTTCTTCTTTAATATAAATTTTATTAAAATTTTCTTTACTGCTCAAAAGAAATATTCATACACACATGACTAGAAATAAAAGCATTGGAATTTTTGATTCGTTGGTTTTACTTTAGACTTTTGTTTGTAGTAGATTTTGGGTACAGAAAAACATTTTTTTTTTTTAATTTGGTACATACAGAGGCTATTGATGTATAATCATGTTGGCTAGACATGGGAGTTTCGATAAAAATTACTATCTATGGACAGAAATACTTGTGCATAGTCTCTGACACATTGCGAATAACTTCTGAAGTGAAATCTGCTTTAGAGACTGCATCACATAGTGGTTTAAAGTCGGAGAAAATTCACGTTGCATTTTAAGTAGCAATAATATGTAGAAAACAATAAAAACAAGTAGCATGTACCTGCTCGGGCGCCAACTTTTTGTGTGTACTACTGTAGCCGAACCGACATACATGTGCGAAATATGATAGATGTATTGTGTATTATATTTGTTTACGAATTATAGGCGCTTTTAAGCTTAAAAGTTTATAATATACCTGCTCGGGCGCCAACATTTTCAATCTTCTGCAACGAAATCAGCTTACTCGTTTGAAAATAAAATACATATATTGTGCTTAGAAAGAAATAATGTTTTTTCTCACTCGTTCTCTCAAATTAAGGTTCCAATCTAGCTTTCTGTAAAGTTCCAGTCCCAAGAAGTGTTGGCACTACAGTTAAAGAAAAGCCCTCTTCATCTTCGTTCTTGCTGCGCCAACGTTTGATAATGATTTTCTTTGTTAATTATATATTTTTATATAAAGACACTTATTTTTTATAGCGTATAAAAGAATAGTGTTGCATAATGCAATAAAAACATTTTTTTTTCGAATTTCTATGGAGTTTGGACCACTGTGCGTTGCACTTGCTTACATCACTCTAGACTTCCGCTGCTTAATCAGTTGCTCATTTTTACTACAACTCAGATATGAAAAATGTACTATTAAGTTTCAACATCAATCGTTATCATAGTTGCAGACAAAATTTAAAATCAAAATTTAAAATGTAAGTGGACAACACTACAAAAATCACTTAACACTAATTCCCTACCTTGATCTGCTTAAGTCAATATTAACAATCTATCTATCTATCTCTCTCTCTCTTTTTCGTTTAGTAGTTCCACTTTTAATCTTTTAACGAGTAATTTTTTGATTTTCCGACATCATTGGCCATTTTTGTTTGTAGCGCCAAGCAACCAATTAAAATATTTTGTATTTTACTATATGCACTAATCCAAGTGTTTCATCTACAAACATACGAGTACTCTTAATGTACTATATAAAAATGTCAAAGAGTTTTAACTAGTCAAGCGTATATTTAATGATGCTTTCTTTTTCACTCTCTCTCGCGCATTTCAACTAAAATATTGAAAGAGAAGAAAGTCAACAATGTAAGAGTCAGCGTAAATGAACTAAAACATCAATGAAGAACTGTGTGTATGTAGTTATATGCAGCAGCATCTCCACCTATTTACTACTTATACCTCACCGACTTTCTGTACTTTCTCTAATGCTGTCCCTTACTATTTCTTTGGAACAACAACGACTGCAGGCCAACAAGTACTTGAAACAAGTACTTTATGCTGCACAGCACTCTATATACATTGAAACTGCCACCACCGCACTTAGTTGCTCATTTGTGTGATTACAAAAATTCAAAGCTGGCTTAAGCAGCAAGTAGTACTATGATTGCCTGCCTTCTAGCTGCCACTTCGCTTCATAACAACACATTACAAACTCCCTATATACACTGATAAAAGTGCATATTTATTATTACAATAAATGAATGTAATGATTTGCCTTATATTGAAATATTGGTCCGCTAACTTTGTGTTGAAGTTAGCAGGCCAAGAACTATATTTTATTTAGACACAAGCAAACAAATTTTTAATTAGAGCACACAATTAGCTTTACGAAATTTCATTTCAATATGTATATGTTTCCTTGTATTGAATACTGTTCCGCTAACTTTTTTAAAGTTAGCAAACCAAGTTGTTGCTTAGACACGAGCACTAAATTTGGTCACAATCAACACATCAGTGAGACAACTATGCGGAATATTATGTCAAATGCTACAAAATTGGGTATACTGGATTTTTGGAGCTATACGAAGTCTACGATAATGATCCAAAAACGATTCCAGCGTTGTAACATTACATTACGTCGGTTATTTGGATCATTCCGAACGTAATGCTCAAAAATGTCAGCGGAAAAATGCACAAAACTGTTCAGTTCCTAGAAAACATTCGCGTTGAAAATATCAGGAAAATAATATTCCATAAATAATACTATCCTCGGGTTAAGAGCGTTAAGTTTTACTAAAATTGACTTAGTCTCTACACTATTTGTAAAGCTTATGCTGCGTAGCATGTATGGTGTTAGAAAACAGAGTTTTATCGTCTTTAATTAGAGTCGAATCTAAAGTTAGAATCGACTTTTACTTAAGTTGATTTTTTCGCTACTCAATTAGTAAGTCTAATTCGTTAAAAATTAGCGCCTTAATCGCTACTTTTTATCTAATAGGTCCTTTTCATTGCGTTCAACATGCTCAACAGTCATATTCTCCACGTTTACACTTTCCACTAGCAGATGATCGTTCTCGTTAACAGGTGAGTGGCAAAATGACGTTCGCTTTATTTACATAGTCGCTTTTTGTTGTGATGTTTATAAATATGATATGATATCGATAATAAATCGGTTATTTCATCGAATAAATTCTTTCGGGGTGATTGACAACATACTTCGATAATGTTTACAGAATGTTGACTCTCATGGAGAAATGTACACAATCTTTACGGTGTACTGCATCTCACACACCAGCCAAATATTACTACTACTGCTTTGGTATGTTGTTGACGATGCTGATGCTGATGATAATAATGACGACACTTTTGGCTTGTTTTGCTAGTTGTTGTCGTCATTGATGTTTTCATTGCTGCTGCTACTGCTCATGTAGTCGTTTTCTGCACTTGCAGCTTTTTTGCTTGCCTTTGACATTTAACAGAAGTTTTATGCTGCTGTTGCTGCTGCTATTTAACTCTCTACTATTATCCTTTCAACGCTACAGAATTTCAAGCTGCAATTATCCTTTTAAAACGCACTTAACTTTTACCATGACGATACGCTCGATAACAAGTATAAGAATGCGTTTGCTGCGGTCGTTTAATTAATTTAATAACGTTTCATTAATTTGCTTTTATTTGTAAATTTTAAGATACTTTTTTATAGATACTTTTTTATAGATACTTTTCTTGTTGGATACCCAAATGACATTTGCAACCATTTTGAGCAACATTTCCGTTTCTACTTATGCAATTTGTAATTAATTTAAAACACGTTCAAAAAGTTTTCATATCCTATATTGGGGTGCACAGTTGATTGAAGCACTTCATTTTGCTTCAATGCACTTCAGTGCCTCTACAGTTGTCCCTCTCTCACACACACTCACTTGCATTCGCTTCTGCTAGCTTCCGTTTCCGCTTTTTGGTGCCCAAAATGCAACGTAGTACTTGCATAAAACTTTATTAATTATGTAAATTTTAATTAGCTAGACCAAAGCTTATAACACAGCTTGTTGGATTTTAGCTTATGCAAGTGGGTAGCATCAATCCATGCAGCTATTCATTCTGTTACTCAGTATTTCAATTCGAGCTCTTACGCATTTTGTTTGCATTCACTTTGGGTTTGGTTAAATTTTAGTTTTGTCCTTGCACATCGTACTAGGACACCATTGGATAAAACTTATTTAACAATTCAATTTCCTTTGGGAAACATACATTTTCGTGCCTTAAATGTTGAATGTTGAATGTTGTACGTTGGCTCTGCGAGTGCTGGCTGTTAAGTAGCCGGCCTTGTCTGTAATTTGCTTTATTGGTATGCTGTGGTGTGGTTTATAAGGAAGATAATACAGAAACTCGGAATTTGGCAATAATCACAATTCGCACAATTATAAATGCTGCACATAAAGATCACACAATCATGAAAATTGGAATATTTGTATACAAGCGAAAAAGAGCGCGAGAGAGAAAGAGAAAAAGAGTGAGGTGGCAACCTGCAAGCCAACAAATCTACCAACCTGAATTTGGACGCTATTTTAGAATATATATGAAAAAAAAATTTACAATAGCTTTGGAATTCTGTGAGGATTATGTAAAGTGAATAAAAAAGCAACACAGCAGAAATATTTACCTTAAATTATCGATAAAAATGTTCAGTTTATGAACACAATTTTAATTTTTCCGTATTTAAGCTAGCATATTTCATACTTTGTTCAGCAAACACCGTGTTATTGTGTCAGACCGCTCCAGAAGTAGATTAAAAGTGACAACTATTCTTTTGGCATCGATGTCAGTGGGAGCTTAGGTTATGACACTGCTAAAATGTTGAAATACAGCAGTGGCAACCAGCAAACTGCAAAATTGCAATGTAACAACCAGCGGACTGTTGAGGGTTCATAGGTGAACTTCGAGCAAATATCTCCGAACATTTTTTGTGAATAAATAAATTTTGTTATTCTTCTCTCTTCACATTGGAAGCATGTACAAATGTACCCTACGTAAAAACTTAGGTATGAAAAGAGAACGACAGTGAGAAAGAGAGAGAGAGAGAGAGAAAGAGGCAGAGGCAGAGAAATAGAGAGAATTCAAAACACATGTGTATGCTTTTGTTCTTATTGTCGTTTGGTTCATCTGCTGTATTCCCTATTTCCCTTTCTCTCCCCACAAACTTTCTTACTTATCAGACGTATTGTATTGTTCGCCAGTCATAAATAGCTACGCTCAAAAGAGTTGAGTTAAATAACGTGGCAGCTGTCTATCTTAATATTCTATTAATGAAACTGTAAAGAAAGTTGAAGAGTCTCTGGCTGAAGTGTACTAAGTTATTAGTTATCACTCCGCCTACGTGATGTAATAGAGTCTAGCATGTCTAGCTTTTCCTTTTTTTTTATGTATTCCTTTTTCATTTTGGCAAATGTTTTTACATTCTGCACAACATTCAATTAGTCAAGTATTCGTCCTGTTTTTGGTCCTTAGTCCGCTTCGTTTATAATTACTTTAGCTAGCCTAGAATGATCCCATGAGTCGTATATGCTTATCTGAATGACAGTTTATACACTGTACGATACATATGACAGACTGCCCATTTTCCTGCAACTAGGATATGCTACTATTGCTATTTACGACTTAATTAAAATTATTTATATAGTCTGCTGTCATATTTACTTTCACTCTGGCTACCTGTCTGTCTTTCTGCCTGTACGTCTTTCTCTAAGGCAAATAATTCTATTTGTGCAGCCCATTTGTTCATTTTGAAATAGTAGAAGAAGATTATTGTAAAAACATATGTTGCTTGTCATCGCTACATATCTGCTTAGGAAAGCATTATATATTGTATATATATATAAATAATATGTTAATGGAGTAGCTACAAATGCAAAATAAATCAAACAAATAAATGCGTAGAATTTCTTAATTGCAAGATGATAATTTTAACTAAATCAATCAAGAAACCTATAATAATTTATTTTTGAAAGAGAAATTTTGTTGTCTCTAATGGTCAGAAAACATGACATTTGATTTTATACATTCATTTTAATAATCAAATATTTTGGAAGACACCAATTAAAATATGTTGATAACTGTTGAAAGATTGATAATTGGATAGTTAAACTGATTATTAGTTTGAAATCTGCAGGCTGAAAGGTGCATGAATTAAGAATTTTTATAAAATAGAGATTAACTGATTAACAGATTCGCAGCAGAAGAGGTTTTCAAATAATTAGACCACCATGCTGCATAAGTTTTGGTAAAAGTGTAAGTTCATGTTGTACTTGATCATATAGGTATATCAAATTAATACTGATCTCATCACATGTAGGTAGTTTTACCACCTGACTTAGCGATAGGGTCAAGATCTTAGCTTTTTTCACGTTGTGAAAAAATTAACAGATTGAAAGTTTTTACTAATTGTACTCGTAATGGCAAAAAAGGCTCAAAACAGAGCTTTAATATCTGAAATTGCACTAAATGATATCATTTCAGTCATCTGTTTGGTTAAAACACTCGTATATATTAAAGATACACCAGGTACATTTCAGGCACATATACACCAAAAATGTATCTCTTCGTATCAAATGCTAGTTATAAAAGCTTTGAATAGAACCACAGCAAAAGGTTCATATCAAATGATGACTTAAGTAAATAAACATTGTGTTCATAAATAATGTACCTACTCTTTAGTTAGACTATGCAAAATTTTAAGACCAAAAATTTTTCAAAAATAATAAAAAGACTTATTATATATGCAAGGTACACCATGTACATTTTGTATATATATGTGCCTTTACATATTAATTGCTAGTTATAACAGTTTTAGATAGAATCAAACAAAAATGTTCACAAAAAATTAATTTTAAACTAAGAAATGAGTTTATAAACAAATTATTTATTAATAAATCTAAATTTTCTTTCCATGTAAAATCTAAGTCCAAGTTAAAGAAAATTTGTTTAAATTTATAAAAGGTACTAAAATACAGGAAGGTACACCAGGTACATTTTAGGTACATAAATATAAAAAATGTACCTTTTCATATAAAATGTTAATTACAACAGTTTTACATTGCTTCACACAAGAAGGTACACTTTAAGTTATGATTTAAGCTTAGAAATGTGTTTATTACTAAATTGTTTATTAATATACCTAAAGTTACTTTTGTCTATGCAAAATCTAAGAGAATTACAATTATTAAAAAATACTATAAACTATGAAAGGTACACCAGGTACCCGTTAGCTACATTTGTACTAAAAAAGTACATTTCGGACATATATAACAAATAATAAAAGGTACATACATATGTATATATTCAGCTATTTTTACCTGTGCAGTATCTAAAAGCGCAACATTTTTTTTAAATAATAAAAAAACTACTAAGTACTAAAAAAATATTCAAATGTTACACTAGGTACATTTCAAGTATATATACACCAAAAAAGTACCTTATCGTATAATATACTAATTTTAGCAGTTTTAGTTTGAACTACAGAAAAAGCTATACAATCAATTATGTTTTAAGCTTAAAAATGACGCTATTAATAAAGTGTTTAAAAATACTTTTTCCGATTTTGTTGTCTATGTACAGTACTCTTTTAACTAAAAAAGGAAATTACTTAAAAATAGCAACACAAACAATAAAGAAACAAGAACACAATCAGGTACATTTTGTAAAAATGCATACCAAAAATGTACCTTCCAATAAAATATACTATTTTTAACAGTTTTATAATGAACCATAACCAAAAGTAAATGGTTTAAGCTTAGAATTGTAGTTATTTTTAAATGACTATTTATTAATATGTTTACCTTTCTAATACACACACTTGAGATACTTTATGCAACCAATATAACATTATGACACAGCAGCCATTTAAACTTAAAATTTGGCTTTCACATATGTAGCTACATATATAAAAAGAAGCGGCCTAGACTTTATAACAACGTTTATATAAATTACTATTGTATATTGCTGCCTAAAGGTGAAGACGGCACGTGAATCAGCTTTAAAAAAAAAGAAGTGTATCTTTTTTTTTGTTTTTTCTTTTTTTCAAAGCTTTGCGGCACCATTATGTCTGCAGCTATTGTCATACTTTGAAGAGTCATGTCTGGTCGAGGTGATAAGCAGCAGCAACAAAAGAAAATAGCTTCAACACTTCACAAAAGTGTTGAATCTAAAATTTGTAGCTGAAAGTCAAAGATTTGAGCTGTTAAAATTGCCTACTCATGCAGCATTCTGCGTGTGTGTGTGTGTGTGTATTGCAACATGGAAGTTGTTAATTGAAATATACATTTTTTACATTTTTCCCCAGCCTCACGCTACAAATTTATGCAATAGTTGAAACAAAAAAACAATATAACATTTCAAAAGCATTGAAAATGCATTAAAATAATCCAAGCATACACATACGTAGATCTTGCTATAATTTATAAATCAAAAAATATATGCACCTGAGCGCAGTTGCAGATACTTTCACTACACACAGCAACATACACACAGACAGCAAACCGCGCACTCAAGTGCAAAGAAAATACACTTGATATGGAAAAATGCTGCAAGAAAATATTATATTATTATATCGTTCAGTTTAGTTTGAGTTGGTTTTTAAGCTACCTCCGAAGTGATTTATGTTGCATATCACCACTTTGTAGATAGTTTATTTCCTCGGGTATATCAGAAACGTATCTACAAATATAATATATGCATGAGACATTTTGCTAGGAGCAGCAAGTACATATATATATATAGTTGAAGATTTTATTTGTCGTTGAGTTTCAAAAAAAATATAATTGAAATAACACTTCAAGTCAAAAATAAACCGAAAATATTCCATAGAAATATCGAATATCTTTTGGCATTAGTTTCAAGGTTTAAAAGTATGTGATGCCTTGATACTGATAAGTCCCAAAAAAAACATGCATTATTGTTGTTAGATAGTCTTCAAAATTATGTGTATGAATAATTGGCTTGATTATTTTTTTTTTTGACAACACTCCCAAAGGCTGTAGTTTGGTTTGAAGTACTTGTACATACTAGATAAGATAGCTACTTGTTTGATTTCATTGAATTGTAATATTTATTTATCTACAGTACTACGTAGGTAGACCATTTGAAGTTTGACTGACATCTGATAAACTAGAAGTGGTAGTCTATATTTATATTGTTAATTATTTTAAATATTTGTTAGATTTGATTTGTTTGTTCTAGAGTATATTTTATTCAATTATTTTTTAGTGTTCGTTAATAATTTAATCGTTTTGAAGTTCATCGTTTATAGCTTGTTATTTTATATTAATAATTTTTATATTAATATGATTGATAGTCTCAAGTGTTGACCGTCTTATATTTACATTTGTTATATTTACGTAGTTCGTTTGGAAATTCAAAAATTGATAGTTGTGTACCTAAAATGTACGAGTATTTGTACTATTTTCAGTTAAATTTTAACAATTAAAAAATTCAAAAGCCATTCCTCAATTAAGGTACTTTTTTGGCAGATGCTTATACAAAATGTACCTCTAATTAACTTCTAGCAATTAATAGATTCAAAAGTCATCCACCATTAAGATACTTTTTTGGTAGTTCTGTACACGAAACGTAGGTCAAGTAATTGACATATTTTCATTTATTTAAAAGTTCCAAAATTCTTTTTTAAATTCAGGTACACTTTTGTTAGCTGTGTACATAAAATGTACCTCGTGTAGTTGTCATAAGTTCATTTAATTTATAACAATTAAAAGATTGAAAAGTCATTCCACCAATAAGGTATTTTTGTAATAGCTCTATACCTGAAATGTACCTATCATAATTTTAATTAACTTTTAACAATTAATAAATCTAAAAATCATTCCTCAATTGAGGTACTTTTTTAGAAGCTATGTAACCAAAGTGTACTTCAAGTAGCAGTTAAAATTTTAGTAGATCTTCAACCATTAAAAGATTCGAAAGACATTATGGTACTTTCTTGAGAGTTGTGTACTCAAAATGTACCTCAAGTGCATCATATAAAATTTTCATTAAACTTTTAGCAATAAATAAATCTAAAAGACATTTTTGTGTAGTCCAACGGTACCCCAAGTATATGTCAAAAATCCAATAAACTTTAAGCAAATAAACGATTTAAAAGTTGCCCATAATTCATTGAAATATTATTATGCATATTATTAATTGAAATATTATTAAGAAAGTATGTTAAGGTACATTTCTGTTGGGTTTGCTGGCAAGTTGTACCTTTAAATATGGCACTTGTTGCTGTCGCTAACGAGATATAATAGTTTTTTGTATCAATATAGAAGTAAAGTGTAGCATGACGGAACTGAAATGTGTGAGGTACATCAGGTACACCGTTTTTTTACAGTATTACAGAATCAAAACGAGAAAATAACATTATAACAACTCTAATGCCATTATGTAATATTTAGCCATAAATCAGTTAAGCCTATAATTGCATATTACTAAACATCGGCTATATATACAACATAGTACATCTACAGTAAAGCTAACTTTAAAACGTTTGTAAGTAGCATGAATTTACATCTCATTCCACTAAAGTACAGAACTGTATTGTAGAAATACTGTAAATTTTGTTATAATTTATGCGCACACCTAATAGCCATTCATTTTACTACACCATTAATTTTACCCACTTTCTAAAAATGTACCCGCAAATGTAACTTTGTATTTTTTTTTTTTTTTTTTTTTGTAATTTTCATAAAATCTCAAAAGCGACCATTTATTTCTAATACTAGCAATCACTTTTGCACAATATAAAAGCACAAATTTTGTATTTTTTGTATTGATATCCATCACTTCTCATTCTGTTTGAGAAGGCATTACAGCTGAGAAGGCACTTCATCATCGTTTTTAGCAGATAATATCAACGTTTATGTCGTAGCTATTAATAAACTTTGCGCTTCTGTTCTTCTTGGTCTTGCGTTGGCCACATCTGGACAACAAATGAGTGACACTTAAAAGCCGCTGAGATGTTGAACAAAGAACAAGTGCAAAATATGCAAAGAAAGCTAAAAACTAGAGTATATGGTTGGATCGAAACTTGTATGAGCTACACAAATGTACACCAGAGAGTACAACAAAATTTACAGTTTATAATCTAGAGCAGAGGTGTCCAGGTC
Source organism: Leucophenga montana (assembly GCA_035044765.1). Lineage (NCBI taxonomy): Eukaryota > Metazoa > Arthropoda > Insecta > Diptera > Drosophilidae > Leucophenga > Leucophenga montana. The sequence continues at coordinate 91,989 of JAWNNQ010000606.1, read as the reverse complement.
ATATACTCTTCATGCCCATTTGTTTTTGTAATGCTCTTCAGCATACGCTGAGCATTGTCTTATACACACACGTCGCTCTTTGCATTGAACGATGTGATTACACAAATAATTTTACAGTTCTTCGTTATTTGTCCTCCTACAGCCAAGAGCAAAGCGCCTTTTACGAAAACGCCTAATTAAAGCCAAACGCACACACGTAGTTCTTTGCATAAACCGCGAAAATTACAAGAAAAGCAAAAGCAATTTCGTATACTATATTGAAACTGTTGGACACCCCATTGTATTACACATACACTGCGTTACAAACTCTTCAATAAAATACTAATATTGCTTTGCATAGAAAGTATGCAGTGTATAAAATAACTTGTAGCCACAATTTAGCAAGTTCACGCTTAGATTGAGGCCGCCGATAATGTCACAGCATCAAATTGACAGGACAATAAATTACCAAACGCTACGCACCGCTCTCCAGTAGTAATATAGCTCATCAGCATAGTTATGGAGGAAAGAATACGAGCACAATCACCATACTCAAAAAAAGCATCATTGTTACTGAAGTTTTCGCCAATGTCTTCGACGTCATTGTCACTTCAAGTGCGATGTTTAAAACTTGGCTTTTAAATTTGCGCTGATTTTTTTCTTCATGTTTTCCCTCATCCCTTCGCGTACTAAACTGTTCTCCTCAATCAAAGTCATCAATGCTCATTTGTATCTCAGATACTATTGCTGCTTGCTGTTGCTACTGCTGCTATCAAAGTGATTGCCAACTCAATCATTGTCGTGTAGGATTTTTTTTCCTTTTCTTCTTCTGCTGCTGAGTTGAGTTGGTGTAGTATCAGTATAACATTCGATGTCATTCAATACGCAGGCAGACAGGCAGGCAGGCAGACAGACATCAAATCAAATCGAATTCAATCGAATCTTAGTCCTTCATCTTGCTTGGCTCGCTCACTGCTTGCTTCATTTAACTTCATACAATTGATACATCCTTTCCATACCATAAACATGTTTGGTTCGAGTATTCTATGTAGGTATTTTACGAGTATCTCTGAGTTTGTGTGGTGTCGTGTCTATCATTTTGACAGTTTGTAATTTTGAGTTTCGGTTTCATGTGATTGTTGAATTTCTTGTATTCGAATGCGGATGTGTAGTGTGATGACTGGTATGTGATATGTTTGTGCCTTTGTTTCCTTTTTATCTTTACAATTGCTTTAACTCGTTACAAGATTTGTTGTTGTAAGGCAAAAGTGTAAATGTGTTCAAAGTGCTGTAAAACGTTTCCTAATTAAGTGTTAAATCAATGGAATCAATTGATAAGATAGTGACAGAGAGAGAGCGAGTGTAATCAAGCTGTTTTCAGCATAAGTATTAAGTAAGTACTAACCCATTGGCTTACTTGGTTCTTTAAAAAATATTGTATTACAAAAAAATCAAACAATTTCCAACAAGTTGTAAGTTGTAGTGTACTTGGTTCGATACAAAAAAAGATCAAACCGAATGAAAGGCAAGGCAAATAGCAACACATACATAGCAGTCTTTCGATTCACTTACTATTCAATATTGCTTTCGGTTCTTTTTTGTTTCTGTTGGCAGAATATAGCAACAAATACTCTATATCTCTGTACAAATTTGTATGTACACATCTGCGACATTTCTACATACTATAGCACAAACCATCAAATTCTGCATACTTATTCTGCGAAAAAGAAAAGAGATTAGAGAGACGTGTGAAATAGTATAATCAAGAGTGTATCCGTCGTTTGCTCTCATTTACACCAATCATAACTTGATCTCTCGGCAAGCGTTTCGAAATATCCATACAGTGCTTTTTTCGGTTTATTTTATAAAACTAAAACATACGTAAACGAAACAATGCATGTCTATAAATGCCTTATTTGCCTTTTCGAATGCATTTTTACAAGGTTTTAGTAACACAATTGAAAGTGAGGACTTCAGAAAACAAAATGTACGCTTCGAATTAAATCAAAAATGTACCTTTGTTAGTTTTTCAACTTAAAAACACAACAGCATTCGATTTTCACCTTAAGGTAAATTTTTGGTACATGTACCCGAAAATGTACCTGATGTACCTTTCGCTAAAAATTGATGCGTGCTTTATTATTAAACACTTTTGAATTATAATATATGTGATTTAATGAAATTTAAGCGCTTAAACTACAACATTATGCATTTCACTTTAAACAAAAATGTACCTTTGCTAGTTTTCCAACTCAAAAATACAACGGCTTTTTATTGTCATACTCAGGTACATGTACCCAATGTATATCTTACAAAAAAAATGTATGCATGCTTTAATATTGAACAGGAACAAATTGTAAAAATAAATATTTGCACTTTAACTAACGCATTAAGTGCTTCTAAGTCATGGCAGTATAAAACAAATAAAAAATTAAATAATAATAATAAAAAAAATCTTTATTGCTTAATGCATAAGCAGCCTAAACAAAAATAATTATACAATAAAACTACAACATGACTAAGCAAACATATAAAAAAACATTATAATAACAAACAAACAAACATTATGTGTGTATAGAGCTCAAACATTACGCGAGTAAATATTTAATTTAAATTAAATATACAAGAAGCACAAAGACCAAAGACTCAAATTACTTAACAAATCCCAAATTAAACAAAAAGGCCAACAAGACAAAACACATGCTTAAATAAAATAGAAAAAAACTTAGTCACTATAAATAAAATGAGAAATAAACTCAACCAAAAAAAAAAACTACCAAAAATACAATAAAAATTAAGCTAAAAGAAAAACGTCGGTGGAACTGAACTGGGTCCAAAACACCACACAAACAAATCTATAAAAGGCAACGTGGAACATGCAATAGAAAACCTACAATTTTGTATGTCATCAGTACAGAGAAGCATACCAAAAAACAACAAAAAAATTATATTACATTATTGGGCGCATGTGCGACTCAACCTTGAATTTAATTATGGGCTCCATAGCATTGCGCATTTAGCCAAAAAATAAAAAAAAAGTATATATAGAGGTATATGTATTATACAAGAAACGATTTATATTGCTTAAACCGCAACAGTTATACGCTTTAAATTATGATTTTTAAATATTTTGCAAGCAAATCTATTCTAACGGGATCTATACTTCACTCACACTTAATTCACTCACAATGCAATGAAATTATGTGATCGAAGACATGTTACATTTGGAGTGTCTAGCTCGTGTAATAAGCAATGTACTCTAATCTAACGGGATCTACTTTGCCCAAACTCAAAAGTCATACTATTCTCTAAAGTTATACTTGAAGTACTTAGCTTAGGTAAAAAGAAATTTGTTCAAATTTAACAACAAAAAAAACTCACTTTAACGGGATGATCATCTGATGTTGTAGAACAGTAAAAAACTTAACATACTATTCAATTTACAACTGCGTGTAGTGTACAAACTAAAATCGTACTTAAGCCATATGAAATAAAATTGAAGATTCAAGTTTATTTAAGAAATGAAGATATACAAATATAAATGCAAAATCAAATTTGTAGAAATAAATTAAAGATAGAAAATATTTATACATTTTATGTCAATGCTATATTAATTATTAACAATAATACAAATTTATAAACTGCACTTATCCCAACACTTTGCTTAACACACACACACACACCTTCTTATATACACATTCTTCTGAAGGCTTTTAAAAACATTATTCTTAAGTATGTAAATTTTTAGTTGTCTCATTTGATATGCATAAAATTTATTTATTGACTGTTTATCTTAAAGATTTTTATTTGTTTTTTCGTTTTCTACCAAACTTCATTACTGATTTATTGTAAATATTTAAGTTTTTGTATCTTGCTTTCAGCATTTTACGACAAAGTTCTCAAGTTAATCAAATTCATTAGAATTTTCATTTTAAGTTTTTCTTTTTGGGGTTTTCTTTTTTGATTAATTTATGCGCACATTTTATTGAGGTATTTTTGCATATTTTAGCTGTTGAAAAGCTTACAGCTATAATTGACAAGCAAATGAGCAAGAGTTTAAGTAGGTTTATCTAACTTTTTATTGTATTCCAACGGTGTATCTTTTCTGCAATGAATTGGAATTTTATTTTTGGCTCGATAAACTGAGATGCTTTGAATATTTTAACGTAATAAAACTTAAAGCTATAAGAATACAGTAGCTATTTTTATACTTCTTAGAACAAAATCGAGCGCAGAAGTTGCATTTGCGTAATGCATACATACTAATTGAAATTAATTGTAGCTATTAGTAGCCCTTACTTTTGAATAAATCAACGTCATACATTAAGGCCAGCTTCACGGACTTATTTTTTTCCGAACAGCTGCTGATTCAGCCACAGTAGACCTAATAGTATGGCGCCCGAGCAGGGATAGCGTGCCTATTCTGTCTGTCTCTTGTTTCTATATTTTTTCGGTATGTACCTCGAATGCACTCTCTCTCTCTCTCTCTCTCTCTCTCTCTCTCTCTCTCTCTCTTTGTAGCTCACACGCACGTACTCAAACACACTCATTATAGTGAATTGCATAAGCTTAAGATTAGTTCAAGTTTTCGGCTTAAAACTAGCTTTTGAAAAAATCAATGTCACACCTAACATTTTGGCACCCGAGCAGGAAGTACGTGCCTAATATATCTGTCTGTCATTTGATGTGTCTGTATTTTCGTCCGTATGTACCTTTCGACGCAGTGTCTCTCTCTCTCTCTCTCTCTCTCTTCTGTCGCTGTTATTTCATACGAACATGTACATAATTATTGAATTAAATTCCATAGGCTTGAAATGTGTTTCAAGGACTGCTACCTCATTCGAAATGTTGATTCAGCCACATTAGACTTAACATTTTGGCGCCCGAGCAGAGATTTCTTGCTTTTCTGTTAGTGTGAAGTTTGATATGTATGTATTTTTGTTTTTTAATAACCTCAGACGCACTTTCCTTCCGTCTCTTCGTCCCTCTTCGAATTTCTACCAAGAGAGCTCCATTTATTGCTGATTCATTTTTTAAATGCATAACTATTGACAACACTCTACAATTCGCAATCGACTATATTCTTTCTCTCATTCACTCTGTCCCTCTCTCTGTATCCTTTCTCTATAAGTCATTTTATAAAAATAAAAAAAAGCTTCACCTTCATAAACCTCCAAAAGATTTTGATAAACATCTTAAAGCACCTTTAACTATTTTTATATAACGGCATATTTTTAGAATTTCAAAATACTTCCAATATTTACACATTATACTCCATAATGCGCTATCTAAAATCACCATTCCAACTACAATACGTTAAAACATAACGTCGCAATCAGAACTCAAGCAACTAACTAACTCACTACTAAGTACATCGCGTATGCATGGTTTCATTAGTTGATCAGGCAATTAATATGCAAATGCCCAGCGTTGAACGAGCCAAGTGACGCGTCTAGCGTAACGATAATGTCAAGATTTGTGTAAGCAGCAACAGCAGTGACGACGTCAACTAGTTATTATGCAAATACCAGCAGAACAGTTGAAATCCAAAGTAAGAACTTAAACTAAGTCGCAGCCTGTTCCATTTTTTTAATCCCTAAACATTAGAAGCAACACCCCGTCATGTTTAGAAGCAATTGAACTTCTTCGTTAAAAAGAGTCCACACTGCCACTTTTGCTGTCGCGCTTCGAGTGCTTTGTTGGAAAAAGAATTTAATTAAAATTTTAATTACTCAGTAAAGAGTAGTGCAACAGCAACAGCAGCAGCAGGAGCAGGAGCAACCAGCTTACAAGTAAATATTTTTACAAGCCTTAAGCAGAAAATTCGATGCAGCTCAACTTTAAAATTCAATAGCGGTTGCTAGGCACGTGCTTGAGTTTGAATGGTTGGCACTGGTACAAAGAACGAAAGTACGAAAGGATTTTCGGGGGCGCCTTTTGAAGTTCTTGAAATGTTGACTGGCTGGCTGGCTGTATGCCAGATGACTATGTACATATGTACATGTAGACTATACGAATATCTATTCAAGTATACAGGCTCGACAGTGATACAACTGCATCCACATCCTGCTGATTTTATTACTTGCTTTATTGGTTGTAGATACTACACACGGATACACACTCACACGCACGTACATACATTGTTAAACTTGACATCCTTGTCGTCGTTGTGGTAGTAGTAGTAGTAATAATAGTAGTAGTAGTCGTCATCATCATCTTCTTCATTCACATTTAACGTACACTAAAAAATCAAGTACAAATGTTAAGTTACTCGACAGTATGATGCGCTATATATAAGTATATATCTTTTGTCTATTAGCTATTGTAGTTGTTGGTGTATCTATCAGTTGTTTCTGTATATGTTTTATCTGTTGCTGCAGTGTTTTTATTAGTTGAGCCTATATCGTTTGCACGCACTCTTGCTCTCTGTTATCTCACTCATATTTACTTATTGAAATGAATTGCACAACTTTTGAATAAATCAATGTTACGCTATACTAAGGCCAGCTGCAACTGAATCAGCATTCAGTTGCAACTTTTTTTGCAACTGAATGCTGATTCAGCTACAAAAGAGTCAATATTTTGGCGCCCGAGCAGGGACACCGCGCTTATTCTATTTGTCTGTCGTTACTTGAGACTGTATGCTCTCGTACCTTGTGCATGCATTCTCTCTCTTGATATCTCATTCTTTGGTATCTCACACATATACATATATACTTAAAAAATTTAATGGAATTGCATCGGCTGAATATTAGTAAAAGTTTTAGATTTAATCAAATGTTAAACTGGAAGTTCAGCTGTGTCGACTTCTTTCTTAGTGACTGGCTGAATATTTTTGCGCCCGAGCAATTACTCTGTATATGTTGCGTTTATGTTTACTGTACTTGAGCGTATAATAGAGTACAGATAACATCTTTAATCCGGAAGCTAGTCTATATCATGTTAGACCGTCAAACAAATGTACGTATCAACTCAATTTGTGCATTCATTTGATCGACGCCAGCGTCTGCTAACTAATAAATCAAACAACGCAATATACTCATTCAACCAATTATTATTGCAGTGTATTATAAAAACGGCCTACGAAATTAAAAGCAAAGCATACTTAAAGGCAGCCAGGCCAAGTCATGCAAGCCAAGCAAACAGCAAGGCCATATAAAAACACTCATATCTTCGTATACAACAGCATTGTGCAAGCACTTAGAGTCGGAAATGTATATATTCATGACTGAGGTTGAGGTTAAGGCAGTCTGAAACACAGACGGTGAGATAGACAGTGAGTCCTTTAGCGCCTGCCAGCCTGTCATTTCATTGCAATGAGTGAGTGAGTAAGTGTCAGTGTAGTTGTTGGCGTCGGCATTTTTCACTGTTTTCTTTTTTTTTTTTTTTGTGAATTAGTGCAAAACTACTTGTGTGTATTATGAAAATGTTGATTACTTGAAAGCATTTGGCATCAGAAAAACGTACAGCCTAACTTGGCGCCCATATATGAATGAATACTCGATGTAATCAATAGGTAGGTATGAATATTAGTATCCACTCTACATATTGATGCGGTTTTTAACATGTGGCTATAAGTGTGCTGAGAGCAGCACAAGTGAAGGTAGTACCATGTAAGCACCGCATGCTGATTTCAATTTATTACTATTCAATTTACATCTATTCGAATATGTATAGTATGATATTAAGTGCTATTGCATAATTTATTAATTACTTTGTATGGTAAACCGACTTTCATTTTGAGTTCGGTTGTTGTAAAGTACTATAAAAACCGCATATAAATTTGAAGTCTATTTGAAGTTTGAATTTGAATTTTGTATAGAAATTGAAATACAGCCAAAACTATAGGTTCAATGCTTGAAAGTGTGCATTTACTTTTTTAATTTACTCCCTCAAGTTTAAGCTTTTAATTAATTTAAATGCTTTCATTTATTTTAATTATATCAATTTGTATATTGATTAAATAAAGTGAAACACTTAAAAAATTGGTTTGTTATTATTCATTTTTATATTACATTTACGTCATACTGTAAGGCCATCTATGCTGGCTGCTCTTCTTTGTGACCAGCTGCAGATTCAAACGCCGTTGGCGCCCGAGCAGGTATATCGGTTAAAGAGTTCTGCATAAACTTTGGTAAATTGAGACCTCTTTATTTCTGTATATCAGTCGGTTATATAAAAACAAAGCGCAAAGACTTAGCAAAATTTAATTTGAGTTGCTGTTCGTTCATTAGAGTAAAATTTGAAGAAATAAATTTTACTAAAAATAGATAAAAAAATCATTGTACAATAAAACAACCAAAAATGTCGAATGTGAAATAAAACATATACGAGTACGAAAAGCCAAAGGTTACAATAACATCAACCACTATGTGCATGGATTTATGTCAAACTGAAATACTAAAACCAAAACACAATCAAAATGTGCACTGAACTCTATATATGAACATGGTCAGTAGGAGGAGCCAAAGGAGTATAAGAAGTGGTAGTATGAATAGCTAAAAATGGGAGCAGGTGTAGTATGAGCGAACATTCAAGCGAAGCGAAACAAACCGAGTTCAAAAGCAAATAAACATTGGTCAAGACCATAGTCTGTTGTTATTTCTGTTGCATACTTTACGGACATTTAGCCATTCATTTGGGTCGAATCGGGTCATTCTGTTGGTTGGTTGGGATTTTTGTTAGAAAAATACTGCCAGAGATTTGTGCCACACAAACCACATGAAGAGCCAGTTAGTTGCAGCACTCAGCCGACAAACGTTCTATACTATACTAGTATTTTAGACAATTTGGTCTGGTTAGTTTAGGTTGTGGTTGAGCTTAAGGCACAGTGAGCATTTATCGTTAAATTTTTCTTTTTTTTTTTACGAGCATTTTTTCTGTATTTTTTTTTTTTTTTCAACCACTCACTTGAAGCTTAACTGCTGCAAATTAAAAGTGAAAACTTACAATGAGTGTGTGGGCGTAGTATGTAAAAAATAAAAATAATGAAAAAAAAACAAAACAAATTTGGTCAAGGACTTGCATGCTAATCCTTTTAAGCTTTTCCGCTTGACAATTGTCGCACAGTCGCGTGCAACTCGACAGTGTCGGATATACATTGTCTGTCTTAACTCAGATATGTATTTATACAGTGTGATTAAAAAATTTGTTTTTAATAAGTGGAAAAAAGTGCCGTAAATAGTTTTTACTACTTTTTCATCTAAGCAAAAAGTATTTTATTTCTAAGGCTTTGTCTGCAAATTTATAAAAAAAAGAAGGCGATTGCAGAAGAAATAAAGAAATACAAATTATTTTATATTTTGAGAAAATATTAAAAAATAGAGAGAGAGAAAGAGTGGTAGAAAGCCGCAATTTGATGACCCAGCAGGAAGTCTTTGTCTAATCTATCAATGACTTAGCATAAGTCATTGTCGTACTATAAGGCCAGCGGCGCGGACTTCATTTTTGTGACCGGCTGCTGATTTATCCCAAGTAAAACGAACGTTTTGGCGCCCGAGCAGGGGTCTGTGCATGTTTTGTCCATCTGCATTTTTTGTATACGTGCCTGTGTCTGTATTTATTGTATCTGAATTCACTTACGCTTGGCGCCCGAGCAGGCAGCCTAATGCTTATCACTATCATCAGCATACTCTCTCTCTCTCTCTCTCTTTTTAAGTATTTGTGTTTGCTCGTCTTACATACTAAACTTACAGTGTTTAGATGAACTTTGAAGAAAGTAAACAAACGCTAGTGCTGTAAACAAAAAAACTAGTGTTAAATTCTTTTAAGAGCATATAAATTTATGTTGTTTATTTCTTAAACAAACGGTAAATTGTGCGACACTTTTTTCCTATCTATGCCTTACGCTTCTCTCTCCCTCTCTCTTTTCTCATTGTCATCTACATGTAAAACTATGCGGGACACAAAAGCCAAGCGCGTAAATTAAACACACAGTGACATACACAAACAAACATGTTGATTTTCATTTTCATTTCCTTTTAGCATTTAGTTTTTTCCTACGTATACTATTTTTTATAGCATTTCCTGCGCTGCTGACTTTCATTTTCATTTTACCAAAAGCACTCTTGTATTTTTCTTCATTTCGCTGCAATGCATCTGTTTCGCACTCTTTCTTTCTTAACGCAACTTGTTTGTCTATCAGTCTGTCTGTCTGTCTGTCCAATGGTCTGTATGTCTCACTCGTTCCGTATATATTTGTATCTGTCTGTTTTCCACAGTTTTGCTTTTGTCTTTGTGTGTAATTTTTCATTTTTATGTCGCCCACTTGTCGTTGAAAATGGTCTTTTAGGCGCGCTAAGCGTAAAATAAAAGAAAATTGTGAAAAATTTTTTTTATTTCTGTAGCATATGTTTAGGCGCGATGCAGTCAAAATTACTGCAGTTTTCAAATTACTTACTTGCTACGCATAAATTGAAAAAATCGTTTCTTTTTCTATGAGACACGCAAGCAAGTTTTTAAACTTCTGAAAAAGGTATATTAAGTTTGTATTAATGTATGTAATGGAAATATTTTCTAGTGTTCTGCAAAAAATTCTAAAATCTTTGCCGACTTTTACAGAATATTCATCAAAACGTTATTCTTGGCAACTTAAAAAACATTTACTCCAGGCTGTTATCTTTCAATTCGATATAGATTTCGATTGAAATTTGGTACATACCCCTATGTAATGTTTAAAACTTTGCACACGATTGCTTTGTCTTTCTCATTTTATCACTCTTATCAGTCTACTCTCTCTAGACTCAACATATTGGCGCCCGAGCAGAGAGCCATATGCTTATATTGTCTGTCTGTCGTTTGCTGTGTCTGAATCTCTCTCTCCTCTCTCTCTCTCTCTCTCTCTGTCTCTAGCTGCTTTTTTCTTTCCTACACTGTGTAGAGTGTATCTCATAGTCGTGCACACTCGATTGCAGCATTCTTTCTGGTTGTTATTGGCGTTTTCTTCTTTTGCTCTTTACTGACTAGAAGTTTTTCTTTCCATGTAATTTTTTTTCGGTACTTAATGAGTTTTGAAAAGTAAAAATGAAATAATGTGTATGTGTACCTGTGTGAGTGTGTGTGTGTAAGGGTGTGTTTGAGTGTGCATTGAATACGATTAGTTTAGTTTTCTCATTGTTATTGAAGAACGAATTGGCAGTTTACTGTTGACTTTCATACAAGTTGGTTGCATACTTGCAGGCGCCACAGGGCAGTCGATTTTCTTACACAAACTACTACACACTCTCATGTGTGTGTGTGAAATGTTTGTATTGATTTGAAGTGTTTAGCATTGTTTTAGATTTCAAGAAAACATTTCAAATATATATGAAGTTTATAGCTTAAGGGTCATAGATTTTATGCTGCCATTTTGCAATATAGTTTTTGTATAATTTGTGTAGAAAACATCACATAAAAAATATAAAATACTGACTTTTGTTGCAACATATTTCACATACTTTAGTTTACGTTGCAAGTGCAACTATTTTTCATAGAAATTATTATTTCATATTTTTGCACAAAAGTGACACTTGCTTCACTTGAAGTGTATAAACTTATTTTTATTTTTTTCGCTATATGCAAATCAAATTTAATATGTGCATAAATTGAGATTACTTTGCTCTATGTTGCTTTTCCAAGAAATGTAGAAAATAAAAAACTTTTGCATACTTTTAGACAAATAAACTAGAATATTTGTGAAAATATAAGAAAAATACGAAATAGTTCAAATATAAGAAAAATAGTTAGGTACTAAATTAGTAAATACTTAATAACGCGGGTAAAAATTATACTGTTTGTTACAAGTATGTTTAAGAAAGCGCTGCATACTTTTAGTTGCCATTGTGTTATACTTTTAGGCGCAAGAGCTACGTTTTATGTGCTGCAGATAATTGCATACTTTTAGATCATAAAACCAACGTTTATAATCATGACAGTAGAATAAAAGGCAAATAATTGCATACTTTTCGGTTCTTAATAGTTTCTATAGAAAAAAAAGATATATTTAAATACTTTGGAAAAAATATACAGAATATCATAAAATTTTATTAAATAGTCACAGATCAATTCGGAAAGGCATTAATCTGCAGTAAGTTTGAGTGAGGCATAATAAGTGTACGGGAATTAAAGCAAAGAAAATGGTACAACATAGAACAAAAATATACGAAATGTAGTAAAATGATATGAAGCGGATTGAAAAGGCTTTAAGAAGCAAGGCATAAGGAGTATACAATAATACAAAAATACGGAATAGAACACTGTTTGTGATTATAAAAACATAAATATTTTTTGGTCCGTCGAGCCGGATAAGCGTATTATATGAAAACTACAAAAGATATGTACTAAAGTAAAATACTACAAAGCGGATTGAAAGAGCTTCAAGAAGCAAAGCAAAATGAGAGTACAAGAACTCGGAATAAAACACTCTCGCACATACAGACCTTGATTGGTATGTGCGAGAGAGAGAGAACGAAATATCCGCTAAAAGATCACGTTTGTTGTATTAGAGCCCCTTAAATATTTATTTTATTCTGTTTTTTAGTATTTGTTGTTATGGCGGCAACAGAAATACACCATCTGTGAAAATTTCAACTGTCTAACTATCACGGTTCATGAGATACAGCCTGGTGACATGCGGACAGACGGACGGACGGCGGAGTCTTAGTAATAGGGTTCCGTTCCTTTGGTACGGAACCCTAAAAATGAAGAACGGAACAAGAAGGTACGAAATAAAAAAATGCAACGAGTGGATCAAAAGCCCACTAAGTCGCATTATATTCGTGCGAGAATAAATGCATGTACGAGAAAATCGGGTCTGTTCCGGTTCTCACCTTGCGAAAGTGAATTTGATCAAATTTTGTACGTATGAGAAAATTTAGCTAATATATAGTTCACTTGACATTGAGTAAGCAATTCATCAGTAAAAAGTTTACCATTTTTAACGAAATCACTTTAACAAAATTTTCCGGAAAGATTGGATAAACTAAAGAAAAATTTTAATAAAATAAAAAGGTATGAAACATAGAAAAGGTATGGAAAGAAAATAAAAAATGCAGATGCGGATAGTATTAAAATAGTACACAACGAAACTTTAAGAAGTAGAACATTTTTCTACAGAAGTAAAATATCAAAATATGTATACCATTTAGAAAGTATTTGATGTGCGCATTTGCATATTTTTCATAAAAATCTGTTTATTATTTTAGATTTTAAACGCCTCCTCATTCTTCACTCGTACAAGAAACACAAATCTTAACCTAAATTACGTAAACAAAATATTTTGTTCATCTCTCTCTCTCTCTCTCTGTCTTTCGCAACGAAGACAGACATATAAGAAACACGGACAGTGAACACTAAAAAAATATATACATCTATAGGAGATATGTGCATTTTACATTATTTTATATCTTTTTGTACTCTTTGACATACTACGATTATCCGGCTCGAAGGACCAAAAATATCAAATAATTCATAATCATAATTCATAATGCAGAATATATTTTATTTTTCACTGAAATCGTTTGATTATTAAAAAGCCATTGAGTGTCATTGAGTGAGTTCTTCACTCACACAGCGAAGAGAAAAAACACACGCACACGATTCACTTGAAATACGGTTTTATTATTAACACTTTCCTGTCATCTATTATAAAATATTACAACTGAAAAAATCGCTCAATACCACTCAGCAGCATAAATTTACACCACACGAAAACACCTACCTCCCCACCCAAAAACCATTTGAAAAAGTAAAGTACCGAAAACAAACCAAACAATCACATTAAAAACAAATTCAACCGACATTAATAAATATGAATTATTTGCTAATAAAAAATTATTACCGGATGCATGCTATATAGAATTTTCCGCAACTCTACACTCTACGATTCTACTCAACTGAACTCATCGAGGTAAGCGCTTTGTTCTAAAAAGAAAACAATATACGAGTACTTACAGATACAAAATACCATAGCGCCACATCCGCAGCCATAGATTGTTCTAATGAAAACAAACAAACAAAATAAAAAAACCAGTGTGAAGAACGGAAAAAATATCTGCAGAAAAATTGTAAAATAAAAATGAAAATTCACCAAAGCAAATATTGCCATTCATTTATTATAAACGATGACTAAAAGGGCGCATGAGGTGTACATGCCAAATGCATGCCGCCCACTGTGTTTTTAAACGAGTAGATACACAGATACTTCTACATAGTATCTAAACTGGGCATACTGTGTCGGCTAAATGAATGAAAATATAATGAAAGAAAGATATACAACTTGCAATTTTTTTCTTTTTTTTCTTAATATTTTCTTTTATCAAAAAATAAATACAAAGAAAAAAAATAGTTTGTATTGCATAACTTGGATATACAATATTTTTTTTTTTTAAGTTAAATGTGGTAGACATATAAATCAATTTCATGTTTTTCAATAGATACAAAAAAAAAACTCAACAACAACGACTTCCTTAAAATTTATAGCATTTGTACGATGTATCGATGAATGAATGGATGAGTTTACTGTGGTGTACAGTGTTTTAAATTCTTTTTATTTTTTATAGCCATAAAGATAGCTTAGGGAATTGCTTTTTACATATAAACAAATATGTACGTTAAAAGATACTTTGGTACAGCACAAGTGACTATGAAATTTAATGAGTGTTAAATTTTAAATAACTGAAAACATTAAATTTGTTACACTGTTTATAAGTTTTATAGTCTGTTGACGGAAGAGAAAATACTCGTATAATACTTAATAAGTTAATAGATTTCTTATGTTTAAGTGCAGAATAACTGCAAAAAGTACTTGTAGCATTAAATGATATGCCATGCCCAACTGTTTGCGGCGATATTGTTTGTGCTTTTGAGTGAAACAACATTTATGGTACGTCGAGCCGGATAAGCATAGTATATCAAATACAATAGTATATTCAGAAACTTTCACTAGGTATTTACTGGGTGATAGTTAATATAGAGTATAGATTTGGTTTACGAACGTTGGTCTTGGAACGACAGTATCGCGCTATATATACGATAAAAGATATTTTAGTACAAAACACGTAGTATTTGTATTAGCGAAAAAAAATTGAACGAAATGCTTGTAGCATTGAATTCCTGGACAGTAAGAAAGCTCCACATCTAACTGTTAGCGTGGTAACATTGTTAGTGCTTAGAAGACAGGCAGACCTCTTCACCAGGTTTCGAGTAGAAGATAGTCAATATAGAATTTATATAACATATATCAGATATACATTAAAAACATATATTCATAGAATTTAGCCTAAAATTAGTACTGAAAAAGAGGTTACAGTACTAGAGTTAGAAATAATCCAGACATATTAGGCATTTACGACGCCTTTTCTTTCGGTTCGGTAATACGAAGGCCCACACAACACACATATATACAACCCAGCATTGTATACATGAGTACTTCTGCCCGAACAGAGGAGACGAAGATTACAGAAAACACTGTATACTTGTAATCTACCTCATTCTCTCGCAGGCTAAATCCTATTATGAATATGTTTGTCTCTTTTTACTGTCGCTTTTTCGTTTCATCGAATTTCCAAATCACAACGGTGCTAAAGAAGTTTCACTTCAAAATTTTTACGAAATGCCAACAAACCTTGATCTTAGATCATCAACTGAAGAACATTTTTAAACTTTAGAACTGAGTTAGAAAGACCTCGATGACGCAGTCAAAACTGCTAAAGGAATTATGCTACAGCAATGTGCTCGCACTTCGTAGTTTTAGTAACGGCAGCATTGGCTCAGAAACGTCTTTGAGCAATACATGACAATGGTCAATTACTGCTCACGTGGTACACCATAACCATGTAGGCTTCAGATCCGTAATGGAATGCTTTGATGCATGATCCATGAACAAACGAGAACAATTAAAAGTAAGGAAGCCTTCTTTATAGTTTCTTCGCTTCTCTACGGAGACAGAGAGCAATGGTCCAAGCCGGTATTCAGACTCATTGAACTCCAACGGAAGTCGTTTGACATGACTTTTAAGCACATTTTGATCATTGAACCGCTAGTCTTGCCTATATTTGACATTTGTGGAATATATTCTGTTAACACTGTTAATTTAAGTTATATTAATTACTCACATTCGTTTGAGTTAGAAGTTGTATTTTTCTAATTTCTACACTTACAAGCGCTTGAGTTGAACTTGATGCAGGCGGTTAGCCTCATTTATCTTCGATTATCTAAAATAACTGTAGAGTAAAACTATAACGTTTTTAGCATCATTTTGTGCTTCTCACTTAAAACAGCAGAGCTACCAACGACGAATATTCCAAAAACATTACTAGAAGTCAAACTTGCTTACAAGGCGATCTTTACAATCATGTTTAAAGAAATTAAGATTAATTTAATATTATCAAAAACTAGTAAAAAAAATATTTAAAATAACAGTCAAAACCTTTAACTTCCGCACCCTGTTTATGATTTAACATAAACCTTTAATATTTTTTTCAATTTTTAAGCGTATGAAAATATTTATTTGACTTTTATGCCCACATTTCAGACAAAAAAATCGAAACACTTTTGTGCATAACCATATTTTTTTTTTTATCACCAATATGAAAATTAATTTTCGTAATTGCAAAAAAGTGTAAACAAATTTTCAGAAGTGAAGCCAAAAAAAAAACATCTTCCAATCAATTTGCACTTTCAGTAATTCGTATTCGAACTGAATTGTTTAATATATGAAATGTAATGCTTGAACGAAATTACTTGAAATATTCACAAGAATTTAAAGTCTCCATGAAATTTAAAAAACTCATGCTACTATAACAAAATTTTTCAAAGAACTCAATCAAACCATTAGTACTTGACTAGCTCGAAGTTTTCCTAGAACACTGGTATTTTTCCCCCTTTTACCAACTCTCTACGCAATTCCTGACCAACTTAACTACATGATTTCACTTTGATTAACTTATCACTAAGTATTCGTAGAACAATGACTCGAGAGGCGGCACTAAACGATTATATGGTGTACAACTAATTTCACAAGTCTTACCTTATCAAATCTAATCGTGTACAATTGTACGCAGACAGCGATACGCGGTGTTCCTTAGTCGTTGTTTATCTGTAAAATGGTAAGAAAAAAAGCATTAATTATTGTACTAAATAATTTGATTTTAAAATACACAAGCTACTTTACTTTATAGATTATTGCACAAATCGGTGGTTATAGACGTATATAAATTCATTCAATTTGGACGCTAATATACATACGAAACGCAAATAATCGATTTATGGCATTATAAAAGACTTATAAAAAATGCAACGACAGCTGTAAATCGATGCTATAAAATATTATGGCAACTTTCCATTGTAATATCAGTATTATAAATATTTAAAAACGCTTTGAAGGCATACGAAAGCAAGGCTGAAAGAAATTCACCTAAAAAATTGTTTAAAAAAAAAATTATAGCAAAATTATAGCAAAGTTATAGCAACATTTTCAGCTATATATGTCTCTAATATAATTCTCACAATAACGAGCTAAACAAATTTTAACAAAATTTCAAATACTATAAAAATTATAGCAAGTTCGTTGTACAATTGATACACAGAACATAAAATATTCAGTATACCATTCAAAACACATTAATCATTTAAATTTTAAATGTTATTTCACGCAATTTGCAGTCGTACAAAGTTGCTATAAAAATTTTATAGCAAGTAACCAACAACAGAGTGTCAATAAGAGCTGCACATTTTAATAGCAATTCAGGTGCCAACAACAATTTTATGTCAATTACCGTTGAAAATATTTACTATTGACAGTTTAGTTTATAGCAACTCAATAATACACAATCAATCATCAATTACAAATAAAATGCTCTTTTAAGTTATTAAATGTTAAAAATAGTCTACAAATTATAGCAACAACTCTCTGCACGTATACAGGAAGAAATGCATTTAAGAATAAATAAAAATAAATAATTAATTTTAATTGGAAAAATTTCATATGAAAACTTCGGAATAAACTTATTAGTTCCAAACAATTATACACTTTAGCTATAAATGTTGCACGTTAACGTAAAATAATTGTTTTTTTCTGTATCGAGTTGCAATCTCAAGTTTCAAGTTATGTTTAAAAATAATGTAAACTTTAAATATAAACTATATTCGCCTCTCCTATTACTATTAAACGTATCAATATGCTTGTAGTCATGTCAGTAAAATGCTGTGTTGAATTTAATTACTCTAAAAAGCAATTATTTCTCAACATTGTTAACTGGAGAACATGTTCTAAGAAGTTTAGGCGTAGCATCATCTACCACAAAACGATGTGTGGTTGAAGGTGAGAAATTAATAACTCAATATACCAAAATGGTAATATAAATGGAAAAACAATACGTTAAATTCAGAATTATAATAAAAATTAGATTATTCAAAATAAGCTAATTTCACCTCTATCAATGAGGCTTCCATTACATTAGATGTCGAATGGTTACTTTACTATATATCTGATTACCTTGTAAATAGATAGTGAACAAAAGCATCTTTCTTCTTATACTCGTACCTACAAGTTCTCCTCTGCAGATGTTTATTGCATGGGTTAACAAGCTCACCAAGCTCTTAAAGATGACGTCAAGTATTCTAAAATGCTAAATGCTACGGCGACTTCTTCACCTTGTTGAAAATATGCAGTTCCCTTCTAACATTCTTTACACAGGAGGTTAGAAGCATGGCGGTTGACTATTTGCGTAAAAGCTTAAATCAACTGAAAGTCAGAAATACCGAAAGGTAAGATTTGTAAATTATTTGTATAATACTATACGTTTCAGAAATTCCATTACTCTTGTAACATATTATTTTCAAAAATAATTTTAAAAACCAAAATTACTCATTTTTCACAGACTGTGCAAACAAACGCTTTCATTTATGCATATTTTTTTGAACTATTTACTGAAATTTTAAGCCAAAAACCACAATGTAAACATAATTTATGCCAGCAGCTCAAAATACATTTTCAGCATAATTCAAATGTTTACTTTATGCTTGAACTTCTTAATAAACCAGTGAGTGAGTCTGATGTTTATTTGAGATATGCTCCCATTTGGCTGCCACAATGCATATTGTTTTTGCCATTATCCATAATGTAATATGTTAAATATTTGCATTGTAAATATGCACATCAAATAAATACTAACTAATTATTGAACAAGAGACTCTTCGATAACCGAACCGAAGCTTCAATACTCTGCACAGGCATCTAACAAACTACATGCTGTCAAGTGCTTTAATGTTAACTAGCTTTAAAGATATCCTGTGACTGAAATTCAATCTTCATAGCGACAATACAAAACAGTTCAGTGTCATTTGATAATGCTGAGAGCGTTAGGTACTATGACCAACATGTTGCGCTAAACATGTTGCGACAACAGGCTCGAAAAACTATTCATTCCTCTTCTATTAAAATGTTCCCAACAACAACAATGAAGCCACGCTCTAAACTGATGCTCGCCAACATGTTGGCAAGTGCGTCTGTTACTTATTTCACATTGAGATAACTGAGAGACGGAGAGAGCTCAGGTCTTTGGCTCAGGAGGTCACCACTAAAAGTGGGCGTGGCATGGACATTGTGACATGTGTTCTAGCCTAAGAAGTCTCTATTCCTGATTTCAGACAAAAAAACTGAGGAACTAGTATGTATTCACACAGACAGGGGACAAACGGACATGGCTAGTTCGATTCGCCTCATCGAACTGATTAATTTTATATATACATATAGTTTATGTGGTCTCCGATGCTTCATTGAATGCGTTACAACCGCTATAACCAAATTATTGTATAATATTATTCGCACCACATTTGAACAGTATAAATATATATACACGTGCAGTTAAATGTCAAAAGTGCAGCCATAACTAAATATTATAGCAAATTGCACCCAATTGGTTTGTAATATGATGATTTATAGCAGCTACTAAAACATTCTACATACTTATTATAACAATTAGTCAGTTGACGCTTGGGTATTGCTAAACATACAATTTATGGCAAACGCTAATTATTTAAATATATTTTCACTGATTGCTGAACTTGTTTAGGATAACTACTATGCTTATATAGATTGTATATAAGTAGTTAAATATTTACGATAAGGCTTTGATTATGCATATTTATGACTGTAGATTAGCGTGAGATAAGAGTTTAAACCATTATTAGTATTGATGAAATGACGTTAATGGTGTGTTTATTATGAATCTCTGCTTTATAATACTGCACACTGCTCTGATTGGTAAATTTTTAGGTATAAAGTATAACATTTTTAGCAAAACAGAAAATTAAAGTAGTTGTAGTAGTAGTTAAATTCATCTGTAATATTTAAACTTTCCATGCTTAATTATACCTTAATATGTATATTATAATGTGGCATTAATAATTGTTGCGCATATTTGCGCTAATTAAAAATATTGAATTGGTTTTATATAAGCAAAAAGAACCTTAACAGAAAACCTCAATAATATTGAAATTTGAATGCATTTATTTAAAAAAAAAAATACCAGATTGGTATGCCACACCCACTTTTACAGTTAGCTCCAAAACACTCTTGTGTTTTTGTACGAAAACGTTTTGTAGCAAGTAATATCAACTTAAAATGCATGGATATAGGACTGCATATTAGACTAAATGAGCGACCACTTTAGTGAGATACTCAACCGCTCACCATGCGATTTGATGGTTAAGTTAGGTAAACACTTCGCATCGTCTCTTAGCTTAGTATTGGCCCATTGTGATAGCATACCATTGTGATCTATCTTACTTCTTTTAGAGCACCTGCCTAAATTAATTTGTCTAAACCAACAGAGACAGAGACAGAGACAATAATATAGTATAGATACCACGGACGACTAGCCCGTCGTGCTTTGAGTTGTCTGTGAAGATATTGATGGTGTTCTCTTTATGATATGGTAGGGTGTCCCATTTTGAACTTGTAGATATTGAAACATCATATTTTGTATCTAAGGTTGTAATCGGAATACAATATCCTTAGTTGATAGAAGTTTTGAAGTTAGAGTAATCTCGAGTACTCGAAGCTACCACAGCGTCAAGATGAGGTTTCTCTCAGGCTATGTTTCCAGTTCTCTCTCTCTCTCTACCTTTCTCTCTCTCACACTTATGCAATGAGATTAAGAGGATGCAGGTGAACTACGACGGTTAGTGTATCCATTGGTGTGTTGCGTAGAAATCCACTTCTATGTATCCTATTTAGGTGACTATCTAGTGCCGCATACTCTGTAGGGTAGAATTGTCCTAAACACGGCTGTGTAGAGCCAAGCCAGTCAACAATTGATGGGGGGAATTCCCATCTTATGCTATATTGGCCTTTCTTATCCACGTTCTAGTTTTGTCGTTCTAACTCAGCATTCTGTAAGGTATCACACCCAGACACTTTACACTATTACTGCATAGAAGTCTCATATTATTAATATTTTTCAGGAACTACATAAAAATTGGCATAAAACATCAATAAATGCTTACATCCCTACAATGGTTTGCTATCAATTTACGCATATTTCTAATAATTCAATACTTTAACTCAACACTTTTGTACCGGATATTAAAGAAATAAAAGTAATTAAACTTGTGCAACAAACACCAACCCTAAATGAGCACACTTCTCGTAGATACGTATATACATAAGTGTACTCCAGACAAAGTGTCATAGTTGCAATATACGCCCATATATTACGTTGCGTTCGTTCTTGTTGATTGCGTGCATAATTGTTTAACTTATTATGAAGTACGTAGTACTAGGAGATACACTGCCATTTCCACACTATAAACAATAACAAAGTTACCATGACACTAAGGACAGTTGTTGTGGTCTCAAAGTGTGGAAATTCGAGCTGTCTATCTACTGACATGCCGCACAATTTCAAGAGTATTTTAAGTTAAAAAAAAAAAAAATAAAAAAATAAGAATAAATAAAATATTCAACTTACTTCACTAATAAGGCTTAGTAGTATTTAAGACGCATGTAAGCTCAAATACAGCTGTTTGTAATGCTTCATGAGATACATTGGAGACTACGAAGCAGCTATTTGAGATACATTCTACTATAACAGCCAATAGCAAGGAAACAAAGGGTTACTTTTCTGTTGATGTTTACGTAGCTGTTACGTATTTTTCTTTGGCATTAGTAAACTTAAGCGTTTTACTTAGTAAAATTTTACGCTTGGGTATTAATAAGAAAAATGTATTCTACGATATACTTTGTAGAAATTTTCATTTTAATAAATTAAAAGCTTTTCGTTGTTGTCATTTGCAGATCAATAATGCGAAAAAAAATGCCTACAAATTTTAAAAAAGGGTAGCACAGCATTGTCCGTCAGACGTAGTGCAAAAAGAAATATTTAATCCCTACGCATCAGTCAGTTACACTTCCAGCAAAATGTTAACCGTAGGCAAAAATTGATGGTCAACTGTCGCTCTTTAAACAGTGCTGGAATATAATACTGACTATTTCGGGCACATAGAGAAAAATTTGAATGTTGGTTATAGGCAAAACTTCACAGAAGAAATTTAATATATTATTTTTACCAGAGAAAACTAGTTTTTCAAAGAAGAAAATTATTCACCATGCATGCATTCATAGCTGAAATAAATATTTCCCTGTTGAAATTTGCGATTGGATTTGGGTCGGCATCCGTAGCAGATGGTGTTGGCACAAGGACTGAAGCCATCGGGATTCTTCTGATCGGACATTGGAACATATGGAAATTGACCCTGCATTTTAACAAAGAATCATCTTCTGCGATTAGGCACATTTCTGGCTGAATGGCTTCATAAATAATCAAAACGGTCGTTATTGCGCCAGGATCTTTGTCGAATTTGATGAATTCAATGGAGACGAGCTTAACAGTTAAAAAGTGGGCGCCATTTGTCTTACAGCACGCGTTACAACCGAGTTATTAGACCAAACGTTTGGCGACTCTCTTATTTCCAGAAGTGGCATTCAGAACTGACGACAAAGATAGTGCGATTTAACAGAAATGCATTATTTTCTTTGGGATTACGTTAAATCGCTTGTTTACGATAAAGTGCGTATGTTGTTAATGATAGACAACTAATAATAGTTTCAGACAAAATATTCTAGAACCACCACGAAGTCGGACGAAGCCAAAATATTATCAGTTTAGTTTCAAACAAACCCAAAAACCCATTGTAAACATAGTAAAATAAAAATTGAAGTTCCTTGGAACTCAATCAGCATATGATTTCATGCATATTAAAACATTTTATATATTAGCGCCCTAGTATTGCGCCTTGGCATAGCATGACTTACAACTGCGCTCCTGCTTTTATAGCTGTCAAGTTTGCGGATGCTGTTTTAACAAGTTTTTCGGACGTTCCTTTTCTTCTTTTCCAAAATAAAAAAAAGAAAAGCATAAAATAAACGATTGCCATATCCTTTCTTTAAGTTTATTTTTTAAATATATACACATACCTATACACCACCAAGCCATAAAAATCACAAATGTGAAAATTTTTATGCAGACCACCCACCGTTCTTCAACGCTGCTGTCAATTGAGTTCGAACATGCTATAATGCCTTCCTCGCTGATGCTCCAAACACAGTTTATTTGCTAGCTGACTATATTCTATGCCATTTCTTAACGCCAAGTTGAACTTTTACGAATGGTTAAGTTTGACTTGGGTTCGAGCAAAGTATGAAGTGTAAGGAGAATAACCAACGACGACGACTTGATTTGCTGGACAAAATACTTATTTGCGGTTAACCACAGAAGTGTAAACTAATGCCGCCAACCAACCAGCCAACCAGCCAGCCAGCCAGCCAACCAGCCATTCAGTCAGCCATTCGACACAAGTCCAACACCTAAAATGGGTGGTTTGGAATTTGCTTTCCCTTTCAATTGTGCTACACAACATTTTGTTTTTCTTTATAGCCAAGTTTTCTTTCAGTCCAATTTGTAGCAAATGAATGTGGTGAACGAGTCGAGTCTTATGGTGGTTTACTATTGTGTACACTTGATGAAATGTTGACATCTGATTTGTCGGATTAGTTTACTGTTTTATAAATAGGTTCCTGGGCCAAGAGCTCATCGAGGAAAGTGTCAAGACAAAACAAATAAAAACAAAAGGTTCGTGTTTGAGAAAGTGTACCCATGCCGTGCTCTTTTAAAATTAATTTGATTAATTGAAGTGTAAAATGCTTTAGCATAAGTTTACTAATTAATTGTGTAAATTTATTAACAGAAGTCAAAAGTTTACGTTGATGCTTTTTCTATCTTTTTTTTAACCAATTTGGAATTTAGAACGCAGTTAATTTGTGTTATGTGAATTGTGAATGTTAGAAAGTGAAAATTAGATTCAACAAAAAGTCGGCTTTGTAAAATTATAAGTGCTATATGTAAAGCATTTCGGTTTATGAAAGTGTTAATCGAAAGTTTGATGAAGCAGAAAAACATTTAGGAAATTAAAATTTATAGCTTATCTCACTCTCGCAATCGTTATTTGCGACACAATGCAGAACAGACAAACTGAACAGTTCTGTTTCGGATGCAGTCAAAAAATCTCCTCAGCAGTTTTTCGTTTACTACCTTTTCGCACTTTTCTTTTCCGTTATATTTAAGCATGAACAATTAATGTATTGTAATGTAGAGCAATGAAAATCGAGGAAGAAATTGTTATTGTTCAGTTATGTTTTGCGTTTCTTATAGTTGGAGAAGTCGATGAAACTGAGTAGCTCCCACAATTTTATGGTAGCTACTTTGGTTAGACTCCACCTTCTCCTTCTTTATTGTTTCTGGCACATCATTCTGCATGCACTTTCTATAGAAGTCGTTAGGGGAAGCTACATGTTGCTTTCCCTCTCTTTTAATAGTGTGAAATTCACCCGCAACTGCTTGACTCTGTTAGTCTCACCACAGCGACTGTCTATAAATACGAATCTATAAATAATACTTTAAAGAAAAACTAATTTAAATGACTGTTCAAAACCGATATGTTGGGTCCCACTATTCTGACTAAAATCTTGACTAACTCTGTGGAAATTCGAGTAAAAACATTTTCACATAACATAGCCTCATTAATGCTCTAACTTCGAGTACCCGATTTAACGTACTCGAAATGAGTATACTAAAATACATATAAATGTTTAAGCTACAATGTTCCGCAGTAATGTGAAATGTCTGAATTACAGTAACCAAATAGCAAAATAGCCAAAAATAAGCCTAAAAAAATTTTTAGTACTTTTGCTTTCGCAACTTTTAACAAAAGCCAAAAGTTTTCGGAACAATCTAAACCATTTGCCTTCACCTCTGGACCAACTATAGGCGACACTTTTAGCTCATTCACAATCTATCACAGCAAATATGCTCTATTTTCATTTTAAAATCATCAAAAACAAAAGCAAAAAACTGTCCCAAACAAAGTTTTTAATACCTAAATCACGCTTGCAAAACTTTCTAAGCCGCACTCACTTACTCGTACACTCATTCATAGAGTAAAACACGCGAGTTGGCACAAACAATTTAGTACTTCATTTAATTTAAACCAAAAAAAAAAAAAAACAAAGGCCACAAATCACATTAAAATAGAAAAAAAAAAAAAAAAGGAGATACAACGACAGACACACACACATTTTGTTGTATCTACAAAAGCAGTTCGCTGCAGTTTCAAAAAATGGGCAGAAAAATAGAACCTATTCACATTTACGGCAAATCTGTTTTAGTTGAAATACTTTTTCACAAACTTTTCATGCAAAATATTTTAATGCAAATATGTATTTTATAAAGCCGCCCAAAACTTTTTTACGAGTAAAGTACTTTAACAAAATCAAAATTAATATATGTATATCATATATTATGTTGAAATACATGAGTCAAGTATGTAGCTAACTAGAATAGAATTTTGTTGAAAAGCTCTGGAAATATTTGAAAATATTTTTTTTTTTTTTTTTTTCGTAAATATGTATGTGAAAATTGTTATTTGATGTGTTCTGTTGTGTTGCTATGACGCTGATAAATAACACTAGTTTACAAAAATTTCTACTTTAAAACGCTTTCGCTTACACTTTTGTAGAATAATTTGAGAGCGCAGAACACGAAAAGAATACTGATTCCTTTTTATTTCGAACATTCACCACGATTTCATCTTCTCTCTGGACTCTGGTTTAAGTACTATCGTGCATCGAAAAACATAAATATATCGTTATCAAATGAAAAAAAAAAAACAGTATATTTTTCGTGTTCAACGCACCCAAACTCTAAACTCTACACTCTAAAAACAAGTATAAGTAAAAGTTTCTATTCAACCGACGTAACCTACCCTACCCTACAACGTTAGGGTAGGTTACGTCGGTTGGCCCCTTGATTGAGTTCTTCTGATCCTAGCGAGGTTGGTGTTTGCGCGAAGTTCAATTTTAGAGTTATGTAGTCCGTTCTACTGCCTAACTCCCTGCCAACTGAGCTGTGTACATAGCTTTTACCGCCATGGTGCCTGTCACGAAAATGCGTTCTGTGTAAGCCGAGGCGCATAAATATCATATAGGGGATAGACTCCTAACATCGTTTCCAATAATGCAGACTAATGCCTGCCGTTGGGTACTCTCCATAACCTTCTGGAATGTGGACTTATTCGAGGTCTGCCATCATACTCTGGTATCCATAAAATAGTATCGGTCGTACTACTGAAATGAAGAACCAATGTTTTAGTCTTGCTATCCAATACAATTCCACTATTACGCGGTTTTTTAGAATAAGCAAGGTTCCACTTATTTTGGGTGCGATTCTTGTATCTCTTAGTGAAGAGAATGAGGTCTGTTATCCGCATAAATACTGAGTCCGGCTTTTGTGGTTCATCCAAGTACATATCTCTTTTAATCTGCGGTCCAGGATTGAGCTTAGCGTCGATCGAAATGATGCCCGTCAACATATACAGCTATCTTTACACTGTCAACCTAAACCACGCGCAAAATTTAACTGACATATTTGTAAATTTTTGATAAAATCTCAGATTGAAATACATCTGTATATATCTTTACCAGTTTGTAGTACAAAAATTTCTACTCAATTATTAAATAATTCTAATAAATAAAAATTTAACAAATAAAAACCCAAGACAATTATTATAAATTTCAGTGTTTCCGTTTTAAGTTTGATAAAAATTAATATTACCACAAAGCAATAACAATTACGAGTACGAGTATTATATGTATATATAGAAAATATTATTTAGTATACTTGTACTTGAGCTCTCTCAATTAAAAGCTGTCGGTACTATAAATGGTTATAATCGTAAGATAACTTGTAGTAAGAAAAAATTTACTTGAAATTATAAAATTGCATATTTATACGAGGGCGAGTTAATAAGTTAGCGACTTTTTGAATTTGAAACGTAGTAAATGAAACACTGATGCTATCAACTACCATCCGATTTTAGACTACGGTCAAATTTAATTAAATTAAGCAAACAGCATCATTAAGTTTGTGTTTGTGAGCCATTGAGTGCAGACATGAAAAGCAGACAGACGTACAGAAGTTAGTTGGTTGACACGCTGATCCGACCAAAGAAAACCACTGTTTCATCTACTGTTTGATCGCTGATGTGCTGCAATGGATGCATATTTTATCCACGTGCATGAAAAGTTGCAAAAATAGTACTTCGAAGTTATCGCACGATTATGTTTAAGTTCAATTTCTGTCTCTCTGCCTTTCATGTCTGCTTTGAATGGCTGTTATCAAATACAAATTTCATGCTGCAGATTGAATCAATATAATTCGAAAATTCGGGAACTACCCTCAAATCAATATAATTCGAAATTCAAAAAGTCACTGACTCTTTTCTCTCTCTCTCCCTCTCTCTTTCTCTTCCTCTGGCATAAAAGCTGTATCTTGTGTAAAACTTAGGTATAAATTATATCAATACACAACACAATTGATATACATACATACACACCACGACCGAATCGCACTAATCAAGCAGCAATGTACGCTGCTGTACTCTGATTCCCTTTCTCTCCTCACCAACGATCTTGCTAAAAATTAATCTAACAACGGCACATGCTGCACATTGCACCATCTCGTCTATTATATGCAGCACACTAAATACGCATATGCACTGCAAGGAAAGAGAAGGACAAAGATAGTTGCTGTGCGCTCTCTTTTGCTTTCTCTACTAATTATAGTGTTTTACATGGTTTTATTTAACATCACTTCGTATATTTATATGTTACAACTGATGTGCATTATAAAATTTTACTTGAAACTTAATAGCACTTATAATTCACAAATAGTTTTTACAAATTCTTTCATTGCAAACCGGCAACTCGAAACAATGTAAATTTGTTATTGGTTTGCATAGCGGAACCTTAGAGGCTATAAAACAGTTTACGATATACTAGTACTACACACAGCATAGGATATTTTTCTATAGACCATTTTCTACATATTTAAAGTATCTGTAGATGATTCAATTCTACAATAAAACAAAACTTAATTCTAATACGTACTCGTATAAAAATAAAACAAATTTTATATCAATCTTACAGCCTATGTGTATCACATGCCTTCGTATTCACTTGTTTATCATCTAAGTTCTTTCAACTATTTATGTACTACTAGGTACTACGTCAACTGCTTTGTTATCACAAAATGTTGTTCTACAATATGTCATTTTAGCGTTGACAAATGCCACTTTAGTATTTGTTCACTTGTTTTATTTAGCTGCAATGCTGCAAACTTGTTTATTTGAATAATACACAGCTATAACAAACAATGTAGAATATATCTTTGATACTTTTTGGCAAACATACAATGTTCCATAATTTGTACAACGGCTCTTATCTGGCTTTACTTATCTAACTTTTCTAGAGGACATACAGACAGACGGACAGACAGACGGACAGACTGGCATTCACGTGCTACACAAATATTTGACCGATATCAATCGCACAAATAAATTGCACCAATGTCGTCATTCATTATATCAATGCGTGTATATATTATAGTATATAAAAATTTTGTTTTACATATTTTTATATAGCGTCGTTGTCTATTTATAAATCAAAGAGTCAGTTAAGAAATACGCATATACATTTTTTTATGGTTAATTAAAGCTTTTGTATTGCTTAAGCCGACTTGTGTTGAAAAGCTATTTAAATTTATTACTTAAGTATTTATACAACAACAGCTGTGGTTTTAGTTCATTGAGTGTCATTCATGATTCATTTTAGACCTTAAAAATATTTGTGCAGCTTAGTTAATGTAGCAATGATGCATGTTAAAACAAGTTGTGTATTATAAGCGCTCTTAAACTGTAGTTGAAAATTGATGCTAAAAGCTTGCTAGACTCAAGTTTCTTATTAAAGTTTTTGCACTACTGCAATACTATAATATAAGTATTATAAAAAAATATACCAAATTATACAGTGTGTCCCAAAATTCACGCAAAATTTGAAGTGAAGAATGCAGTACACATGTTTTTAATTAAATTAGTGTTAGCTATCAAAAATTATTTCTAGCTGCTGCACACTTATATGCATATATCTTAAACCACTTACACATATTTGATTGAGTTGAAATTTCCTTAAACAATTGTTAAACAAATATTTATATTCCAGCTAATTTATATTTATAATAATATTACTATTATTATATGCACAACTAATCTAATCAGTAGGCAAGTACAAAATTTTGGAAAATTTGTCATATTACTTATCTTATACAGTGCATAAAATTTTTTTTTTCAAATTACGCTACACTTCGTTAAATATAAATTAGCTGATGTGTGATACACAATACGCACACACACACACACACATAACCAGTTCATACTAAAATAATAAAATAATCTTTATAAAATTCATTCAGCACCATTGATAAAAGACTAAGCTTATCAGGAACACTAAAATTTGTTCTACTGAAATGTTCCGAGCATGTCATAGCATGGTTTATGAGGGTGTAATACAGTGGTGGCGCGATAAATTCTGCATGATAAACATTAAATCGAGCGTACATAGTAAATGAATGTGCTACTGCAGAGACAACATGGACATTATTGCGATTATACAAACATATTTATATTGTATTTTATGTAGAAGGTTTGATTTAAAAGTTGTTGGAGTCATTTTTGTCTATAGACGTTGGAAAGCTGCAATCACAACAGAATGCTGCAACCTATTTAGACAGACCGTCACAAATGTTGCAGGAAGCTTCTCCCGCTTCTGAAGACAAATGTAAGCAGTGGAGATATATCTCCCACTCCATAAATATGATTGCCAAGGTGGTCATTGATTACACTAGAATTTAACGAGGAGTGTCACCAAGTTACTGTAGAGAAAGACGACGCCTACAGAACTCTGCAGTCGGAAGCAATGCATGGAACCGATACCAAGAGAAGCGAAGAGAGGAGCTTTTTCAGGCGTAGACAAAAATTGAAAGAAATTTATGATCATGAGAAGTTATGCGTTAGAAATGAAACTCAAAAGTTGTATCAAAAGGTCAAGCGTCTGAGTGAAGGTTATAAACCCAGAGTACCTTGCTACAAGGAAGACAAAGCAACTCTGGTTGCAGAACCATAGGAATCACTGAGACAATGGAGAGCTTACTACTCTAATCTATAATTAAAAATTTGAAGAATAAAGTCGACCTCGGCGAACTACCATTCAAAAAGTCACCTTTCAATCGAATACAAAATGCTATCCCATGTACTGTGTAAATGGCCGGTAATCAGTGGGGTTTCAGACAAAAAAGGTCGACCAGCTACCAAATTTTCACACTACGATAATAGATACTCCTTATATTTGTGATACGCCGCTAAGAACGAAGTTTATCAACGCGATGTCTAACTTGGCACAATGCGAGAGTAGGAAAGAACTTCTATAAGCGCTATAATTCCAATGGAGGTTTCAGACAGAATGATGCACCAAATGCGACTTAATATTCTGTTAGAGTATATCCTATGCCGGTACCCATACACATCATCGGCACGATCGAACGGAGCGTTATCAAAGCAAGAAAGACTGAGAAGCAGACATGTCTCATGGCTCTAGCGATGTTCGAGAACAAAGTTTCTGGTATTCACTCGCAAACAACAGTCGAGTTTTGGACTGTCTGTGAGAATGGAGAATTTCTACACCAGTGTTCTAAAAATCCTTCGTCTGCCTGGCAACAGAGATAACCAGTAACAAACAACGACAGCCTGGAGATAGGACGAAGAATCACGCTTGCTAATAAGGATAAGCATACCTAGAAAACTATAATACATTATAAAAGAAGCTGTGAGTGGGAAACACTCACGAGGCTTAGATGTGAAATATGTTGTTCATATTAGCAGCAGCTATATTAGTAAATACAGCGGAGAAAACGTTAAAAACCGTTAGCAAATTGTAGATGAGTAAGAACGATGGTTAAGAGAGAAAACAACTAAACTAGCTGTACATTTTTTACATGCATTCATGCGCTTGTAATTCACAACTAGTTTTAACATAGCTCATACTAAGTTAACTTTAAGCGGGACCGACAATAATGACGTTTCATTGAAATTTTATAATCAAACCTTATAATACAGACAATATTTATTCAATGAATGATAAAACAAACAGCAATATCATTCCACATGACTGCAACGAATTATTGAATGTAGCGCGTAGTTTTTCATTCCATACTTGTATTTCATATTATACAGCAGCAGCAAATAAACACCATAAAAAAATTCAATAAAAATTATTATTTATGCACTAAAATGCATACTGGGCAAAATAAAGTTACAATAAAAAATTTTACGCTTAGCAGCGTTATATGTGCCGCCGATGAAAAGAAAATTGCACGCATCGCTTGTTAATTAGTTTAAAACCAAGTAAGTATTCATTTAGAAGTGAGATTGATGATGATGATGGTGGGTAAACAAAACATAATTTAATGGTATATATTTTTAATTAAAACTAAACTTTAACCCTGCACAGTTCCTTCACTGCCCTTTTATTTATTTAAGTATCTTTTAGTACAATAAGCTAATGTATCTTTTAGTAAGAACGTATCTTTTAGTAATAAACACATAAATAAAATTGTTTTGAACGTAAAAACGAGTTTAGCTTGATAGCTCGAGTAGCTGCTGCAGATTTTGCTTATTTCATTATAATATTTTTTGTGTGCGATATAAATAAAGCTTTAATACACAAATGTATGCATGAATAATAAATGATTATATTATTTTTGGGCGGGGAATTTCTGTCTGTGTATGGATCGTTGTTGAGCAAAGTGAATGAACGCTGAGCGGCATATAAATGTCTGGGAATTTCTGTATGAAAATGTGTGTTTATACTCGTACTCGTATATGAAGATGACCAAAACAATTGCATAAATTTGACTTCTATTACACATTAAGAGTCATCATGAGGCAAAGACTTGTTGCGAAAAATTTATGAATAATATGAAAGAAAAATATTAAAAGCAACTATGAACTTTAGGGTCAGCTCTAAATTTCCATTTTTGTTGGTAGTAAATAGCATAGAGGGTTGTGCATAACTTTGTTGCGCATGAAATAACAGGTAAGCATTAAAGAAATTTTCGATCATGCAGGGGTTAAACCCACGTTAGCCATCTCGCTAGACAGCTAGCGGAAAACTTGATAAAAATGTAGAAGTGATATATTTGGAATGCTTATACCCGTATGTTAGTTTCGAGCTTTGTTGACTTGATCAAGTCACGAGTATCAATGATTTTGTAAACGATACTCTTGAACTGTATACCACAAAAAATTTGACGGTTCAGATAAAGACTATTTACTAGGTTTTGATTTTATATAGTTTTTCAAAGCTTACAACCTGAGAGCATAATATTTTCTATTTCATTGCTAAATTCATCTAAACGTGCTTTTACTGTACTTTCCTAATGACCGACATTCACATAACAATAGTTCAGTTCAGTTTGGTTTGGTTTGGTTTAGTTTGATTACTGCCATGTATGCCATGTCCGCGGTTTATTTCTTTACTGTATGGTATTCCCCTCTTCTTTTCTTCAATACCAATACTTTTTCTTGGTATTAGTTATTTTATCGTCTTATTTATATAAGATACATATGTATCTATAATAATTGTGTTTGCAGTTTATGTTTGACTTTTGATTTGATTATTTTTTTTTTTTTTTGAATTATTTGCGCTTATAAATATTTCTTTTTCAGCTTATTATTATATTTTTAAATATAATCGATTATCACACAACATGGTTCCGGTTATATGATAAAAATAATTCAAGTGAATGTGGAGCATAAAATGAGAGATACATAACAGGTTTCTGAGTGGAAAATGTTCTTCGACAATGGATTCAAACACATGCAAAAGTGTATGGATCTTGATGGAGAATATTTTGAAAAACCATAAACCCATTTTCAGTTAACATAAGGTACTGTTTCTACATTACTGTTCAACCATCTACAAAATCATTCGAATTGGTTGGTCATTTGTTAAGGAACGGACGGAACATTGGCTAATATAACTATAGACAGAATAAAGGGGAACATACAACGCAAACAGCATTGATAAAATGAGACAACAGTGCCATACTTCAATGTAGGTATGAAAGGAATTCCAAATTCAATTTATTCAGTTGACGTCAGTAAGAAGGGATTTCTCACCTTGATGCCTCCTATCTATACCATTATTCGGCAGCATAGCACCATTCCTACGAAGTGCACCACTTTATTATCGAGCATTTCCTGTATTCGCTTGATTTGGTACACAGTGTTTTTAGAAAAAATTGATTTGTCGATGAAAATACAACGTTCAAACCACTTACTAGAGAATTGATGTTTGAATTTTCTTCGAAAATAGAAGCTTTTTGTGCAAACATAGTTACAAATAAAATATTTATAGTCTTTTCCATTGCTAGCCACTACATTTTCACAACTTTCTGAAGAACGAATAGTAAGAACGACTCGACTTTAGAAGCAATCCAAAAATCCACTCATTTCTTGTAATCTTTATAAGATGTGAAGCCTTCATGTCAAACAGGCCACTGGTCATCGATCGAAAATATGTGGTAATCAGATGAAGCAATGTCTGGCGTGTGACGTAGAACATTCCATTTGGCAGTTTCGATGTAGAATTTTTCAGAATTTGCGAAGTGCGGACGAACTAAAATGATTTCGTCGTGTCTATCGTCGCATTTCAGCCGTTTTTGCTTTAAATCCTGCTTCAAACGCATCAGTTAAGTTTGGTACCGCTCACCCTATTCGTCTCATTTGGTTTTGAGCAGCTTATAGTAGATCAACCCACGCAGATCTCACCAAATATAGAGCATAAGCTACGATTCATGGATATTTGGCTTCACTATTGATGTTGATAGTTAGCCGGGCCCAACCGATGACATTTTGCGTTTGAGATTTAGTCGAAATTCGAAGCAAAAATCCCTGCCTTTTCTGCCGTTCAAGCAGATGAAAAAAAAACGGTCTCAATGTCTCTTGGTTTCAATTCGTATGGAACCCAATTTCCTAGCTTTTGCATAATTAGTATGGCTTTCCTAACTGTTAAGAAGTCAACTCCCAATGATTCAGCTAATTCGTGTAATGAATCTTCATCGAGCAATGAACCAATTCTTCAAATTCAACTTTTTTTCGGCTGCTTATCTTGCAGCTCAAAATCGCCACATTTAAGACGAGCAACTCACTTCCGACACGTTTGTTCAGCTAGAGCTTGGACTCCTTTTACTTTTACTAAAATTTTTTGGGTTTCGGCAGAACTTTTCTCTATATTAAAGTTATGCAATATAACTTCCCACAATAACACTTTGTACCGCAGAAAGTTTGACATATTCAATGAAGTCAAATTGTGACATATACTCAGAATATCTTTATGGAGGAATACACTTTGCAAACTGAAAATATTGCAAATTCAAACACCCAATACACCCAGCCGACGGTAATAACTCAGCTGCCAGTGGACCAAATTTTGACTGGAAGTTTAATAAGCAAATATCTTTCAAACGCAGTTAGATGCCACCAGAAAATAAGTCATGCGAAACGTCTTGTCTACTTTGGAATGCAGCTTATTTAAAAATTTCTAGTTTCAACCCTAAGTTTCGCTAATAAACTTTATTTGAAATTATTACAATTCACATGCATTTTATTTAAACTCTTAAAACAGCTGTTCGCCACATAAAGATTTCACTGTAGCGTCTTATAAGAAAGAAAAAAAGCGAATAAGAGGAGAAAAAAAAAACCTATTATAATCAGCATACAAATTCATAATAAAAGCGAAAGAAATCGTTTGACAAGTAAAAAAAAATAACACACAACAAATTACAACAACAACAAATGTAATAACACTAACAACAACAACAACATGTGTGCACGTGAAGTCGTTGATGTTGTTGTTGTTGTTGTTGTTGTTGTTGTTGTTGTTGTTGTTTATAAAAGCAGCAATAAAACTTACATCACAATTTGTTGACGATTACAACGGCGGCGCAGGTGGCGGTATATTGTTGTTGTTATTGTTGTTGTTATTGCGGTTTTTATATGTTTGTATTTATTTGAATTTTCTGTTTTTTTTTTTAATTTTTATTTATTTTGTTGTTGTTGCTCCAATTTGTTTTACTGCTTTTTTGGTTTTTATGTTTGCTTTTGATATTTTGTTTAATGTATTCGCAAACACAAATTTAAACTAGAAACAAAAAACAAAAGCAAAAAATTTAAATAGGATTTTATACACTTGAAGGCAAAAATTCTAATTAGAACATATGCGTAACATATGCAGCGGGTGAAATAAGCAAGAAACTAAATGCATTGAGAGCGCAAATTTGTGCACTCTTTCAAGTGCTCTCAGCAATAACAAATTGCAGCAACAACAATAACAACAAAAACAGCAAAGAAAGTTAAAAATGCAATTTTATTAAAATTTTTGTTGTATTACAAATTTGCGCAAAAATACGCAAAATTTGCTTTAATTTAAAATAATTTTTTTTCAATTTTTTGCACATACACATACACAGCAGCATAAGTTAAAAATTTGTTTTTCCCGACACAAACACACACAAAAAACGAGCGCGCAAAGAAAACCAGCTGATTTTGTTTTTTGTTTTTTTATTTTTTTTTTAATTGTTTACCGCTGCTCTTGCTCGAGCATTTGCGGCAGGCAAATTGAAAGCAAGAGAGAGAGAGAGAGCAGGCAAGACGATGTGGCACAACAAGAACCTGCTGCAAAAACACAACAACAACAACAATTTCGCGTTCAAGTCAGGCAGGCAGCAAAGCAAATTTATTTTTTACGTATTTTTTTTTTTTTATGTTATGTTTTCTTGTTTTTCTTTTTATCTTAGCAACACTTTTGAATACTTGAAACTCAACACTTTAATTTATTGTTTTATTTATAAATAATTTATGCATTTTATTTTATATAAATATTTTCGGTTTTATTTCGTTTAATATTTTTTTGTTTTTTTTTTTTAGTTTTCTTCTTTTTTCGAATTGCTTTGCGCTATCCGACGTCCGCTTTCAATCAGCAATGAACGGCGAGTGGCCTTTTTTTTTTGTAATATTTAGTGGCAGCTGAAATGCAGAGCGCTTAACCGTTTCGTTTGTATTGTTCACTCGCTTACACTAGTCGTTTTTATGTGTGTTGCGCTGTAAAGCATTGGTGCGAAAGAGGCAAATATATTTCTATGGCAAATAACGGTTGCGCGGTGTTATTCAAATTTGAAATCGAACAAAATAACGGGTGATTCATTTAGAGGTTTTCTTTTTTAGATTTGTTTTTCTGTCATATTATTTTTATTCAGTATTGTTTGACAATTTATCATGGAAAGACTCACAACGCAACAACGTCGTTAAATTATTCAGCTGTATTATGAAAATCAGCGTTCTGTGAATTCTCGAACTACCGTTACATGCACAAAAATGCGCTGTTTAATGGAGTTTATGACTTTGTGGAAATATCAGTCCGTATTTCTTTAAAAAATGAGGTCGAGCAGAGCATAAACATCAATGGCGTGCGCTACCGCAGCATGATAATGGACTTTTTGTTGCCTGAAATTGAATTCCGTGATGTCGGCGACATTTGGTTGCAGCAAGACGTTACTACAGCACACACAGCGCGTGTAACAATGGCTTTATTGAGAAATAATTTTGGTGAGCACCTAATTTCGCGTATCCGACCTATCAACAGGCCGCCTAGATAGCGTGATATTATTTTCTTTAGGCTTATCTGAAGGAAAAATCTTCATCGATAAGCCAGCTACAAGTCAAGACTTGCGTAATTCGCGAGATACCGGTAACAATGCTGGAAAGAGTGATCGGAAATTGGATCTTTCGAATGGACCACCGACAGCTAAAACGCGAACAATATTTGAATGGAATTATCTTTAAAAATTAAATGTCAGAGATTGTTCTTTCGCGTCATAATAAAAAATCCGACATTCAATTCTATTTTAAGTGTTAAAAACATAAATAAACATGTAAGTCCGTTGACGGATCCCCGGATGGGAACTGGACAACGTACATTATAGCATTGTTTTTCACAATCATGTCAATTTTTTGATTAAAGTATTTTTGTCTTGATCAGCTAGAGACAAATTATAAAGACAAAATAAGGCAAATTCAGTTTCACGGAATGCTGTTATGATACTTAATAATACTCTTCGTACTGATTCCTTAACCACAATAAATTTATATCGCCAGGTACATAGAATGCATTAAACACCGCGTTCTGTAAAAGACAAATTAAAATGAATTAGCTTAAATAATTGATTTGTTAAAAATTGTTATCAACTTACTCCATGAACCTTATCGCTAAAAGTCACAATAATCTCAGAGGAGACGTGACGTTTGGCTCAAAGAAGATCATCTGCGAAATATCATTTCGCCAAAAATCGATTTTTTGATATTTCCGATTAATTAAAAGTTGCAATTTCTTAATTTGAAACAACATGTTTGGTCTAAAGTTTAACGTGAAACAGTTGACATAGAATGGTTATTTTAAAGTAAAACGAAAGTAGTTTGTGCAATCTATTGTATAAAAAGTATTCGTTTTAGGTAAATCATTACGAAAAGGATCTTTCTCCGGTGAGTATATAGCAACGTCGTCTGCATTGCACCTTGGTGCAATGAATCCGGCTAACACCTAGCGTTAGGCTAGTTGCAGTCAAAGTATCAAATCCTGCTGAGCATTGAATGAAAATGTGCAGCGGTGATAGCCCAATGATGCAATGGAACCTGTTCGCATGGCATCTTACATGTTCAGGAAGCTAGCTACTGCAGTTTGTAGCAGACTTTCAGCAGTTAAGGCTATCATACAAGGACAAGGCGTAGGTAACTATGTGTCTTAACATTGAGGTTTAGGTCCAAAAGAACATCTTTGGGAAAAGACTCCACGTTCCACCAAACAGGCGCTTACATGTCCACTGTTGCCTTTTTCAGAATGTTCCTAAGATGGATATTCCGGCTTCATTTTTTGTCAAGTGTAACCTCTAAGAAGTTTTTTTCGTCGAAATACCTTAAAAGCGAGTTCAGGATGTACACTGAACCTAGCTAAAATGTGTGTTGTAAAGAAGCTTACTATGTAATACTGAGACTATACTTGGCTCACTATTCGGTCACTATTCGAAGAGCTGAGCACATCACATCAGAGTCAATGTGCCGAAACTTCGCAGAGATCAAGATCGCCAGTTGTTATCTAATAATATTGTACACTTTTGAACTGAGCTCGGTTAGGAGGTCATCTATCACCAGCGACCAAAGTAATGGTAACATAGTGGCAAACTAGGCAATTTTGAGTTCACCAATGTTCCTACGTGTCCCTACCAATGACCCTAAATCAATTTCATTTGATTGAAAATTTTTTTTTTATTTCGATTTTACCAATTAAAATTATTAAAATCTATGGTAACTTACAATCAAAAGTACATCTCATCACACAGTGCACTGTTCTGGTAGTATTTTAATTTCTAAGTAATTTCTTCTCGCCTGATTGAAATGTTAAATTGTTGAATAAGGTAATGACTGTTTGATCGTGCGATAGATTGACGGATAGATGAATGAATGGATTTTTTGCAACAAAAAAAAAAAGACTATTTGATGATACATCAGCATGCAACAAAATATCTGCACTTCACTTACTGCACTTCAAACCACTTGACTTGCTTATTAAGCTCAATTAGACAATGTGGAATGTTCTGCATATGTACAGAATATCTTCGGCAGAACTGCTATGAAATGAAGGCTGGCATAAACGTTTGCTGATTGATCGCATAATTGATGTGAACTGAGAGTTAAAGATTGAAGATTGCATGCAAACGAGCTCTTAAGAAGAAGTTAGTTGCTAAAGTGGAGATACATTAAAATTTTCTGATTTGTAATTACTTTTCTTTTTTACTATTTAAATGAATTAACAGCCAACCAACGTTTATGTAATCCAAAGAGCCTGGCAAACAAGAAACCAAACGATCTTAAAGTTGGTAAATTTAGAGGCACAAAAATATGGAGTAGCTTTTGTCGAACTTATTCCGGCAGCTGTCAATTATCTTTAAATATTTACCACCCAATTACGCACAAACAATATTCAATTTAAATCCACATAGAAAATCGCACAAAGAAAAAAAAAAAAAAAGAGCAACCAAAACTCATTATCCTTGTGCACATAATTAATTTCGTTAACCAACAAAATAAATTGTACAATGTGGTGAAAATGACTTTTAAATGCGTTTTACTGCAAGTGTTCAAAAAAAAAAAAAAAAACACGCGCTTTATTTTTATTAAATTACAATTTATATATGGAAAAAGAGTTCCATGCACATGAAGCCACCAGCAAAAAAGGTGGAGTTTTATTTTTATATTTCCAATATTACTTATATTTTCATACTTTAAAGCGCAGGAATATCGAAGCAGCTTACGCTGAATGTGGCTTAATTTTTATGGAAATTAATATTCATAGCAACGCACAGGCACACAGTGACAGCAGGCAGTAGCTATAAGGATTAACGCACACAGTTGAAACACAACAATTCCTGTTGCTGTTGCAACTGCCAGGCTCTTTGGAAAAGTAGAAGACAAAAAAAGACAAAAACATTTAAGAAATTCCTTTGCCTGCGAGGCTGCCTACAAATAGTTAAATTAAATGCGGCGCTCCTGTTTGCTGCTTATCTTCAGTCGCCCGCAGCTGCAGGATATTGCAATTTGTACAATGCATATTTTGTTGCTTGGAAGTCTTATAAGATAAAGAAAAGAAAATTTAGTAAAAAAAAAAAAAAAAAAAAAAATGGAACATTAAAAGAAAACATGTTAAATTGTTGTTTGTTAAACGAATCTTTAAATATTTAAGCTATAATTCAGCAGTGGTCACATAAATCCCTAGTAAATTGAGATATTCTAGATAGAAAGCTAAAAAACTTTGCTGCTTTAGAAGCAACACAAAAAAAAATTTCATAATGGACATCGATGGTACTAGATGAGGCCGTTCTGGTGAGAAACAGGTGAGAAACCCTTTTGACTTGGTGACTCTAAAAGGAGCGAGTGAAGAAGAAGGCTTCTTAGCGGCACCGCTGCAAATGTATCTGCCCATTAGTCCTTTTCAATTTTACATTACCTGAAGTATGCAGTATCATAAAGAGCCTTAAGCAGAATAAAGTCACTGGACATGATGGTATTTGTAACGAGACGCTGCAGGCACTACCTAAGCATGCAATACATAATTAAGGAGAAATAGTTATCTCCATAATTCTCCATAATATCTCCATAATTCACAAGTTATACTGAAAACATGCCTGAGAGCCGATCGGTCTCCAGCTTACCTTTTCGAACGTCTGGGAAACATTGTTTGTTGCCCAGATTGCTGGTTTTGTGGAATCCCTTACCACCAGCTTGGGTTTCGACGTAAATCATATCTTCGACCGTTTGCTACGTTTTTACCATGACTTACGCCTTATTATCTGTTGAAGTGCGAGCTGGTCCATCAGCCACTTATCCAGTGCTAGGCGAAAAGGTGGAATATCAAACTCAGGAACAATAATACATATGCTTCATTCGGAAGAAATTAACCCTCCCAAAATACTTGAAACTCCTTCTGGACAGCAGATTAAACTTCATGTAAAACATCACTGCGAAGATGGAGAACTTTCACTGCGCAACAAATGATCTATCAACAAATTGTCGCTCCAAAACAAAGATACATTTTCCAAATTTTTGGGGTATCTTGCACAGTGAACGAAATTTGGTTAACGTCGAGAAGCAAAATTCTTTCTTTTGAAGCATATACAGTCATCGGCTGGCCTGACCCTTGCAGTTCCTACAAGAATTTTAAAACGTCGTCTTTTTGGACATCTTATTTCGGAGCTTGATACACCACTGATCCTACATCAGTCACCACCCGGTTGGTTATGGGTAAAAATAGGTATCAGAGAGGTAATTGATCACTTTGATTACTTCCTATTTTTACCACTGATGAACAGATGGAGCGGCGTATAATATCTTGCAATGCTCTTTTCCTCCAAAATATAGTAACTATTTTTGAAGAGTTTTCAAAGTTTTAAACCCTCTTGATCTCCAATCGCACTCAATACTTCTCGATGCTACCTACTGTCAGTATATAGTTTTTTATATCATCTCTCGTAAATAATGCTTCTCAATATATACAAATATTACGAGTGTTATACACATTTGCAAACAAATAACCAGGAAAATTTGCAATTCAAAATCAATTGACAAGTTTCAACAGAAAATTTATTTGAATGCGGTTGAATATTTGCCAATAAAATGAAATCAGAGAAGAACATCAAAATTTTAATGGCAAGAAATTGTAGATGAAATGTGAGTTGTGTATGAAACACATTTAATATGTAAAACCTGTTGGTAAAATTTTGAACACAACACAACACACAAAAAATGATATTAAATTAAAAAAAAAAAACAGAACTTAATTGCCACTTTGGATAATTTCCACAACATATAATTAAATTGTTCACAATTAAATTAAACAAACAACAGGCTAATTTCCGCTGTTTATACGCCTTGACTTCACACCTGGCTGCAATTAATTTAAACTTGAAGCTGCTAGAAAGTGTAGGTGTGCTCCTCTTCAAGCATGAAAACTTTCTAATGTTTTTTAAAGTGTGTGGCGTACGGAGAAAAAAGAGAAAGAGAAAAAAAACACGGCGGAAGTGCCGGAAATGAGGATGCAGCGTAACGTGTCTGTTAGCCTAAATGTAGGCAGTAAAACATTTTTTTGTGTGCGCGAAACTTGAGTGAAATAAAATTTAAGTTTTTGCAAATGCATGTAACAGACAGAAAGAGGCATGGCAGACACTATAATGTATGTATATTCTTGTTCAGGATTACAAGACAGGTCGATACAGACATGTCCGTCAGTTCGTCTGTTTGAACGAACAGAATTTGGAGACTATAAGCGACCGAGACTTCAAGTTTGAATATTTAGAGCCTCTTTTTCCTCTCTTCAGATAACTAGTATTAAATAAATATGCCAATCTAACTTCTAGGGTTTTTTGAATTTAATATATTGTATGGCAGCTAACCCTAAAAGTGTTATTGTAACACTTTTAGGGTTAGCTCGCATACAAATCTGCCCCCATTTTTAAAGTTTTTGTATGTAAATGTGTTTGGTTTTGTTATTTATTATGCTAGAAATGACAAATTTGGTGTGTCTTACTTAAATTCTTATAAAATATACCGCATATATCTAGCTTCAGTCACTATAAGGAGTAGCCCCCATACAAACTTGCACTCCAATTTTTAATTTTTTGTATAGAAATTTTTTGGTTTTGTTCTCAATTAAACTAGAAATGCAAAATTTAGCCTACC
Organism: Leucophenga montana; assembly: GCA_035044765.1. Taxonomy (NCBI): domain Eukaryota; kingdom Metazoa; phylum Arthropoda; class Insecta; order Diptera; family Drosophilidae; genus Leucophenga; species Leucophenga montana. The sequence goes on along the minus strand of JAWNNQ010000606.1, from coordinate 49,242 downwards.
TTACATTAATTCTTGCAAAATGTTCACAATAGGTTCACATCGGAGCACTTTAAGTGGTAGGCACTTGCAAACCGGTTCCCATATTTCAGTTTTTTGCAAGAAAATGTTGCTGTTTTTATTTTTAAGTAGTTCTAATTTTTAATCAATTCTAATAAAATATCCCGTACCACTAATAAATATAACCATTCATTCATAAAATTAACCTTAAAGGGTATCTGACAGTCGTGCCCATTTGATTTCTGCTTTGTTTCCCGTTTCTTTTAATTTTGTTAACAAATTTTTATAGTAAACAAAATTAATACATTAAAAAATATTAATTAAAATTATTTAAAACCGCATTTGCTTATACGCCTAAAAGTGTGCTACGATACATTTAGATTGTTGTTACTCTCCAAAATTTATGTCCTTTGGGTATAATTTATTTATTGCTTTCTTTGTATGTACGGATATTGTCCATACAATATTTAATATTCAATAAACGCATTCATTTCCCGACTATATTTCATTCTTTATGTGCACCCCCTTTGATTTATAGCTACGTATTGCGTAAACAATTGTCTGCTTTTAGGCGTGATGCCAGTAGCTTTGTTCTAGGAGTTCTATGCTGAACATTCTTTATATGCAAACAATATTAATTAAACATAATTAGTGCCGTAGACTATTTCTGTTTACGTTTTCTAGAAACTCATCGAAAAGCCAAAAGGCGTAAAATAATTGGTAGTATACTAGCGATGCATAACTTGTAATACCAAACAACCCTAAATGCATGAAGTTGACCTACTTTAATATTTACACACAAAAAATTAAAGTATTGAGATATTTACATATGTACTATATATGATTGTCATCAGTCTCCATAAAATATTGATAAATATTGAACATGGCAACCAATGGACCGACCACATGGAGATAATTTCTTGTTTTATTAAGCAATGTTAGTAAATAAAATTCTCATAAATTAGATAATATTGGTGCAGATAGAACAAATAGCTTCCATACAAAATTTGATGGTTCAAGTACCATCAATTTTTTTATTACAGAATCTAAAAGCAGCGAAACAATAATAAATGTGATTTTTACTCACTAAACCTAACCTGTGCAACGAAAACTGTTTATCCGCTTACTTAATAGCAAATCTCTGTCAAATAAAGGACTGGTGGTAGCATAAAAAGCCTCTTTAGCCTAAGTTATGGAGATGTTTCTTGCCTTCTGCCATGCTAACTAACTTAACCTATAGAAATCAATTGAAATTCTATTAAAGTTGTAAAAGATCAGCAGGAGCAGGAGTTACTATGTAATTTCATCTGGTGCATTAGCGGTGTCAGTACTCTCCAGTGACGCAGCTATATTAAGATTAAGGATGGTAAAGCATATTGGCCATGATGACATTCCTAATACTGTGCTTAAACTTACCATTTCTATGCACAGCAATCAATTTGCGCAGCTGTACAGCACATGTCTGATGGAAGGGAATCTTTCCAAACAGGTAATAGAAACATTGACGGATACACTCTATATACCTTGCAGGTCCTCCATACTGATACCTGTAAGGTAAATAGATAGTAATAACAGCCGCTTTTAGTCTAGCAGTGGTCTCTATGTAACACAATCATAAATGTTGCTTCTAAAAATGACTGACTATTGTGTGCCTAATTTACACTTTGATTAGAAGTACTCTGTAGAAATAAACAGATTCTATCAGAAAAGAACTGTATTGGAATGATGCTAACCACATTGTAACACTTCTGGAACCGATAAATATTGCAAATACACCAAATTACATACATGTCTTTTGAAAATATATATTTAATACAAATATTTTACGTTTGTAATGTCACGGTAAATTTTTTAATATTGAAAAAAGAAAACAACAAAAACTTTTGTATGTAAAAAAAAAAACAAATCCTATCCGACACAATGTTAATCTGCAGCTTGATTTTCCCTAAGCAGTTTCAATTTGTGATGCAGCAGTTCCACATTTAAACGATGCATACAAAGAAATTCACCATTAAGAAATAGCACAGGTATATCACGTCTATAAAGCCGTAGAAAGCTTAAATTATGTCGGCAATCTATGTAGATTTTTTGCAGTTGATATTCGCCATAGAAATGCTCTTCCAGCTCAGCAATCAATTCGTCACAAAGCGGGCAAGGATTCTTGGTGTAGAGCGTTAATTGTGGCAGTGCGGTACGTTCGCTTTGTGTGGGACCGCTGTGGAATAAGAATTTGGAAATTAGTGATATTTAAATCGATTACACTAAAACTGGCAATACTACGATTTCCGAGGTGCCACGATCTAACGAGGGATTCCTATAAGATGAAAAAATAGTAATAAGAATCCGTGCTCAGTCAGATTTTGTCGCCCTGGGAATCGCATCATAGAATCCCCTCCCAATAACTACTACTTACAATTTCTCCACCAGCACCGCTATTGCTGCTGGATCTGCTTCATTTTCAATGACTGCACAACCAAAGCCGCCCGGCGGCAATGTATGCGTTAGATGTGTTAGCATATGTGCCACCGATGTACCATTTACCGCGGTATATGCACTAATATCTTCTCGCTTCAGTTTGGCACGCACCAATACCTTATTCAGCGCATCCTCTTCATCATTGGACGTATCATAGGCAATTAAACGCGCCAATGGACGCAGCCCGAGACGTTTTACAGCGCTGCCGCCGCATAGCATTAGCGCCGCTGCACCGAGTTGTTCATGCGATGGCTCCACTTCATCCATTTGTACATGCATCATACGCTTTCCGTCACGCAAACGTACGGGTACAATTTCCGTAGCGAATATGCCATTCAATAATTTTGGTTTAATTAGTTTTAGACGTTCATGCACATCGCTCAAAATCATGCAACAGCCGCCGCCACGTTGCAACGTGTCCATGGCATACTTTAAGGCTGCACCGTTCTGCACAGCGCCATGAAATGTTGGCATACAGCTGGTAGATAAATTTAGTCCGGCTTTTTCAGCGGCCTTCTGTTTCAATAGACCCTCGTTGGAGCTGGTGCTGAGTAAAACCTCACTGATTTCATGGCGCGGCACCTTGGCACGTTTGAGCACCTCATCGAAGACTATCTGCGCCAGTTGGCTGCATTTAATTGTCTCGTAATTGGCTGACGGCGTGCGCACTGCCGCGGAGATGAGTATATCGTTTTTAAGTATTTCACTGCTGAAAAGTCGCAGCAGATTTAGCTGTCGTTGTACTCTGAGTAGGGTACATAAAAAGAACGAAATGTTAAGCAAATGTCATGCAAATGTAATTTAATGCTATACTTTTTTTTTAACATATTTTCGCTGAGAATTTTGATTAATAAAATATATTTGTGTATACAGTTAAATAATAAAATAAATTGTAAATTGTACTAATTATCAAAACATTGACAGCTGTTCGAAAACAGCAGACAGACAGCTTAGTGTTGTAAAATTGTGCTAAACAATCAGCTGATGCCGAACAGCTGTTTGTGTTCTGTATTAGTAGGGGTATTCAAGTAGCAAATGAAAAGAAATAAAACTGTTTATTTTTCAACCGTTTATATTGAAATGGACAGAACTTCGGGTAACGATTATTTTTGCAATATTCATTTTAAAAAAAAATTATTTCGAAGAAAACATGATAGATGTATGTTTAGTACACCAAATGATACATTTTCCATCTGAGAAACCAAACGGTCTATTATCCAATATTCATAATAATTGAAAATAAAGATCAAAGAATAATGATAATGTTTAATTTTTATTTAAAAAATCAATTAATAAACATTATCGTTAAATTTTTATTTTATAAACTAGCTGGTACCCGGTCAACCTACCCGTTTCAACCTCTCCACCTGCCTCTCCTTCCCTCTGCCAATCCTTTCCCTGCAAATCCTTCCCCCTGTCGCACCTTCCCCATGTCCCCTTACCCTACAACCCACTCCCCCGCCCCTCTTCCCCCTTCCTCCTCTTTCTATTCCGGCTCTTTCCCTTCTACCTCTTCCCTAACACTCCTCGTTCCCTTCCCTCTTCGATCCCGTATACAAAAGTTCATCGCTCTATCTTAAATTTTTGGGCTAGAAAAACTCGCAGACTTTCTCAGTGGATCGGATTGTGAATCTTAACCATTCTCGAATCCCCATGAACACATTGTACTGTTTACCAACTTTAACATAACTCAGAACTCAAACGGTGCCATGCCCCATTATATTATAAGAGAAAACCCGAATTTGTCATATCTCAGTAAGTAGTTTAAACTGATGGATGCATGAGATTTGGTACGTATGAGTACGTATGTAAAAGGCAAGAGGAGTAATAGGATCTATTGGAAAAGTGGGCGGTGCCACGGCTACTATAAATTTATAACCACTAGTTACCAGCTGATTCCATTTAAAAAAAAACGTTCAAATTAAATTCATGTCATTCACAATAAACTAATTTCTGTCATATGCCTAGTGTTGAAAAAATAATTTCAACTAGTGTTGTAAAATGTCTTGCCAGTGCTGTAAAACGAAAATCAGACCACAGCAGCAGCAACGCAGAAACTCTCACTGCAGATGTCATATTTTATACGAAATTAATAAGTTTTATTGAATAAATAGTTGAAACAACGAACAGCACTCAATAAGCAATATAAAATGGCACAAATGGATATGGAATTGAAAAAGGTATGTATCAGAAATGCTGCCATTTTCAATTGAATACTTGCGGTGTAATTACTAACATGCTGCCACTATTATTTCACACCCCGCACGCGCAGGCCTTCGCCGAAATGCAAATTAATAAATTTGAGACTACGAAAAAAATCAATATGATCGATATGAAATGCGATATGGTTAAGACCGGCAAACACAAATATCAGCTAACTGAAAAGGGTACCGGCGATCTGACGAAAGATACCAGGTGAGTTGAGTCATAAGGATGCGCTGTACATATAAAGGGTGTGTTTTTAGAGGTGTAGAACGTGGAATAGAGAATAAAAACAACAAACTGAAGCTGCTCGGATGTAGCGCATTCTGAAAGTCCAATCTTCGATCATTTTTTCAAGCAGTGTGATAAATTTCATGGTTCTATAGCTCTTGCCGAACGGTGAGTACCGTTCCCTCCAACCACATTTTTAAAAGAAGAATCAAGTGTTCGCTCGAAAAGCACACGAAACAGTCATAGTCAATTCATTATAAAAATGGCAAACCAAACAGCACAAAAGATAACGTGGCCCGATCTGACCAATTTATGACAGTTCAATCTGTCGAAAAATGAAACCTCTAAAAAAAAACACCCTACACATATATACGTAATTTTGTACATATTTTATATATTTTTATATTATACAGAGTCTATCTCTCCGTTGGACGCATGTTTCTGCTAACCGATGTACAAAACATGCGCGATGATCTTAAAGGCAAGCAAGAAAAATGTGATAAAGCAATTGAGCTACTCGAAAAGAAAAAGGAATTTCTGCAGAAATCGCTAAAGGATCAAGAGGATGGTTTGCGCGAGTTGGTGCAGCAGCGCAAGGAAGCAGATACAACGAAATAAAGCTAGGCATTACATTATTTTTCCAACATTAAATTTGACTCCATTTGTGCATTTTGCGTGCGGCAGCAACAGCAGAATAAATTTCAAAAATTTCCTAATTATTTTGTTATTTATTTACAAAATCATCTAAATTAAAATTGGCATAACTAACAAATTCATTGCCTAAATTACGCGCATGTTCCGGACGGAATGCGCACTTGTGTACTGTCAGACAAGCGGTTAACCATTGTTCTACAACTTCGCCGGAACAGAAAATCAATTTTGCATTGTTGGAACGTTGCAGTTTCTTAATAATCTTGGACATTTTTGTTATGCATTCCTCGGCAAGAAACGGTGGATCGGCTATGATTAAATCGTAACTATGCGCATGTTCTTGTAGATAATCAGCGCTACTGTCAGCCTCATTGAAATCATAGGGTACAAAATCATCGCCATATGCAGCAAAACGGCGATCGTACTCGAATATTTTAACTAAAATTGTATAGATATAGTTATATAGTTTATATTGGGTGTACAACTTTGCGCCCACCGTTTTGCTATAGACGGCTTTAGCGGTGTGTAGTAGAGATAAATATACAGGAAGGACCGTGCAAAATCCGGGCCTGTGTTAAAAAACTAATAGCCCCTATTTGTACAAGGAAATATGAAAAGCATTTAAAAATGAGATCCCGTTGATACCGCCTCACTAAAAAAACATGAATAGTACACCCCACAATCAAGCTCTCCGGCTTCTCGACGCGCCTATGTTTGGGCATCTTGTATAAATAACCCTATATCGCTACCAACATTAAATAATCCATTTGAGCCGAGTATTGAAGAAAAAGCACCTCAAATTGAGCAGAGACACGACGGTAGTGATTTTTAGCACGACAATTCTCATGCTGCAAAACCGTGAGCTAAGTTGTACACCCAATAATTATAATACACTTGAATCTGCTGCTCACCATTATCGTGTATATCTTTGATGGTGTCATACAGCGATGGACAGGAAAGCAGCGCTATGCGAAACTCTGCCGCCGGCGTTGCTTCTGCCACAATGCGCAGCGTTACGGCGCCCAGCGTTTTCTTAGTAGTGTCGCTATACCAGAATTGGCTGAGATTCTAGTTAAAAAAAGAAAAATTTATATTGCAGAGTATATTTAAAACTATGAAAAACACTTTCTAACCCAATCCTCTTCGAATTGCGCATTCTTGCCCGCTTTCGAGTCAATGCGTTGCTGTTCCTCATGTTCACGTGCTGCTTTTTCGCGCAAAAACTCATTAAGTATTTGCTGCGTATCTGCAGCTAATGTCATCACATCGTCATCATCCATTTGTATGGATTTTAATTAAAAATTTAAATAAATGTATTTAATACTGCAGTTTTTTTTTTTTTTTTATTATTTTAACAACACATGCTGCAGTGCACGTTTTTAACACTGCTTAGCACACGCAAATTTTACAGCACTGCTTATGTTGCAAAGTAACTCTGTTTACAGCTGTCTCCTTCACACACATACACATTACAGCGTGCGTTGTTGTGCTGCCTGTTAATTTCTATCTGAACTCTTTCATTGTGTGGACGTATATATTTGTTAGCTCCGCATAAAATAAGAAAAATAAATAAAAGAAATTGCAAAAAAGTTCAAATTAAAACGCATTTACGGTAAGTGCGCGAAGTTGTGTAAATTAATAAAAAAAAAATATGCATATGTATGTATATATATATATATATATATATATATATATGCATAAAGTGACTGTATACGTGCGCCGCAGCCGCTTTCTCCTAGTTTCAGCTGCAGCTCACCAAAATTCATCTTCGTCGCCGCCACCATTCGATTTATAGCTGCAGAGCTCACATTATCCAAATTAACCTAATTCCGTTAGTAATGTTTGTGGAATACGTACATACATATGCGAAAGTGTTGAATTAGCGCATTCCGACGTGCAGCTACTGCTCCGGCGTATATAAACTCTACGCGCTATAAAAGCGGAAGTTGCACCCGCTTCTAAGTTTTTAGTTTTGTATGCCGCACATATTGCATACATTTTCATTTCATTTATGAAATCTAATCTAATTTAATTAGTTTGTTCTTATTCAAAAAGTGTTTTTATGCTGGAAACTATTCGTCCCTGTTTTGCCCCCCTTGGTTTTGCATTAGTTGGGCGCAATTTAAAGAGTTCATGCGCTTGAAGTTTTCCATTAAGTTATTTAAATATATATATATATCGTTTCATTGTACACTATCTGACGTGGTTTTTTGTGCGTTCTGCACCGCCAAATTTCACAAGGTGACGTGGTTTTCCGCAGCGGTGACCCTTACTGCCCTGCCGAAAAGAAACAGCTGTGTTTTTTACTTCTACGCAAGTTGGAAGTAATTTAAATGTGCGCAGTGTAATAAAACAGTGTAAATATTTAATACTATGGCACAGTTTTTGTATTCATGTTGATATAAAGTTTTATATATATAGTAGATAGTTCCAGAGATTATATAAAATAGATAAACATTCTTGATCAGCTTAACAGTCGCTTTCATCAAGCCATGTCCGTCCGTCTGTCTTTCTGGCTGTGTGTGTGAATACGGAAACTAGTAACTTGTTCTAAAAGTCTGTATTAAGTATATATTTTGTGTCAATATACGCTCAGGATATTCAAACTGGTTTTCCTCGCTAGCTTTTAGAAGTAGCCACTATGCGTCTCTGAAGGACACGTTGGGGTTTTGTACGAGTATTAGAATGTTTTTTATAATATTAAATATCAACTTGAGTTGCCCGATTGAGACTTAAATGTCGAAGAATCACCACTTATTTACTATTTATATATGTAAAACCATTTTATTACAACCTATATTAATTTCATTCAAATAAGATCAAATCTTACCTTAGTTTTTGGTTCGGAATATAACTTGTATACATTGTATGGTCTATTATGGCCAGTCATAGAAAATCCTAGCGCCGGACTAAAGTACGGGCTCCTATTTTACATGCCGTATCAACTGCTTTGCACTTTTGTAAAGTGCAAAACCACTAGTTCTGGGCCCCTAAAAGAGTCCAGGGTCCCACGGGTTAATTTACTCCCTATTGCCCCGCACCCCTTGTTGACGGACCTAGATCTAGCTGCTTATAAATTCTAGCTGCTTATAAATTCTAGAACTGACAGTTAATCGTTCCCAATTTTTATGTTTACAGGTGAAGTTTTTACTTTATATTTAATTAATATTACATACTTATTGTTCCCATACACTTTTTTTTAAATTAAATACCAATATAGTTTATACATCTCATCAAAGAGTGCATATTCCCATATCTGTGCAGCGTTACATTATGTCGCCTTAGTGCCTGGAATATCCATTTTGCTGAGAGACATACATATATCATTTTTGCCTAGGAAAGTAGCAGTGGCTCAAGTCACACGACACTAAGCTATATATTAAAGATTTTGACTTAATAAAGGTGTATAAAGGTGTTTCTACATCATAATTATGAGCATAACGTAGTTTCCTATTCGTCTTGCACAATTTCATCATATTATGGTGTTTTTTTCTTGTTGTTGTTCATCTTTACACAAGTAAATATAATGCAACTGATAATAATTGGACTCAATTTGCTTTATCATTCAGTGACACATTTTTTGCCCGTTTTTAGTACTTTCGATACATACGCATAGTAGATTCATATCAATAACAAATGTCTGGAGTAGACTCCATTTGAATGACTTATCTCAACTCAATTTCATCATAATAAGTTCACATAAGCTATAATGATGAGTCAATCAGTCTAGTTCTATACATTTCTATGTGCTCTATTATAAAGTATTGCTAGCTTTTAACTTATGAATTTTAAATTAATTAAGAAAATCAATAAAATATAGATTTATCAACTGACTGGAAGTTCCACTCCCAATATTTACATACATTAACCTGCTAGCACAGCAAGTGCATTTTAAATTTCATTTTAATGACATAGTAGGGCTACACACACACAATTTTACTTTCATAGACGTTTATAATTATTGTGGAGGCATGGTATGTATGTAGCATGACATGGTTTAATATTTACAAATGTGTATCTACAATATATACGAGTATTTTATTGATTTTTGATTGAAACAGCATTGATAAGCGTCAGGAACAATAGTCGTGAAGTGTAGACTTTAGCAATGCAAAGGCGATTAAAAGCTTATAAACAGATAAACAGGACTTGGCTTATTGTATGACTGATGAGGGTTGGATTCAGAAGCTTAATGAGAGACTCTATGGAGAGTAGGTAAATTTGTTAAGTCAAAACAATAGAAAGTTATGAAATGCAGCCTTTTGATATAGACTAGCAGGGAATGTTCCTCCAGCACCAACAGATTTTCTTCTGTTAAGGTTGGGAGATGAAGAAGATTTATGAGTGTCTCACGCTTTCTGTAAATCCACCACTCTATATCACACAGACTACATTTTCTAAGCGCTCCAGTTTCTTTTGTAATCTTGTGTAACTACATTTATAGCAATTTCCCCTTAAGTTTTGTTCAAAATCTATATAAATTTTGTTTTAAAGACCTTTGGCAAGAGTTCAAATTGCTTGTAATCATAGTAAATCACTCTCATCCATTTTTGTTTGCACTTATGTATGTACATACATTCCAGAGACGTACGCTGACCACACGAAACGACAACCGAACATTGTTCATATGACAGCACAATTGGCATTTAAATGAATCTTATTTCATCAGCATGGAGTGACAGGTTTTTACTTAAACCATTGCGCTACCGCAAAGCGGTACGGTAATTTGTGTAAGCTACGAGAGCGTTCTCTTCCAACAGGTTATTATATGTATGTACATATAAGGTAATACTCAAAAGTTTAGGTACTAAAATAAAAAGGCAGTCAAGTCAGGGTAGCATATATATATATATATATATATATATATATATATATATATATATATATATATAGGTAGCTATATATATATATATATATATATATATATATATATATATATATATATATATATATATATATATATATATATATATATATATATATATATATATATATATATATATATATATATATATATATATATCACAGATCTGTAGCAGTGTACCGCAACTTCAGTCACAACGCTTGAACAGTCATTCAATCTACGACACAATTTTTATTTAAAACTCATAATCAATAACAAAACTCTGATTCAGAACACACATGACGATGCACTGTTGGAGTATTTATTCATTGGAGCTATATGACGGCTGAGTAAAATTTGTGTTTCTTTGAGAATGACGCAGAAATATTGCCATGAGTGTAATATTTATCGTGTGATCTGGAACTGCATAAGTATTGTCATCATACAGAATTTCATTCATGTGCATTTGCATTACTTAGTTCAAGCTGAACACCCAGCCCGCCAATTTGCTGTCAATTTGCAGTGTTCATACAAATTTTATCGTAGTAGCACCTGATTTGCGTTCAAATAGATCAGTTTCGAAATCGGTCACAATTTCTCAACAGTTGACAATTTCACTCTTGATTTAAATATGAAACGCTTTTAATTACAATAATTGTATATTGAATCATACCTTGCAAATTAAGGTTTCTCTTTCATGCTCTGTCGTCGAGAATGCTTTTATTAGTACATACGATCCGAACCATTCCAAACCGAACCTCACTTTTTGCTCGTTGAGAGAGAGAGAGAGAAAGAAGGCTCTGTCGTCATAACTTGGTTTGCTGATTGGAGCTGTTGTTATTGTTCGTCGTTCATACTTTTATAATATACGTAACGTGTTTTATATGAATTTCGTAATCATATGCGTAGTTGTTGTAGTTTAACGCTGTAGTGTACATATATATAGTATACTATATAGTAAGCTTTATTACTTTTTACTTAAGTTTTTTTTTTGTTTTTTTTTTTTAGTACCTGCCTTATTTTTGCGCTGTAATTGCGACTCGGACAATTGTTACTACTCATTTTTACATTGCTTAAATTATTTATATATTCATGTATATTTTCTTTTTAGTTTATTCGTATAAAATATTATCGGTCTATAACTGCGCTTTTTGTTTTAGGTCTTTGCGCTCTGTCAATTATATAAATATGTTAATTATCTTTGAGTTTTTAAACACTTTTTAATAATTTCTCTAAAATGAAGTCTTAAAGCAATCACAGTTGTAAAGCGTTTATATAAAGAGTGCGTGTTTAATGTTGCTTCAATGATTACAATCGTTTTAAAGTCTCGAATTGTTACTACCGTACTTACACTTTAATTATAAAAACTAATTTCAAAATACTTATTAACATAGAAATAAAGTCAATTCATTTTTTCTATGGCTTCTTTAAACCGGTATCTATAAATTTTTGTTTGTTTGTTTTGCGCCGCTCAGGATCTACTCAAAGCCGACCAAAGTAATTGAGTTCCAATAGTCGCTACAACAGCAATAAATTCAATGTGAAGGCTTTAGTCTGCCGAGTTGTTTTCTGTGCTCCAACTTAGCATAAGGATTCTATTGAAAGTAACTGTAACTGGAATTATTGATTTACTTAACTTGATTTGTGTCAATAGAAAGCCATTACTAAATGTAGCAGTTCCCTTAACGAGTTATTTTCAGCATGACGGTATACATGTCGTCTGGGTTGTAGTGTTAAGTCGGATATACGGAATACCCTATCAGCATACAAGTTGCACATTAAAGATAGAATCATCAATACCGCAAATGCACGCTGGTCCAGCTTAGCCACACGTAATACCAGAATACGCACACCTTTGAGGTTAAACAGAACCTATATTTTGACTTTAATTATTACAACCAGAGTCTCCCTGATAGCCAGGTCTGTCACTAAGCTAGGAATTAATAAACTCGATCTATACAGTAGCTGTCACAACAGCGAAGAGAAGAATGTAGACGAAGATTTACGCATATGCTGGTGTACACTCTAAATGATTTTTCATAAATCTCCAAAATTGAGTTTATTAACATAATAAAATTTTGTTAAATCGTCCGAACAGCTGTAGAATCAGTTATGGTACCATAACGGACGTCTTTGACCTAAATGAAGGTTGTTTTTACCTGTCACTTAACCTAAACTATCTCCAGCTAAAATATAGATCATCAACCGATTATATGTGATTTCTGATTTTATGTTAAGATGAGTTTTTCACTGTCGCTCTTTGGTAGCTAGTTATTGCTTTGACTGCTGCTCTCTTGTATTGTATGTTCAGAATATCATTTGGAGATTAGTCCCTAAGATTTACAAATATTTCGTTGGCATATATATTTAGTGTTTTTAATATGAGTACCTACTGTTTAGGAGTTTAGTTAAAGATTGTATGTCGAGAGTTATATGTTTTACTCGTAGATTAAACATAATTTAATCATTTTTTTTCATTGTTGGTGCTTTGTCCCTCGTTTCTTAACTTCTACTTTCAAATCCGATTGGAAATTTATACATACTTAGTGTTAAGCAAGTGCTTACTTGTCTATTTTTAAAATGATTCATTTGAATGAATGAATTAAAAAGCACATTAAAAATTTAAGCGTAAAATGAAGTTAACTTTTGGCACTTTCTATTCGAAGATTTAAGTGTGTTTTATGGAACTTTTAAACTGCGAGCTAGCTAACAAGTAACACTCACATAAAGTAAGCTCAAATAATAACTTTCAACTGAATACCAGTGAAGTGAAATACTACTCTAAGCTAGGTCAATGTACTTTGATACGACAAACATATGTCGGTATATATGTATGAACTATAAATAAATTTCTAGGTATGTATTCTCTATTATAGTTACAAATCAAATAAGCATAATTGCAGATACCAGCAACGATAAGATAGTTTTTCTCAAGCGCAGTCGATACTTTGCTTCGTAGTTAGTTTTCAGTATGTGTATACATACATTTTTTTAACATGTTATCGCATAAGAAATACCTACCCAGGAACCAGCCAAGCGACAACTTATCACATTTTTTAACAATGTCAAATAAAATTAAGGCAACAAAACGTATGCTTATCAAGTTTAGACCAGTTTCTTCTTTTTTCGTACTTAAAGATAAGAAATTTTTCTTTTACTTTATTTAGTTTAGTAAACTTTCGACTAATTTTAAACTCATTTAATTTTTGAATTTTACAGACTAAACAGCAATAAGCATCAACAAGGAAATTTACCGAAGTTTAAGAAGTTTCTTTTATAAATCATAAAAATGAGTGACGACGCAACTGGTACACAGAATAATGGCACCGCTGGCGGTAGCACCAACAACAGTAGCGGCAGCAACTCCACACAACATCAGCCGGCACAAAATGCACCCGCCAAGCTAATTGAACACTTTAAGCAGAACAAAATCGATGCTGCGCTATGGGGTGCACGTTTATTGGTGATTATCTTTACCATAGGTTATGTGCTGCCGATTTTTGGGTAAGTCTTTGGTAAATGTATTGGTTGTAACAGAAAGTTTCCGTCTTTGTTCTTATATCAGTGTATTAAGCAAAGGAACTAGTGTACAAATTGCATTTTCGATATCTGGCAACCGAACAGTTCAATAAGCTCAAAATGAATTTCCAAATTTCCATGTTTTAAAGGAAACCTTATGCAAAGAGTGATTGAAGCATGGCTGAGAGAATTCTTAAAGATGCGTTGTCCAAGACTGCAAAAAAGTATATTCCTGCTGGAATGTCTCCTAGTATTAGACCGGACTTACTAGAGCAGCTGCAGCCAACGATCCAACTGACTGATGTATATGAAGCAGAATAAGCTAAACCGTAAATCCACACGTCTTATTTGAACGAAGAAAGGACAAGCATATAGAAAGCTTTACACATGAGAAAGAATAAAACTTCTGCTATTGGAAAATTGAAATCACCCAAAGCGCTCCTTGGACACATACGTATTAAACTTTTCCATTTTCAAACTAATGGTGCTTTAATACTTTGTTTCAAGACCTGATCTCACCCCTCATTACCACACAATACAAAACACTGGCTATTAAACTTTCTTAACGATAGGATGACGTACGTCGAGTAGTCAGTGGTGCGAGTTCGGCGCATCTATATAGCCAAGTTGCCTCTAACTTCTTCCTATTTGGAACATTGTTTCACTGCTCGCAACTTCAACCTCTCAGCATACAATTTGTCCACTTTCATCTTTACCTGCTAAATTAGGGAGCTTAGAATGAAACTAAAAGTTTTGCAGGAGTCCTTAGGATTCTGACAGTTCAGTACGCGACTATACTTGCTTCAGTTTTTGATGCCCAGCTTAAAATCTCGACTAAAGCCACCAAGATGAACAACAGGCTAAAGTCCAGAATAAAAGTGTTGATGGAGCTTGCCGAAGTTTTCTGTGGTAAGGGCGGAGAGAATATTATTATCACCTATAAAACTATTGGACTCAATAGCAATGCCTGCCAAGTGATCAGAATAACGCTCTGAGTACTGCCACTGCTTGCTTACAAATGACACGAAGACTATCTGCATAGAGAAGCCATGATGCTCTCTATACGCCAACATAATGAATTACTCTCGAAGCAATTTTTGTTAGTAATCAGACCAATTATGGCAGCCTCACGAGCGTTATTCACTTGCAATTCGCTCGTCTCTTTTTTCATTGTATTTAATATTGATGGTGGTTCATTTTGGTTAGGCTCCATAGCTTTTATATTTTAAATTTTTTTTCCTTGTTTCAATTTGACATTCGTAGCAGTTCCAAACCTAATCGCTACCATAAATGGTATAATTAATATTGTTCATTCATGTTGATTTCAGTTCATACCAGTCAAAATTATGGCGACAAATTTCTTTTACATTCGATATAAACATTTTTGTTATTGGATTGTGACTACTAATTCAACGTTTTTTTTGTTTAATTTGTTATCCTTTACAGTAATCAACAGAGCGCCTTTAGCAAAGTGTTGCTGGCAAATGCCGCCGTTTCGGCGTTGCGCCTGCATCAACGTCTGCCTTCCTTTACCTTCTCACGTGAATTTCTGGGACGCCTATTTGTTGAGGATTCGTGTCACTATCTGATGTATTCGCTGATCTTTTTCAATATACAATCTACGCTACTTGTACTCATACCAATTGTTTTATTTGCTGTTTTGCATGCGTCCAGCTATTCTTTGAAAGTATTGGATGTAAGTACTTAGATACATAAATTTTAAAATATGCTGTGCATACTTAAAACTATTCTATCAAAAATTATTAACTAATTACAGGTCATTGGACAGAATTCATGGTGGGGTGCACGTTTTATTATCTCGATTGTTGAATTCCAAGCGGGTAATATACTAAAGGCAGCTGCATTTTCGGAAATCTTCATTATGCCAATGGCCGTTGTGCTGACTTTTATGTGCGTATTTATTTAAACTGTATAACATTTATAAGAATAATCTATAAAAAATATTAAATTTCGCTACAGGAGTCGCGCTGGTCTCATGACACCCATTGTCTACTATCATTTTCTGGTTATGCGTTACAGCTCACGCCGTAATCCTTATACACGTAATGCATTTGCAGAGCTGCGCATTTCCTGCGAAGCATTGGCTGCACGTTCTCCACCCGTCGTTGGTAAAGTGCTGCGCGGTGGTATTGCATTTGTAAGTCGTCTGGCACCACAAGCACAGCCTGCAGCAACGCCGCAGGAGCAATAATAATAAGAAGAAGTTGTTTGAGCTGGAAAATTCATGGCATAATATAAAGTTAGGCTCTCGATCGATGTTTAAGCACGCTAGCTAAGAGCATTAAGCATTATTTGATTTAAATTTGCTTTTGCTGTGGTGTGTAAACATCGTCGTCATAATTATCATTGTCGTCTCGTCGTTGCACACTTGATTTTTTTCCGTTAAACTAATTGCTTGTTTTCTTTTTTCTTTTTTTTTAAAACTATTGTTTAATTTTTATATATTCGTATAAAAATTATTTAAATTATTGACCTTCCAAACAAACAAACAAACAAACAAAACAAATAACTTTTGCTTTTGTTTTAATTAAATTAAAAATCTTTGTGTGAAGATTATAATTTCGTATTATTAACATTATGCGGTTTATTTAAGCTAACTATATTAATTAAGTGGATTAAACAGTCAATTTGTCGGTGTCAAATTTTAAAGCTTAATATTTGTATTTAGTTATGCTGAACAAAATAAGAATTCTTACTTCTCTTTCTTTTACATAAGTTTACTTTTGATGTTTCGTTTTTATTTTTGAGATGCATATTTAAATATAAATAAAAATGTTTTTCGACTTGCTTCAAGTCAACTTGGGAACAGTAATAAATTGTTTTCTAATTTTATTGTGCGTTTGTGCCAAAAACTCAGAGCCTCAAACTGGGTTTTTCAACAGAAACATGGGCGAATTTAGAAGCCAAATCATATCGTGCTTAAAGATTAAAGGAAAACTGTAGAAAAAAAAGTAAAATACGAGAGTACTAGAATAGTTTTTAGTCAAAATTGCAGAAATCATTGGGTTATTACCCTTTGAAGGCAGCTATGCCTTAAAAAAGACTGGTATAAGTCGAAAGTGGCTGAAAATATTCGATCACAAATATTTCGAGAAATCAGAAAATACGCGCACAGCCATAAGTATACGTGACAATCGCCCCATGAAAGCACTAGAATTCAAATTGAGCTATGCTGAATAGCAGACAATATCACAACTTCCTCACGGTCATGATCACGCATACAGGTGCTGAAATGTACAGTGATCACAATCTGAGCATAGATCAGTTCGATCTACGTCCAGAAGACATCAGACCTGGATGACTTAAAAACCCGCTCAACGCTTTAACTGTTTCAGAAAGTACTGTGCCTGGGAGATATGGAGTTAATTGCTGTGGAGTTCCTGGTAAAAAATCATCTATATCATAAAGGTCTTATGCGTAGACTCGACAGTTACCGTGCAGTTTAAAGGCAACAACAAAACCAATTCGGTATACTGACGCCACTTCTTTTCACAACAGAAGTCGATCGGGTCCTCAAACGGAAAGCTCTACAGGATACCAAACCAGCCATAGAAACCCTAAAGACATCTGCTTCATTACACACGCAGAGTGGTACGGCATGCATTTTGACAGTTCAACAAACCCAATAAATGCCGTTTTTTTTTTTTTTGTACAGGGACTAAAAAGGATGTGAGCTTAGTACTTTGTCTAATACGAAATGGAAAACATTACATATGTATGCAGAAAATCTTCAAGAAAAGTTGTGGTAAAAGTTTACAGAGTGCGCAGGGATATTATTTTATTATTTATTTTCTATATTCATAGGGTAGGGTATCTCGAAGTCGAGCCTACATGACTGCAACCTTTTTTTCTAGTTAGTTTCAACTGGAGCTTAAATGTTCCAGTTCTACACTCGCCATTTAGTTGAACTTGGTTACTCAGTAGCTAACCAAGAGAAGCTATACTTCGGAAATGTTTAGAATGTCGGAGTTGAAATTCGTATGATTTCGGAATGAAATTTAGCCATTAAAAAAATTTGTTATTCTGAACGATTTATTCATAGTCAAGATCACGGTCTGAATGAGAATATCCGATTCAAATATAACTAAGACAACTTCAGAAAGACTTTTAAGGGAGTAGAATACTGAATCAAAAACATGAAACCAACTAAGAATCCTAAATTATGAAGTTTAACAAAAGACTTCTGTATTATAATTATAGTTTATACAACTCTGCGGAATCTAGATTCTGTGAAGTGGTTGAGAAAGCAGAATGCTTGAATTACACTCGCATTAAGAATCATAGAACGAATTGGCATGAACATAGTCATCTATTTCAGCAAGGGAGATAGAACAGGTCCGTAGGATTGCAGTATAATAAACACTTCCGCAGTTTATCTTCGTATAAATGGTGAAGAGTGGCACGTTGTAAGGGGTTTTTTTAAGTTTTTATGCCGCAGGGTATGCAACGTATCTAAAGTTTAGCCATGCAACAGCTTAAAATTATGCTTTAAATTAAAAAAACCATTTCATATAGCTTAAAAATAGTTTAAATTTTTGTGCTCAGTGTCGCTATTTAAACACTTCATGTAATGAATGCACTACTATCCAACAGTTTGTGGTGCCGCATATTTTTCTATACCAAACCCCAACCCATCCACACGCTTCACTTTTATTTTGTTGGGAGCGTTCTAAGCCTAAGCAAATTAACCAATTTTACTATTTCCACCACCATGAACATCAATAACTGCTGTGGAACGAAACCATCCACCAACAGAAGTTTACTTTTTTTTTTGGGAGGGGGGGGGGGGGGCATAACAAAAACTTCACACACTTACTCCGACTAGACAAAAATCGAGACAGCAGCTGAAGGAAAAATCGACAGTAGCTATTTCAGCTTTTATATTTTTCGTTTTTATTTTCGACAGTCAAGTGAAATGCTGCATTGGAAAAGCGTTCAAGTTCATTGAACTCTTTTGCTTCTGGTTTTGTATCTTAACTTTTCCAGTGCTTTGGACTTACTTTCGTTTTTGTTCGGTAGATGTGTGTGTGTGTGCGTGTGTGTGTGGCAACTGCAAACGCCAGCACAGCGCTGGGTGGTGTGAGGTAGGTAGTTAGGATGGAGTATGAAATTCTTTCTTCTACAAGTATATTTGGGTGGATGCTTTTGCTAGTGGAAAAATTATTACATCTTGACAGTCCGTTGCGCAGCTGAGTCTTTGCTACTGTTGAAAATATTTTAGCTTTTTCGGTTTCTTTGTGTGTATGTGTGTGTGTGTGTGTGTGTTTGTTTTTGATGTTTCATGGGGTTCTTGAACTTATTCTCCGTTGGAGATTTTTGTTGTTTCTTTAGAAAATCTTTTGTTATGATTCATTCATTCATCGCTTTAGTGATTTCTGTGTTATGTTGCTGTTAATGAGCATTGTCTTAGTGCCACGATTTAGTAGTCTGGGAGTTTATTTTTATGATTATTGTTTCCTTTTTACATAGTTGATTTTGATGGTTCTTATGCTCTTGGGATGTTTGTTTGGAATGCGGTGGAGATGTATTTGGTTTTTGTAAAAGGATTAAGTTTGAGTGTATGTAGTTCTAATTTAATTGTTAATAAGATAAAACTTTTCGAGCGCTTTCTGGGCATACCATGCGTTCATACAATATCTCAATATCACACAATAAAAAAAAACTATCATGGAAACTTAAAACTAAATAAAACGCCATAGCTTTACACAAACCAGTGTCTAACAAATCGTCTTCAATTAATTTTGAAATTGGAAAAACATGCCGCCTGCTTGTTCAATATTTTTATCAATGTCACAGATCAGATTGGGCTACGACAACGACAACATGGAAAATGGCGGTGGCGGTGGCGGTGGCGGTGGCGCTGTCGATGATTAATATGAACAACATAATGACACGGGATTAATTAATAGAGCCATTTTGTTGCAATGAGTATGTTGGACGAAAATATGTGCGAGCAAGAAAACTAGCAGCAAAAAGAATCGAAAAGTAAAATATGTTAGTATAAATGAAGGCGCTTGTCCTAACTGATTGGCTTACTTTTGAACAACGTACAGCTGACGCGGTTGTCATTTGAACAGTGTCTTTATTTTATAATACTAGTGTACGCCATCTTAGATCTTCGGTATTTCGGTATAGTGTGCGCCATCGACGGTCTCTCCAACTTTGAAGAAAAATGGTCCGTTGATGGTTTATGGAGCATACGCTGGCCCAAACACTGACCTTCTCATCGTGCAGTGGTGTTTCGTGCATGACGTGTGGATTCTCAGTTCTCCAAATTCGACAGTTTTGTTTTTTGACTCCGCCAGAGAGTGTAAAAAGGGCTTCGTTCAAAATGTTGTCCCAAAATTCATTCTTGCGACGGTATTTCCATATTGCATCGATGCGGCTTGTCCGCTAGCAACAATCTTTGATTAAATTACACTTTGTTTAAGAAGTATTTAAGATCTTGCTTCATAATCTTTCTTAGATTCGTTCAACACACCGTTTAACTTCTGAGATCGGCGTCGATAAGATACATTTAGATTATCGACAAAACTCTTTCTTACCGCTACAACAACTTCATTGGAACGTCGCGGACGCGGTCGAATAGGAAACTGGCAAGTTGGCACAGACCCGTGCTCAAAGTAATTCTTCGCCAAACTCTCTCTATGAATTGTGTTGTCTGAAGGCGCCGAATTTCTCCCACATTTCTTACCATAAGCACGCACAGTTTTCACAATTGAACGATTGTTTTCAATGTACAATTTCAGCACGGTTTTTTTTTTTGGTGTGTATTGACTCATAGATAAAATGGTATTGAATGACGTTTTAGAATCCTGCTCATTTGTCATAATCGGCTAATGGCAAAGTCATGCATCTTGTATATATTTAGACACATTCGCACACGTCAACTTTTCGAAAATTAATCACAAAGTGTTTGGAAAGATGAGGAAAGATGGGTAATGGATGATAAAAGATTTCTCGAAAAGAAAAAAACTTTATGGTAATAATTTTAAACTAAAAATCTATCAGAGATGACACCGAAATCTCAAGAGATGCTACTGAACATCGACAGAATTAATTTTTCAGAATTCTATGTCCGAATCAGCCAGAACTAACTAACGTCAACTAACTAACGGTTGAAAGAGATTTCCGTTTCACCCCCGTATAAAGCTGATCCACTGTCACTAAACTAAATTAAGGCCTTAAAGTCTCTAAGAGACTTTTGTAATGACAATTACAGAATTTATTAAACTAAAGCGAAATACAAATATCTTAACTTTTCAGCGGCCAAAGTCGTGGTACTCCTGACTAACTATTCACTACTATGCTTATATGGGTCAAATAAAGCCAAAGACAACTAATATAAAAAATTAAAAGCGAAATAAAAAGCAACACACACACACACACAGGAAAATGCTGATTATGCACAGTTGAAAAACCAAACCACCCTCGATGTAACGAGTTTTCTTGCCCAAGGGGGAAATGTTTTCATTTTATGTGTTCTGTTTGATGTGTTCTGTCCCCACCAAAAGCAAAAGCAGTTGCACTTTCATTACAAACCAAAAAAAAAAAAAAAAAAAAAGGCATTGAATAAGATTGAATAGCAACACCCACGCCATGACACTCTGCGGCATAACACGCCAAGCCCAGACATTATTACGCATAAAACTACTGGGGTAGCCTCAACTATGCAGAAAAGTTTTAGTAAAAATTTCCCTTTTATTCGCTGCTGTTGCTGCTGCTTCTGCTACTGAAAATTCACTCGTACTCAAGTATAATTTTTTGGAGTTTCCTTTCCGGCAAAGGTCTTTGAACTTTTGTGTTTAAGTAGGTCACTCACGCAACTTTTACGCCGTAAACGATAAAGCAAAAGAAAAAAACTCCCTGCTCTCCTTTCGCTCTTTGTGTACACTACAACAACAGACCAATCGTTGAGCTACTTTACATATACGCAAACTCCAATTTGGATAATAAAATTATTGTTCTTAATTTACTCAATTTAAGATTAACACTCATTGCTTCAGTAGCTTGCGTCTGCGCTGTGCAAACAGCTGATTTAAATTGAGTGAGGTTATTTTTGTTTCTCTTATTTTGGGCAGGGGAAATGTGAGCAGGGGAAATGTTTGAAGCAGTTAGTTTGAATATATTCTGTGGAAAAAGCTTTCGAGAAGTTTTCAAATTTTCTTGAAACGTTTTATCAGTATACGAGTATATAATTACCGGAATGGCCAAAATTGCATTTTTGAATGCTCCAAGTTTCGAGAGGCGATTCTAATAGAAAATACAAAGAAGTGTATTAAATGAAAAATAGTTCGTTTTAGATGCAGTATCTGAATTCGTTCCAAACTAAATTTTACTTCTCATCGTAAAACATCTATGATAAATTTTGATAATCTTTCTTATGTTGCAATATTAGTGACGTTGATCACCCTGTTCAAAGGCATCGAATCCCGCCTATGAGCCATTGAGCTCCTCATGAGCCACCCGAAGTATTCGGAATGATATATCGACATATGTGAAATGCTTTTATACCCTTTATTCATAAGGTAAACGAGCAGTGATAGGTTTACGAAAGAAGCAACTGGGGATTGCCTGTCAGTGTGTCCGTCTGTCTGACCGTCTACATGAACGACAAGAACTCAGAAACTATAAAAGATAGCGCCTTTAAATTTAGATATTTATGCCCTCTTCAGATAAAGTGCTGAAAATGATTGTGCCAACCACAATAGGGGTAGTCGCCATACAAATGTGATTCTCCATTTTTGTGTTTTTGTATGAAAATTTGTTTGATTTTGTTGTTAAGTTAGCTGGAAACACAAAATTTGATGTAATTTACGCCAACCTTAATAAAATATCTCACATACATATGTGAAGACTAACCACAAGTGAGTATAGCACCATTACAAAGCTATGGGTTAAATAAGATGCATTAGACAAGGTACAAGATATATCAAAGACGGATACTTCCGACTGTTTTTATGGTGTTTTTTTTTTTGTGTTTGGTATTTATTTATTTATTTGTTACTCCTCAATATATATTTGTTTATATATCGATATATTTAAAAATCTCATCTCCATGGCACTATCTACTCAACTGATAAATATAGTTTCCTTATAAAGACTTCACAGTAGATGTAGGGTTTAAAAGACTGAAACGCGTTAAAGCTGCGTTCGTATGCCAATTGTTTGGATATTTAAAACTTCACAAATTATGCGTTCTCCAAGGTCTTCTGCTTCACAGAGGTATTTTTTGAAAGATTTCTAAAAATCACGACTTTTTGAAACCATATTTTCACTAAGGCATTTCTAGTATCTTTAACATCTTTGATGTCTGATTCTGATGTCTGATTATGAGACTTTGTAAATTTTTTTGACCAGGTATGATGGTCCATGGTCCATACACTGAAGAAGCCAATTTCTGACTAATTCATCATGACCCTAACCAGCATAGCAGCGGATATGTTGGAAATTTCTGCCCGGCAATATCTGTCTTCCTTAGACGGTTGACTTAAACGCGGGATTTCAAAAAAACCCCACAAAAAATATAATTAGGAGGAGCAGGCTCCAACAGGCCACTCCAAATAGCCCCTTATTGAGATGTGGCACTTCGGCAAGTGTTCTCTCCAAACAGTGCTCTTGAAGTGTGAGCTGTTGCTCGGTCCTGTTAGTACCAAAATAATCAATTCATCAAGAATGTAAAGAAATAAATAAATATTAAAGGCATTACTTAAGCTGAAGTATCATTCCATTAATATAAAAATTCTTTCAAGACAATAAAATTGCTCAATTTAACGAGAAAACTAATAAAAAAAATTACCCTAACTTTGAAAAGAATTTAACTCAAATAAAAAATTCCTCACAATTACACTTCTTGAACACACAGCAATAAAGATGCTCAAATATTTCCCTAAAAAAAAATCACAACAGAATTTCACTCAACTTACTCAAATAACAATTTTTATTCAAACAAGCCACAACCACTCAAACTACAACTAACTCAGATGAAAAACTTACTCAAATTTTAAATTTTAAATAAAAATGACTCAAACTGTTAATGACATAACTGGATTTTTTTTTATGCTTGTTTTGGTTAATTGTATTTTGTTTGAGTGATCTATGCGAGTTGAGTATCTGTTTTTTTTATCTATGTGTGTGAGTATATGCTTATTTGCATCTGTAGCTGTGTGTGTGCATAATTTGTAATTTATTTGAAACAATTTACAAGTGCCTACAAAAAAGTAGTAGTCGCCGCCAGGCCAGTCGTCTGTTCGACGCGAAGATAAACTATTGTATACAACAAATCAGATACTCAGATTACCCAATTACCGTCTGAGTCTGCGGATTTTTTAAGCGGAGCGCTTTTTGATATGTTTGAATTTGTTTGTTGTTGTTGTTCTTGACTTATTTATTTATTTATTTGATATCTGAACATACTGAATAAATGTACGAGTATAAATGTATCTGGTATATATAAACTTATACATGTGTGTGTGCGTGTGTGTGGTATCTGCCGTGCATGGGCCAGTGACCTCAAGTTAACGGTATCCATAGTATTAGATAAGTTCTCTGCCCTGTGCTTTTTGGATTTGTTTTTTGTTTTTTTGTTTTTTATATTTTGGGGGGCATTCACTTCAGGCTTTGTTGTTGTATTTCTGGATTTTGTTATTTAGCTTTTCTTTTCGATTTAGTTTGGAATGGTTTTTTTCTCTTGTATAGAGTACAATTTTTATATTTAAAGAAATTCTGAATAGAATTCTTGGAATTAATTTGACACATTGGTACATATTCTATGATAAATTTGTTTTGAAAAGCAACATTTTTATTTAATAACACAGAAATATGGTATTATAAATAATTTACCTAAGCTGCATTTCATAATCATAAGACACTAATTATTTGTCAGAACTAGGACGTGTATATATGGTCTGTGGTCAACCGCAATCTAGTAATAATTTTGTATATTATGGCATTAATACGTTTGTTGTTAATGCTATTTCACCAGAAAAAAAGGTATTCCAAATATATGTTTGAAATTCTTGTTTTTGCCCGACAACGTACGAGTATTTAAAAACTTTACCATACGATTCGTACTGAATTTTCTAGAATGAAGTAGAAAACGATATATAAACCAAGTGCAGAAATCCTTAGAATAAGCATAAAGTTATTGAAATGAGTACTAATTCTAAAAACACATATGTAATCAAGTAAATCAAGTAAAAAAAGTCTCCGAATGTCAAATAAGTACTTTGCGTGCGTTTGTATTTCATGTAAACCCTATGTGTGTTCGGTTCGTTGGGTTAGTGACGATTGTTTAAGCCTTTTGCGCCCAAAATATTCCACCGAAATTGATAAACTATGAATTGTGAAGTAATTTTCAAAACACTTTAGCCACTCAAAACAAGTTGTTTAAAGATTTCAACAGCTTCTTCAGGCGTCGAAAACCGTTGACCTCGCAATTTATTTTCGATGTTCCGGAACAAAAAAAAAAAAAAACTCATTGAGTGCCCAGCCAGGGCTGTAAGCCGGACGATCCATCAATTCGATGTTTTCAGTGACCAAAAACTCTCTTCTGTGAAGCGATGTGTGAGATCACGCGGTGAAGAATGATCCATTTTCTGCGGTTGGTTTTCCCCAATTGAAATCCGAAATCTTCTGGCAAAACAAATGGTTATGTACCATTCACAATTCACCGTCCCACATTGCTCTAATAAATGACTTGTTTTTTTCACAAAATACCGTCAACCACATGCTTTGAAGTATTTGGTCCGCGAACAACTATGATTGGATTTGGCTCGTCTTGGAACACCCATACAGTCAATTGTGGTTTTGTTTTGGATTCATATGCAAAGATACATCAATCGTCACCCGTTACGATGTCATAGACATGATTTTAAACAGTGTCAAAAAATGGGTCTTCAGCCCCAAAAGTGAAAGTAAGTTTTTCGATGCAACTTTCGTAATAAATTCAATCCATCCAATCGTAATAAATCCATTTTTAGACGGAGATGTAAACGAGTTCAGAAAATTCTACGAATTGCGCATTTTTCACGAATGAAATTTAAGAAAGTCACTTTTTATGGTAGTTACGGGTACTTTGCTGTTTTATAATGGAGTTAAAGCTATTTTCTGAAAACAAAATGAAATGCTGAAATGAAAGTTCAGACATTTCCAAACAGTTTCTTAACAAACAAAGTAAAGTAGATAGGGGAATCAATGGAATTGATCCGTCCATTTATATTTCCTCTGTTACTCTAAAATATGAAAAAATTTCGGTTGAGGCATTTCCATATTATAATATCACTATAAATATGTACTTTTGAGTTTCGTCGTTGTTGTCTAAATTGGTATACAGACTTTGCATAAACAAGTATAATTTTCTACTCAATATTACACTATTGGAAAATAAACTACGGTACTATCTAGAAAACTTAGAAATAATTTACATTCTTAAATATTTGTCCAAGTTTTTCTATTAGCATAAATACAAATGCAGCAATATGAATATGTATACTCGTAACAGGAAGCGACAACTCAAGCACCTTTCATTCATTACTCAATGAAATACAAAAAAAGCCGGCCGGAAAACTTTGCCCCAAAACAAATGACAACCAAATAAAATACAATAATATTATTTGAAGAAGAATAGGAAACCACAACTCATACCCAAGTAAAATATAAAATGCGCATGACAAACATGACTCCCCAACTTCCACTCCAACGCCAACCTAAATGAAAAGTAAAAGCCACCCCAAATCTCAAACTCAAGAAACGAAAAGAAAAACCAACCACCCTACTACCATCTAAGAAAGAAAAAGGGAAATTTTCTGCGAACAAAAAACTGCAAGGTCATTGAACTGCAGAGCGAAACGAAAGGAAAAGCCCATGAGAAGCAAATGAAAATGAAGCAAGTACGACCAATAAAAGCTTCTTACGCGTAATAAGGAAAGTGAAAATTCACCCCACTGTATGGAAGGAAAGTGGCAAGTGGAAGTCGAAGTTTGACAGCTAACCGGAAAAGGCGCAAAGGCACGTAAGAGGAAGGCGCGTTGGCAGGAGACGGAAGGCAAAATAACCAACAAAAAAAAAAAAAAAAAAGAAGAAAAGAAAAGAAAAGAAAAGGAACAAAAAAGAGGGGGTTGAGTCAGGATTTTTTGGGTGGCGCTACTCGGTGTGGCATGCGTGAATGAAGCATTGTACGAACGGAAGGTTCGTGTAGCGCTCGCTTGGCTTTTGCTTAGTCGGACGAAATTTGACACACATTGTAGCCGTATACAACGTAGCGCCATCTAAAACAGATAAAACCGGAAATGAATGCATAAAACCTCCACCTAAACGCGCTGAACTTCGCGTAGGTGAGTCCGCGTGCTGTAGTCGTAAAATTTGTAAATTTATGGCGTTGTCAGTTGGCATTTATGCCTTTTCTCGTTTTCTGCCTATGTTTTTTTTTTGTCCTGGCTTTTCCTGTTTTCATATATGCGCGTGTGTCGCATATTGCAAAGGAAAGTTGAAAAATTCGGACGTAGTTTGTTGCCTGCAGCTTTTGTTGTTGCGTTGGTCCTTTTGTCCGTCTGTCTGTCTGTCGGTCTGTCCATCTGTCACTGAGTTTTTCTTTGGTATTGTTAGTTTTTCTGGCTTTAATTTTCCATACGCTGCAGGGTTAAGCACACAATTTACATGTGGCAAGGGAGTTTTCCTTGCTATTATTATGTCACTGCTTTTCGTTTTAATGTGGGGGAGCATTTGATTAACGAAATTGTTTCGTAGATAATTTTTTTGCTTTAAAACAGCTTAAAAGTTTTGCAGCCCCAGCCAGTAATATGAAATAATGCCTTTGCGTAATACCAATGGAAGGAATTGAAATTAAACTGTGTCAGATAGAGAAGATGATATAAATGGTGAGACGATTTTGCTATAATAAACTCTGTGAAATGGAAGAGATGGCATGTAGCAAATCAGATGGATTCGCTGTGAGCTGTCAGCGTTCAGTAATTTGATATTTTGATTTAATGATTTGTTTCAGACATGTTTGTTGAAGGATTAATGAAAGCAGCATGGAGTCAAATTGAATAAATCCTAACCTAAATCACCATTAGTATCAATTTCCTTAGTCTGAAGATCCACCTGTCAAAACATTGCTGAAGTTCTTGTTTTTGTAGTTTCTCATTTTCTACAGTAACCGCCTCAATTAGCTTCACTTTGCTACTGAAGATTTTTCCGCTTAATTTTATTTTTAGGTTTCGGAAATAAGAAGAAATCACAATGCGCCAGATATGGAGACTAAGGTGCTATTCGAATTTCTTCGATACCCAAACCACAATAAAATGACAAGTACTTCCAGCAGTGTGAGCTGGTGACATACAAAGTAGCCACGAAGTTCCTATTATTTTCGGATTTCCGACCTGGCATTTAAGCCTAGTTCGTCAGCAATCATTTCTTTTGACCATCGTTGTTCTTCGTCAACTTTGGCCTTTATCAGGGTCACATTTCTCTCATTGGTCGATTTTGGACAATCTTCTCAAGGCTCGTCCTCTACCGTAAAATATCCGATCTGGAAACTTCGAAACCACTTAAAAACATTTTTAATAGCTAAAGCATTTGTTTTACATGAAGTTTGGCATTCATTGAAAATTTACTGGTCTGAGTTGACGCCGAAAGCCATAAAGAATCGCATAACGAATTTCTTACTGTTTCGATGGTGGCATTTCTTCTGTTCTTCCATCAGTCATTTCACGTTTTCTGGTCTTCATGCCGATTGATTTTCGTAAAATAAACAAACTGTGAAGAGGCTACCATTTTTGAAAACCAAATAAAATACCAAAAATTAACCGAAATTTTGTTAGTAAAAATTACGGTCAACTCTTTGAATGCTAGAGTGATGATTTGAAGACTTTATTTCATTTTGAAGGGGTTTAGTTTTAAAATAAAAAAGTTGTATCTATAGAAACCATAAACTGAACGGTTTTTGGTATTATGGAGGCTATCTCTAAAAGTGAACAGGACACACACATTAATAATTATAACAAGTTTCCGTCCATAAGCAGTCACTATTTTGAATTTCCAGTTGATATTGACTGTAATAAAAAGTAGATTTTCATCCTAAAAGTGTGCATGGCATGATCATTGTGATATATGTTTAGCCTAGGAACATAGGAAGTCTCCATACCCGATTTTATTATCATATACGACATTATCTCCGAATAAATTGTTCGAAAGTGATTTCAACGAAATGCTTCGTATTTCACTTTCGGTAGAATTTTGCGATTTGAATTTACGAAATCTTGAGAATATGAATTTCATGGTGCGAATTCCAAGTGTATTCAAATCGTGAAATTCTGCTGGAACTGAACTATCAACCATTTAAACGAAGTCTATGATTTATTGTTGGAGACTGGCATGACCATCTGCACTTCAATGTACATTCTTCCGAAT
Organism: Leucophenga montana; assembly: GCA_035044765.1. Lineage (NCBI taxonomy): Eukaryota > Metazoa > Arthropoda > Insecta > Diptera > Drosophilidae > Leucophenga > Leucophenga montana. The sequence goes on along the minus strand of JAWNNQ010000606.1, from coordinate 19,892 downwards.
TTTTTTACCTAAACATATCACATGGTTTTATATAGTTCCTTAAATTAAACAATAGCTTGCAATAGTAAAAAAATATATAATTCGTAATGCCTCAGGTAAGTAAATCAATATTAAGTATGCATTTCCGGTGCACTTCAGTTCCACTATCAGCTCCATTCATATCAATTTTCAGTCAGTCTGTCTCTCTGTCTGTCTGTCTGTCTGTCTGTCTGTCTGTCTTTCTGCATGTTTAGTTTGTCTACGCGTGACTATAGCACAACAAACAAACAAAATCGACAGTGGCGAAGTCATTTAACGATAATAGTTCAATATGCTACGAGAGTGGTATGAAATATTATTAACTAATAGTTTAAATGCATGCCTTTGAAGTAAATGATGCTTTAATGCAACCTAAATAGTTTTTGTTCTTGAAGATTGGTTCTTTGATTTGGTTCTTGAAGATTTTAATGAAAAACTTTACATCTAAATAAACGAAGAAGTATATATTTGCATGTTTACAATAGCATACTTTCTATATTAGCTTGAAACAATACTATTTGGAACTATTGACAAGATACTATTATACGAGTATACAAAAGGTTTACTTTCCAGAAATATTACATCTAAGAGACAGAATAATTATACGAGAAGCAATGAGTGCAAGCGAAGTTTGGTATTGAATAGAACAAAGTAAGTTTACAGTAAGAACTGAAAGATAGGAGTCAGCTGGAATCAGCTGAAAATTGTTTTAATTTAAAGAAATAAAGTATCTCCATTTCTATTCCAATGAATATCTTTAAAACCAACCTCGCACTCTAAATCTAAATACACACTACACGTGCGTCTGATAAGCATTTTTTTTTTCTTATATGAATAATTGACCAGGCCTCATATGGTGTCCAGTGTGCAGTTCTTTAATTTATTCTGAGAGTGTGTAAATCGTGTAAATAATAAATTGCGAAAATTAATAGTGCAAGAAACTAAAAACGATAATGTTGAGACACGCGTTGAGCGTCATACATAGGTATAAAACCTAGCAATATACAATCATATGTGTGTTTTTTAAGAGGTATAGAACTATAAATTTTACGGAACTTTTTAAATCATTTGAGGTCGTATCTCACAAACAGGTTGCTCGATATTAGTGTTGGAATACAATCGATACTATCCAAAACCATCTATAGTTTTTGTTAAATTCGAATGTTGCAACGCAATTTCGACCCACTTCTACTAAATGGATTAAACTGAACCTAAAATTGAATTACAATTCTAGCCATTGTAACAACAACAACAACAAAAGTATTTTTAATACAAAAACTAGAATGGGGTACAGTTTTGTATGGGGGCTACCCATTATAATCGCACTGGCACGACTATCTTATATACCTATGTATAGATGGAGCCTAAGTATTAAATTTGAATGCCCTATCTCTTACAGACTCGAATATATTAACTTATATGCGAGCTTACGGAATTTCGATGCTGTTACAAAATATATATGTTTATCTGGGGTCTGCCACAGCTTCTCCTGGACGCTAAATACATTTTCACAAAGTAAGTTTACATGTTTACCATATGGGTAAAGGGTATGTAAATACTAATTTATTCTTACATATGCAAAACAAAACAAACAAAAAAATCAATAGTTTCGACTAGAGTCGGCCTCGCCTGCTCGATTATGGCTTGTCTGCATAGACCAGCTATTTCAAGTAATCCCACAGAAAGTATCCCAACGTTGTTCGATCCCACAATCCTCCGTGCCAGGCAATGTGTCAATTTCTGAAGAATATGTTGTCATCAAACGTTCCCTCAATAAGTTGCTGTTTGCTCCAGAAGTATGGCACCATGGTTCATCGGTAGATGATGGATCACCATTGTATTTTCCACTCTTATGCAAAGCCACTGAGATAGAAGTGTGTCTTATCACTGAACAAGTGGCTCATCGGTGAAAAAATTGGAACAACTAACAATCATTCTAGCGCCCAATTACTGCACACGTTACAATTGAAGTCTTTAGTGTTGCCACATTAAAAAAACCTACCTGCCAAAAAAAACACCCTTTACATATGATATCGAAATCAAATAAATATAATAGGAGTTAATTCTAACAACGCAAGGCTGACAGTCAGTCAATGCCGTCAAAACGCGTTGAATTGCTATAATTATATTGTAGTAAAATAAAAATATAATTGCTTTGGCGCATGTTTTGCACGGGAAAGAGACCACCTCATCCATCAGGAAAACCAATTAAATTAAATGTGTTTATTTTATTATAAATAAAATATTTGAAACGAGAGCGCGTAAATAATTTCGCGCAAATTTTGTCGCTTATACTAAATACATATTTACAAACCTCACCCAAAAAAAAAAAGAAAAAAAAAGAAAGGTATAAAAACTTCCTGAACAATGCAAAAAAATAACATAGCATACTTTATGGCACTCAAACACTGTTCGTGGCTCACTTTCTAGGAGAAACAACGACGTATTTTATCAATTTTTATGAGGGTTGTTTTTTTTTTCAATTTTGTTTTTTGGTTTTTGTTGTGGTAAAAGTTTGTTTATCATTTTCGTTTTCTTTTATAAGTAAAGGAAGGTATTTATTGACAGCATTATTTCAATTACAATTTTTTTGCCGGTCTTTTTCGTGTTTTATTTTTATATTCCTGCATATGTTTTACTTCCTGAAGGCTTATATTTCTAATCGTCGACTTATTTATTTAGAGCCACATTTTGTTTAAGCAATTCTGTAAGCTTTACTTCGCATACTCCAAAAAATGCTGAAGTTTCTTAAATTAGTGTATGTGAAATCGAGAAGTTCCTGTAACTCAATTGGAAATAAAGTCTCGGTTTTGTGGAAAAACTCGCTTTGATTTACGATCTTCTTTCTGATTAAGAATGTGTCTGAATGCTAAACTCTCTGAAATTACCGAAATCAGCTGTTATTTTTGAAAGCGGATCGATTTGTACACCGAATATTTATTTTATCATAACTTGAGAATGTATTTAACCCTTACTTTGACTTCAAATTCTCCATATGTGTTAAACTTTCTACAAAGCTTAGAGATTCTTGATATGGGAGAGTTCATGAATTATATACACTATAATTTCATTCGTTCTTCATTTCGAAAAATAATATATTTCGTTTAAACTTTCTCTAAAATAATAAAACCAAAACCTGGTAAAGCCCTCTACCAATCACCAAGACCTAACAACATACAAATCAAAGTGAGTGACGCCATAGAAATAATTAACAGACGAAAATGTGTTGTTTTGGTTTGGAGCCGCTGTTTAGACACATGTAAAAAGAGAAATTTGGTTTGTTCATTTCCTTATTTACATCTTTCTATGCACTTTAACGCTTAGCCCATGGTAGAATAATAGAATAATGTAACGTATTCCACATAGCTGCTCTCTTTTTTGTTTCATTCAACTTTTTTTCTTACAGTTAAAAGAATAGAGAAAAAAATATTATCCAACTCTGCCGTGCTATAAAGGGGCGATTCACATTGTAAAGCCTGTCTGTCGAGCAGCTCGACGTTAGGCTCGTAACTGTTGTGAATGCACTTGCAAACATGTTGGCGTGCAGAGCATCTGTTGAGTGTGTTTTTGATAGTGTTGATTTTAATAGAAGAAAAATCAAATAAATTTTAACACAAAAAAGCGAAAGAGTGGATATAAAAAACCAACAAAACAATTTTGTTTACTGTGCATTAACTAACTGCATAACTTCGGCATGCGTTCGTTCGTATGTGTGTGTGTGAAAACACGTAGGTGTTCGTCCCCCTGGGTCTATGGCTGGACAGCGTTTTTATTTTTGCAATTGCAATTTTATTATTTTTTTTTTTTTTTGCATTCGAACGTTGAAACTCTTGTTATACGATATATCCACTCCGGGCAGTGCCGGAAATATCAGCTAATATGATAATATATTAATTTATAATATAAGTAGCTATATGAAAATGATGCATTAACATTTCTAAAGTTCATCTGTAAAGGGGCCTTTGAACGCTTTATCGACTATACGTGTTCAATATACAATTTTCAAACCATTATATAAACTATTTAATTACTTTCTTACTCGTATACTATCGTACAAATATTAATATTGTACAATTAGTTGCTACTGCATTTAGTTTAGTATTCCATTTGACGCCTTTTGTTTTGATTTATGGCTAAATGTGGGTGTAATTAGCGTCTGTCGTTCTGTCTGCTGTCGCCGTTGAAATATATATGTATATATATATATATATATATATATATATATATATATATATATATATATATATATATATATATATATATATATATATATATATATATATATATATATATATATATATATATATATATATATACCTATATAATTTGTTCTTATCCCAGTCATTTAAAATTCAATTTTATGTGTCTGACGATAAACTTACAAAATTTTCATTATAAATTCAAAATTTTCTAGACTTTGCGTTGACGTCAGTTCTTTTGGTGGTTTAGATACCTATATATCTACATGTATATTGTGGTGCAATGTCTAAAATTAAAAACTATGACTTTAAACAATATCGCATGGGCTGCACTTTTGACTATAACTCAATATGAACTATAGGCTTTTCGATTGACGCAGTGATGCTGACTTTATATAGTCAGTTGTATTTTGTAGTTATGACGTTCGACTGTTAAAATCTATGTCAAATGATCTATTTTAATGTTTTTTGTGTTCGGGCGGTTTTTTTTCCTAAGCTTGCTATAAATAGTTTGTGATGAACTCTTGATAAAACTTGCAAAACCAAAAGTAAGTAGTGAAATGGGTGTTCCGACACGTTTGCTTAAATGTCTTAAGAAAAAATTGACCGTATAAATTTTGAATCGAGTAGGAGGGAGTGCCTACTCTATCCTAGAGTAGATACGCACTTTATATGGTTTTTGAGCAAAAAAAAAATAAATAAATAAACAAAAATAAAACTAGTTAGAGTGCTCCAATAGTGACTTCAAGCTTTCGTAATACACTACCAATTCCCCTTTATAATTAAAAAAAAAAACAACACTAGATGGCGCTAATAGAGCTAGATGACGTTCGTTGTGTGTTGATGTTTGCCAGTATTAGTGCTCGCTTCATATATGTAGTTTAGCGATGGCGAGTACTGTCCAAAGGTACTAGACTTCAACACGGTTTTATGGTGGAACTAACTGACAGTTTAAAACAAGTAAGGACTCCACTTCAGAATTACAGTCTGGAAATATAAAGCTATGCTGTGTAGTAAAGTGGTGAACCACTCCGCAGAGGAAACGCAATGTTCCAGTCATAATAACTTTCAGTGGCGTAGCAAGGGAGGTGATTCGCCCCCGATTCGTAGCTTACAGGGTTCCCCAAATTTGCGTTAATGTACTTGTTAGACGATTGTGGTGCTTTTTTTTTTTGCTCCTCACTTTGACCTCTTGAATTTTGTGTTTCTTTTCTTTGAAAATGTAAATTTTTTAAGTAAAACTCTTTATGTGGGATATGACGGGTAAATCAGATCTTTTTATAACGGAAGTAACTTTTTCAAGTGGAAATAACGTACAGTAAGAAAAAATTTTGGTCATGAGCTAATGTTCATCAAACTTGATCATCAGCTGTGTAGATAATACAATTAACTGTAAATAGTGAAGAGAATAGAATAAAATTTGTGTTTAACTGTTACACATATTATGCAAAGTCAAAAATTCGCTTTAAAACAGAAACAATACCTTTTAAGCAATCAAAAATTAATTATAAATACGAGGTCGTGTAACCTTTACGCGCGGTTGAAGTAAAACTTCTTTGACTGTTGTGGCAGGTATTACTAAAAAGATTAAACTTAAAATAAATATGTCATATTAAAGTTTAGAATAGCATTTATTGAAAATATAATTGGTAAAAACAATTATTAGGAAACTACGACGACGCAAAGATGAAGTACATACTGCTACCAAATCTTCTGCATACAGCCGGACTCTTTCGAGTAGATAACATCGCTGGTTCGACAAAAAAAAAAAACTAAGAAGTTTCGAAGATTTCTAAAAACAAGTATCTCAAAAAACTTATTATCAGAACTTATATCAATCGTGTCTACGGGTACGACACGCTGTATAGGTTTCTCTTCTATAAAGTATATCGAAGTTCTCGGAAGCATTATTCATTATTTCATTATGCCTATCAGTTATCAAGAGCTTTCGAAGTTAACCTCGCACATGTCTTCATTTACTACTATGTATGCAGAATAAAGAAATAGTTAGATTGTAAAGTACACAGTCACAGCATATGGCGCATTTTTTTGTGTTAATGCACTCACTGCAATTGTAAATTTTCATTTTTCAACAACTAAGTTAAACGCAACAAAGTTGCAAATCAGTAAAAAAAAAAAACAAATTGCATTTTTTATGGCATTTTAAATGCACGCAAGCCACTCATCGCCCGCCTTCGTTGCATCGAGGTTTACTGACTGCATTCACGACGTCCTTGGCCTTGTCACTTGGCACTAGTTTGCAATAGACTTGCATTAAATCGCACAAGGTCAGTTCATTGCCCCCGGTTTTCGAAGTGGCGAACGAACTCGAAGTTTGTCCGTCCGTTTGTCTCTCTGTCGTTGCATCAACTAGTATTTTTGCTTCCGTCAGTTCGAGTATTCGAGTGTTCGAGTGTTCGAGTGTGTGTAATATAGATATTTAACAGACTTTGTTTGATTTTTACGACTGCACGCGCTGCAAATTTTGCACTAGCCGCGCCACATTGCTCGTCTCTCGACTACAGCGGAAATCGACAGTCATAAGTTAAATAAAATGCTGGCAAATGTTTCGTGAATTTTCTGCGAATTTTGAAAACTATTGAAATAATATTGTATTTGCATTTACTATTAGTTCAAGCAATAAGAACTATTTACATACATATGATATATTGGAGATACGAGGTCAATTTGATAGGTCAAAGTCAGTGACTTTTTGAATTTCGAATTGTTTTGATTTGAAAAGAGACTTTGAATCTTCAAATTATATTGATTTGTGAATAGTCGCTGAATTACCCATTCTGCATCATTAAGTTTGTGTTTGACTGCCATTAAAAGCAGACATGAAAGGCAGACAGACGAACAGAAATTAAAAAAAAAAAAATAAAGCCTCCGAAAATAGTTTTAATTTTTCAATTTATTACAAAACATTATTTGAGTAAATGGTATAAATTAATTATAATTAATAGCATATAATGATGAATGTGTGCGTGATTAATCTACTTAACAATAATTTGGTATTGTTTTTGTTAGAAACTTGGTTATTGCAGGACTACCTAAACGCGTATATACAGTTGCAATTTCATTTTTTAGATATTTCCCTTTTGGTTTAAAAATCCATGAAGCAATACCAACTTGCTTATCAGTATTTGGTATTAATGCTGGTCCGCCGGAATCACCAAAATCAGGACGTTTTTTGCTCGGCACAGCACAAAACATATTTTCTGTAACATTTTTATTAGATTGCATACATCTTTTTCTGTTAAAAAGGACTGCTGTTACAGACCTTAGTGAAACAACTGGTGGTTCATCTGGTGCTGTTTGCCCCCAACCGAGAGTAGTAAACTTTGTCGGATCTATGTCATCCAAGTGTAATGTTACAGGGGACGCTTCCGAAGGAAGTATCGGTGTTTTTAACAGCAAAATCGTAGCATCCAAATCCCCTGGAGCTTGTTTTATGAACCTTGGTGGCATTGGTTTAAAAATTTCTACCACTCTTCTCCAGGTATTGACTGCATTACCGCTTTTCATTGTAGTTACACTAAAGTAATCATAATTTCTTTGCCCAACACAATGTTCGGCGGTCAGCACGCATTTTTCTGTAACCATCGTACCGCCACATATTGAAGTATTTCTATATAAAACTCTAATCATAAAGCGACTTTCTTCAATACTAGCGTCTACACCGTGGTTTATACGAAAAGTAACTTTAATTTTCAGCGATTTTGACAATTTCGGCTTAATAATTGTGACGAAAAGGAGCCAACCAAACAACTTGAAAGACATTTCTATTAAACTGATTTTCAAAAAAAAAAAAAATAATAATATTAATAATAATTGGTTTCGCTTTCATTGAATCAGTTCGTTCTATCAGATAGAATTCGTTGCATCTATTAGTTAAAAATTTAAAAATCAAAACTAATTTGTTATACAGAAATCGTATACGGAGAAGCCAGACAGGCAACAAATATTTATAGAAAACTTTAAAACAAAATTTAAGTAGGGATTATTAACAGCAAATGAAAAACTGGTCATCTTATGCATATGAAACCCAAAGCGCCAGCACGTAAGGCTTACATGGAGAACATAAACAAAATTGGTGGACGGCGTTAGAGCTTACGTTGGAAGAACCAGGTAAGGGAGAAACTCACCAAGCTTGGTATTTCCAAAGACTCGGAGCGGCGCGCAAAAGACTATAGCGGCTGGTGCGCCTTCCTACGTGCGGTCATGACCGATATATGTTTTAAGTAAGTATCGTTGATTCTGTTCGGCGGATCTTTCTCCACAAACTTCACAGCAAAATACTACGGCATCCGATCAACTGTGGAGAATAGCTTTTGGTACATTAACCATTTAAGAAAAGTACAGTAAGTTGTATATTATTGTGTGTATGTACTGTGTGTATGGTTTTTCAACACTTGCGTTTGTTTACTATAGTATTTCGTTTACGACACTTCGGAGAAAAATACACACTGCAATTATAAAGTCTATTTGGTAGTTTTACCTTATATCAAACACAGATTGTATACAAAACTCTATACATTGTATTTATTTTACAGTGCTCCCAAAAAAGTGGTGATGCTTTAAAAACATCAATAAAAAGAGCAAAAATCAATTAGATCAATGGGTTTAATTATTAATTTTATGACAATGATTTTTCATGGTTTTAAAAAGATACTCTGCTATCTTAGGACTAGCTAAACGTGTATAAACCACTACTTTGGTCTTTACGCCCTTTTTTCCAAAATCGAAGGATACAATACCAACTTGTAAATTGGTATTTGGTATCATTGCCGGACCGCCGGAATCTCCTGCATCGGCGCGTTTCTTATGCGGCTTAGCACAAAACATATTTTTGGTAAATGATTTCGAAAGCTTTGCACATGATTTTGCCGATAAGAGTAACGATGTAACGATCCTCAACGATTTGGATTTTGGTTCATCTGGTGATTGTTTACCCCAACCAAGTGTACTAAATTCTTCCGGTTCGAAATCTTTGTCGTCCAACATTACAGGTGTCGCTTCTGATTTATTTATTGGAGTTTCAAAACGCAAAATGGATATATCGCCATCCCTTGGTGTTTTGCGCTTATACCAGCCCGGTGTATAAATCTTTGTTACTTTTCTTTTGACATTGAAAGTGTGTGCACCTTTTATGGTAGCCACATGAAATTTATTCTTATTATATTCATCAGTGCAATGTGCTGCAGTTAGTACACAATATTTGCTTATTACTGTACCGCCACATATTGCATCACCTTCATACAGCACTTTAACCATGTAAGGATACTTTTCAACCTCAACATCTTTACCGAAATTTATACGAGAATCAATTTCAATTTTCAAAGTTCTTGTGTAGATTGGTAGAATGAATGCAGCGAACAGAAGACACGCAAACAGCTTGTAAGACATTTCCATTTAATTCAGATAGTTTTCTTAACACATGTACTAAAAAATTAACTCGTTTCACTTTAATTTGTTTAATTCGTTTTGCTAGATTAGCAGTTATAGTAAAATTTAAACAATTCGATACAACTGAGAGATGGAGTTGGATCATTTAGCTCTGAACTAGTTCAAATGAATTGAACTTTAAACGTTTAACAACACTGTTTGAAATTTATTTCATTTCTATTTCGGTTTGCTTTCAAAATCATTCAAACTGTACTCTATAACAGACTTGTAATGACCGAAATAGAAGAACTAAATGACTGAGCGAGAGAAACTAAAATACCAGTTAATTTAACAAATTGTAAAGAAGAGTGAACTAAAAGATTAATTAGTTCAACAAATGAACTACGCAGGTTGTGAACTAAATGACTAATGAGTTCATTGATGAGAATTAGTAGTTAGTTATTGAATTTATTCAAAATGGACTACTACTACTACTCTTCGATTTGAAGAAATTCGGAACGAAGATTATCTAGCAACGACAAATCAAAACATAAGAGTTACCCAACACGACAGATAAGTTTATTGGTTAATTGCATCAAAAGTGGAGCGTCTTGTGTTCCGTTGAACCTGCTAATGAAATGAGCCTCCTTTCAAATGTTGGTGTGCTACTGTGAAAATGAGAATTTTCCAAGAAATTTCATGATATTCGAAAATTTCCATAACGAAATTTTTACCAATATAAAATACTTCTTCATTGATAAGATGCTTCAGCTTAAGGGCTCTTTGATTATGTTGCCCGTGAACTGTCTTTGGCTATACATAATCAATACGACTTACTATTTTGTTACGTACTTTTGAGTTAAAACACATCTCTAAAGCCTTAATATGAGCTGACGTTGAAAACTAGTCATGCGCAAAAAATGAGAAACTGTTAATTTGGTGCTGTGATTTGAAAATCACAATGATTCACTGTGATTGTACGAGTATATATCAAAGAGCTGTGATTGAATGTTCATTTTGTTAATGAGCCATAACAGTAGACGTCTCAAATGAGAACGACTGTTTTGAAAAGCAGTGCATGAATCACAGTTGTAATTGTTCGGTTGTGATTATTCACTGCTACCCTGCAGTAAAATGGATGAATGATTTGTTATGCTATGCCAAAATTCGTAGTGCTACGACCAGAAAGCAAAATCGATAAATATTGGAAACTATTAAAGTTAGGATGATGGTATTTTCTGTGTACATAAAAAAGATACATGGAAGAAATAAGTTCCACTGAAAAAACAGCTGGATCCAAGCACATGTAGCAAAAAATATTATGATAGATTTGAAAATAAAAGTAAATGATTACAAAATTTACCTATTTTAATATTCAGTTAACAAAACGGCACATCGTTTGCTGGGATCATTGAATATTATTTTTAGGGTCCTTATTTATAAAAATTATATATGAATTTTGGCTATATGTTATGATATATGTAGCATAAATTGCTTCGCACTGTTAGCCTACTGATAAGGCGTTAATTGCTAATCCGAAACAATATTATCCACTTAGGAGTGCTATATGGTGCTCTAGGGTGGAGTGGTTCACTAGACTTTTTTGGGTTATACAGTTAGTTTAGACAAAGCTGACAGCTGGCTTTTTCTTTTTATCAAGTCAGAGTAGATTAATACGCTATGTGCAACAGGTCCCAGCAATAAAATTAATTTTCAAAAATATTATTAAATAAAGTATTTCAAAATATTGAAATAAAGTGCTTTAAAAGCTGATTTAATATTATAATCTAGCTAATTACCTTAGGAATTGCGCTCTATCTTACAATTGTCGATATAGCGTGAAGATTTGCGAAATGGCGTCAATGGTGTGGAATGGTTCATTTTTGTGGGGTGGAGTGGTTCACTCAATTAATGCCATCACATGCATTTTAGTTGATTTAAATTTAGTTTCAGTCAATATACCACGTAAAAAAGTCCTTTTTGAGTCATAACAATAACTTGAATTTAAGGAAAACCCATTTTTTTTTTCCATAAAATATTTATGTATTTTGACTGTATCTATAAATATATTAACGAATATACCAGTGTCTATAAATAGTTCTAGTACAATATTTTTATGTATTGACTTTTGAGAAGACTGGTATTTAAAGTATTTTGAAAAAATTTCGTGGGTGAACCACATCACCCGAAGATCTTGTAAGCGTCGAAAAATCAATAATGTTTTTAAAATATGCAGTAATAGGGCGAAATAAAAACACGAACCACTCCATCCTAATTTCTAATTAGTAAAATCAGTTGCAGAACATTAACAAATTCGCCAACAGTTCATTTGTTGCAGCTTTATAAAGACATTAGGTAATATCTGACAATACGACTTAATGCATAAGTAAATATATTATTAAATGTATTCAAGTAATGAGCATGCGGTGTCGCATTAAATTTGTATAATGTAATCTGTAGAACGACAAACGATAATTACAAACATCGTCAATTTGAACTTTGATAAAATGACTGGTTTATTACGTGAAACGCTTGTAACGTACGGTTAAGACTCGTACACAACAAGTTTAATAACAGCTGTTAGTTTGAAACTGTAAATTGAGCTAGTTCCGGACTCAGCTGATTAGAAGCGGTTTTTACTGAAAACTCAAATAATTCGAATTTACTTTAAGGTACGAACTATAAACAATAAAATGTATAAATTATGTATGGTATTCTGTTAGATTAGTAAATATAGTTATTAAGTTGTATGAATTTTAGAATATAACTAGATAGAATAACTAATGAGTTTCGAAGCTCATCGAAGTTAATTGACAGTTCGAGCAAACACAGTTGTTGTCAAGTTGTTTTTAGTTAAGTTTTAATAAGAGATACTTAATCTTTTTAGAGTTTAAAGTTTGCTAATAATAGTTCTGAAGTATTTTTGTTGTTTGTCTGCTATAGCAAAAACAATTTTTGCTAGATACTAGAAGATCAGCAACAAATGAACCACTTACCATAAATCAATCACATCAGCAGCAGCAAGTTTGAAAAAAATGTAACAATAAATTAGGGAGTTCACGTCATGCCGCGTGTAAACATGTCGGTGTATCTGCAAATATTTTAGAACAATAATTTGTATGGAAAATGTATCATTTATTAAAGCCTGATTCGAAGCGCTCCTAACTCCAAGCTCTTCTAACTCCAAGCTCAACTGTATGGACCTCCATATATACTAATTCGATTATTAAATCTTCTACCTTCAATAAAAACCTGATTTCGCTAAAAGCTTCTTTCATTTCTATTATTATTATTTATAATGGGGACATATAAAAACTGCGACCTAAAAGGTCTATTGTTTGTCCTACTGAGTTAGATAACTTATCCTAAGCCTATACAATGTTGAATGAATCTTAGTACTTTCCTAGGATCCATACTTCTCAGTTCCTCCTTTCTAATAAAGTCATTACCTAGCATCTGCAGTCTGCTTCTAGCGACAGCTTCACATTCAGCAAGCATGTGAAGAGGGCTCTCCTCTTCGTGGTCACAGAATCTGCATTCGGTTGAGTTATGTATCCCCAAAACATATAAATGTGTCTTTAATCTACAGCGGCCTGTTAGCATTCTTAATTGGTTCCTACCTAGTTGGAGCATAGTTTTCGATCTGCTCTGGTTGTAAGCCCCTAGTAGTAACTTTACTTATCTTAGTCCTTGGCTGGTTGGTCTTTTGCTATATCCTTTCCTTTTGCAGATTACTTCCGATATAGTATGTCTCCCGATGCCATAATACGGCTCAGGTCCTATCAATAGCTTTGCAGCTGCTTGCCTTGCAAGCTTGTCCGTTTGTTCATTTCCTACAATATTGTTATGACCAGGCACCCACAGCACCAGGCACCCACAGCAGAGATACTTCGCTTTTCTAATAGATCATCTGCTTCAAGCACTAGCTGAAAGAGTTGGAGTTGGCTATCTGAGAGAATAGCGATATCACAGTTGTGATAGCCTCTGTCTATGTTAAATAGCGCACATTTCTGCACACATTTCTGCTTGGAAAACACTGGTGTGTTTTCGCATTGACTCCCAATAGTGAGTCTTAAGGCCTGTACCATCTTCCGTCAAGGATCCATCCGTATAGCACTTGAAGGTGTGTGGTTTTAGTACGTATGAATTTTCCGACGTCCACGATTTTTTGTCGAACCATTTGATGATAAAACTGCAATCAACTGTGTTCCTCTGTGTCATTTCGCCTCTTGGCATGGACATAAGGGATGCACCCATTGTCCATGTATGGAGATTCCCTTCGGCTGATAGTCTTAGGAGTGTTGCTTTTATACTGTGTTCGATCTCGGGATGGATTGGTGTCAAATCCAAAATAGCTTCCAATGCTATTATTGGCCACGTGCGCATTGCTCCTGAGATGCAGACACACGCTAGTCTTTGTAGGGAGTTGAGCGCCCCAGTGGCATTGGCTTCACTACCATGTTGTAGAGCCAGATCATGTTCTTCGGTTTGCACCCCCAAGATTTTCCGGCTAGTTTCCTGCACACAAATACTTATTTGCGTTTGTGCATTTTCTTATGATCTTACAATCGATTAAATCAGTTCCTGATGATTTTTTTTTTCAACATTTCATGAAATTTTTTCGTTTATTTTGACAGTCATTGTAAACAAAAACAGCTGAATGCTGAAAATCTGTAGCTGGCTACAATATGCGTGCTCACGTCAAACCTGCAGAGATGACTACAGATAACAGCTTAAACAGCTGTCGGAGCATGTTATTGCTCACACTTCCATTGGTTTGCATACTATGAAAACTTTTTCTGCACTTTTCTATAAATTGACTGTCTTCCATTAAGTGTGTTTCCCAAATTTCCTATGATCTTGTTAAGTTATTCACATTTGATAATTCGCTTTGTGTTTTTTTTTTTACAATATCAGTAAAATTGCATCAATTGCATCAACACTTCCCATTCAAGATAATTTATATATATATTTACTTGATTATTGGTTCAATTATATACTCATAATACCTGATAAATAATAATTTCATTTGTTGTTTATAAATTTTTGCACTGCCTCAAGAACGTACAATGACTTTTCGTAGAAAATGAATACAAATAGCAATGAAATTTAAAACATTCGCAGAAATTCCACGAGAATTTATAAATATTGTACTACTAAATTATATAAAGTACTATTTTTTAAAATAGAATTGCTAATTTATGAACAATAGAACTCGATCCATAAAATATCGCACGGCACTTCAGATTTTGTGCATAGTAAAAATTATAACTGAATAGAATACAGACTAAGATTCGGTGAAACCGAAGCTTTAATACTCCTGCAGTTTTATTCGGCAACGTTGGTGTTTTATTGCTTTAACAAAGAATATGTAAAAACTATAAGTGAATTATAAATGCAATTAAGTTTTAAGCGTATGAGAGTTACACCTTCAACTTTTTAAATAGCGTTAATTTTGTTACTTTTGTTATTTATAATTATGAAAAGCCTGCATACCAAATTTCAAATAGGGAGAAGAGAAACACACAGACAGCCAGACAGACAGATGGACATTGTTTAGTTTGACTTGTCATGCTGTTCACGCATATATATATATATATATATATATATATATATATATATATATATATATATATATATATATATATATATATATATAGATATAGATATAGATATAGATATAGATATAGATATAGATATATATATATATATGTATATATATATACTTTATGAGGTCTCCGAAGCTTCCTTTATGACGTTGCAATTATTGTGACTAAATTACAATACTCTGTGTGTAGCGTATAAATATGTAGTTTACAATCATTTCAATACAAATAAGTAAAACCAGTAAGCATAGTATTTAAATATAAAATTTCTTATCGCATTAAGTGAAAATGATACGAGTTAACTTTGTAGTGTAGAATAAAAAAAACAAAAACCTCAGACAATTTAATTTTACATTCAATACTTCCTGCTTATAATTACATTTGCACTTATGTGTGTCTGTATAAAAAGAAGATTTTTATTAGGAAAAAAAACCATAATCATAAACAAATTACATCATACAATCGAGACGGTATTAAATTTCATATCAAATTCTGTATTAACTTTACAGGAAGTGATTAATAAGGAACGATTTCTTAATGTTCAAAAGTATGATGTAACATAACAATCAAAAGAAGGCTTGCTGGACTCCATAATGGAATGTTTTTCTTCTGTGGTACCGAGTACATTTTTTACCACAAAAGAAAGAGTTAGTTACACACCAAAAGAAAGAGTTAGAATCATGAAATTTATTTTCAAAATCAATGCTCGGCTTGGACTGTTCGTTGTTGGGATACCCAAAATCTTCAGCTAATTCATGAGGTGCCTTCTCATTCATCAGAATGTTCTGGACTGTCTGGTACTGTGTATGATTGGAAACAGTCATTTGGTCATACTTTTTCGAAGACGACGATGGCAGGACTGATATGGTCGTAAATTTTGAGCAAGTGAGCTCGATGATGGTTTCAGCAGAATGGTTGAAGCGAATGTTTCCTAATGGATTGAATTTGAAAAGTGGTGATTTCGACTGGCCACCTACATTTTATGGCATCTGACTTTTTTTATGGAAATATTGCAGTATGAGTAAAGTTTATTCCAACAATTCTCTTTCTCTTACACAACTTAAGACCAACATATGCCAAAACAAGAAACTCGCGAAAAAGTGATGGAAAGCATCGAAAAAGCGCCGAATTATGTGTAACTGTAGAAGCGGTTAGTTGCCAGTTATTATATTCAAAAAGTGACTAAACGAATTCTAAAAGACCAACATCGTAAATCACACAAAAAAAAGTAGATAGAGCCATGAGTATATCTGTCCGTCCGTCTGAATGTATGCAGATCTCAGAGACTATAAAAACTAGACATAGAAATTGTATATTTAGATTATATTTTTGTTAATTAAAAACAGTTTTTACAAAACTGAGTCTAAGTGATTTTTCGCTGTTTAATATTTTTAAATATAACCAGATTTAAAAAATCTCAGCGGAAATGTTTGAATGGCATTTTAAATTGCTCGAATTGAAATATGTATTTGATTTCGGAAATATTTTCACCTGTATTATTAAAAAACTCATCTGCTCGACTTCCTCATTTCATATCAAAGGCTTGTATTTTTTTTTTTTTTGTATATCAATTCTAAAAATATAACAATAATTTTATATGCATCACAGTCTTGATATTGAGACGTGTTATAAAAACACAATCGTGCACTTTAGATTTTATTCAATGAATAAGTTTAAAAATAAAACGTTTTATAAAGAGAACAATGAACAATAACAATAATAAATCCGACAATATAAAGTGAAATAAAGCTGCAATTGAAGTTGAACGAAAGAAACAAATAAAAAAGGTGCTGCCATATGCTGTAATTTTGAAAGAATATAATTTAAGTGAAAAATTTTGAAAAAAAAAACGAAATTTTAATTGCAATCAAAGTTCAAAAATAGACAAGACTGAAAAAAATCAAGAAAAAGATATAGTTGCCTGACTTCAATATGCACTACAAGAAATTATAATAAAGAACGCAGCATTTGATGTCATAAATTCCACCAATTTTGGAACAGTCCTCGCCATTGTTGACATCTATGTTGGTCAATATAATTTAATATTTATTAACTTTTTACCCAAAAACACTTTGCACTTGCACTTGCACAATGGTTGTCAGCTGGACTATTTTAAAATAAATGCATATAAAAATAAAAAAAAACCGTGTAATGTGCGGGGTGTATATATTCTCTACACAACTATAGGGTTATCCTAGAGGTACGGGTATATTGTAAAATTAAATAAAACAAGTTGTTTGTTAGCTATTAACTACTGTTTTGTTTGTTTTTGTTTTATTTTAATTTCAATGATATTATGTGTGGAATATAACTCCGTCAAATAGCCTCGATGTATGACGTGCATCCAAGAGGTTCAACACCAAAGATTATGTTGACTTTCAGAGCACGCATCGTTTGAAAAATTTACAACAGATGAACCAACTGTAAAAATCTACCAGTCTCTATTGGATAACCCTGTAGTTATCGTATGTTAAAATATTCAGAGTATTAGTGTTATGCTAAGAAATGCCAATCGTTTCGATGGAAGCGTAGGACTTGACTTTCGGAATTTTTAAGTAAATGAAGGTCTCGTTTGTAATTTCGAATGGATTCGTGCAAGACGCTAATAAATACATATGTATGTAGATCTCTAAGAAACTCTTAAAACTACGTACAATATTTATATACATATGTACATACAAGTATATACCTACTCATATAATTGTTTTGTTTTTGTCTCTATAAATAATTCAAAACTTTATCTGTATGCAACACACGGTATGTATATATACATTACATACATATGTACTTATTTAATATATATAGACAAGCACTGTTTCGAAAACAAGAACAACAACAAATTACACGATTGTAAAATAGCTGTTCTTGCGCCAAATGCAACAACTCATCTCATTCCATTCCATTACATCTGTCTCACTGCGGTGCGCTCTTCACTCTTCCACACTTCCACTCTTATTCATTCCATTCACAGCTCACTCGCTCCCTCCCTCATGCCAACAATGCATTGCAACTTGCGCTGCACACACCACACTCGGCGGCAGTGCATGAGTTTTCAACAACATCTGCTTCCTCTCTCTCTCTCTCTCACTGCTTGTGTTCGTGTATCAGACTCTTTCCAATTGGTTTGTGCTACAAATGCATGAGGCAGTGAGCGAGTTTTCAACATACACGCGCGCACGTGTATCCGTATGCATCGGTCAATGAACTGAGTCACTGCTAGATTTTGTTTCTGTTTTTGTTTTTGTTGTTGTTGCTGCTGGTGAGACTTGCTATGGCGACTATTATATATGAACAAAAAAAAAAAAAACCAAAAAAAAAAAAAAAAAAAAAAGGCAGAAGCAACGACAGAGTAAGAGAAAAACAGTGAAATTAAGCGGGGGAGAGTGATGAGTGCATTGTCGATTCGACTCGGCTCAATTCGATGCAGTTCGTTTACTTTTTTTTCCGTTGTATGTGTGTAGGTATGTATGTATGCTGGATGGCTCATATCTATGTATTGTATGTATGTATGTATGTATGTTTGAATTGTGTTTGCGTGCACTCTGTGCTACACAAACAAAGAAACAAGTGAGCTTCAAAACAACAACAACTTAAACAAAAGCAGCAATGCACAGTGCTTTGTTAGCATATTAAATATTTTTATTTTTGTATTTATTTTGTTTAACAATGAAAATTATCTGAACAATTTCAAAAAAAAACGCACCAAAAAAATTTATTAAAATACAAAAAATAACAAATTTACATATGTATTTTTTAATTAACATTATGTACTACATTCATTTAAATAAAAATTTGTTTCAAAATAGATTTAATTATTTTTCCATTAAAGCTTTTGAAGTAATAAATGCTGTTTTTATTTTTAATAGATCAGACTTTAACTACCAATAAAAAAAATATTTACAAGTTTTACGTTCTATTCTAAATATTGTTAAGATTGAGACAATATCAGCGGCATACTCATAATAGTATACATAAATAGTATTGTATAGTCGTTTGAAAGTAAATTAATTACCGTTACTTAAAAAAAAAGATATTTATACGAGTATTTAATTGAAACCACTTTTTGTGGCCAGCCCTAGTTTATGTAAATGTAAGTAGCATTTACAAGGAAGGGCGGCTGACCCCATAGAGTATGTATATTCCTGATCAGCATCAAAAATCGAGTCGATATAGTTATGACCGTCTGCTCGTTCGTCCGTCCTTCGTATGTTTGAAATCTCAGAGCCTATAAAATGTAGAGCCTATAAAATGTAGAGCCTCCAAACTTGTACTTGGTACAGTTAAGAACAAATTTTAAATATCACGCCCATAGCGCGCACAATATGGATAAGTGTTCTTCAAATTCTCTTTTTTAGCAAATCAGCCGTAAACTTAGGGAATTAGGGAATCAAATGCGACAGTATATTTCGAAGTCGTGAACTTCTTACTTATATGCTTGTTAATGGAGCATACTTTAACTACCATTAAAAACTATTCTGTAGAAATTTTACCTTCTGTTCTAAAGTTTGCTTAAATTGAGGCAATACGAGGATTGTCAAGTAGCTGTCATTTCTATTGAAAAGTCTGGTATATTTAGGCATTCATGTACACGATATAAGAATTATTGCAACTTGAGAATTTTTTGGATATTCTAAAAGTTTATACCACTGTAGATGAAGTGAAAAGCAAAAAGTTGTTGCCA